>VYXF01007849.1:202455-215986 GCA_013397295.1 Polioptila caerulea | reverse complement strand
AAGGGAAGGGAAGGGAAGGGAAGGGAAGGGGAGCCCAGCTGCAGCCATGGGGTGTCCCAGGAAGCAGGGGCAGCTGCAGGAGGGCTCTGGGCATCCTGGGCAAGCCTCCCGGGCTGCTGTCCCCAGGGGTGGCCCCGGGAAGCCTCCCCAGCAGCACATCACTGGAGGAGGTGATAACGGTGCTGTCTGTGCCAGGCAGCTTCAAAAAGCTCAGCTCGGCTCCTTCCAGGCTCCTCGGGCTGCTTCTGGTCCCTCACAGCCCCCCAGGAGCTCTTGGGTACCATGAACTCACAAACCTCTTCTTCAGAAACGTTGTTCTGTCCCATGGAAGGAAAAAAACCCACTCTAAAATGGGGTGAACTGTTCTTCTCTCTTCTATTACGAAGGGTAAGAAAGGCATGGCTTTAAATACTGCACACAACTTGGAAGAAGTGACCCAGATGTACAGTACAGAAGCAGTGATAGCAGCAGAATTTTGTCTACTAAAAGACAGCTGTCAACTGAAAGGAAAGAAAATCTAGATTTATTTTCAGTGGATTTTTTCCCCAAAACTTTAGATTTGTTTTACGAAAATAAAATCAACTTTTCAACTTTTCAGAAAGCTNTCCTCGGGCTGCTTCTGGTCCCTCACAGCCCCTCAGGAGCTCTTGGGTACCATGAACTCACAAACCTCTTCTTCAGAAACGTTGTTCTGTCCCTTGGAAGGAAAAAAACCCACTCTAAAATGGGGTGAACTGTTCTTCTCTCTTCTATTACGAAGGGTAAGAAAGGCATGGCTTTAAATACTGCACACAACTTGGAAGAAGTGACCCAGATGTACAGTACAGAAGCAGTGATAGCAGCAGAATTTTGTCTACTAAAAGACATCTGTCAACTGAAAGGAAAGAAAATCTAGATTTATTTTCAGTGGATTTTTTTTCCAAAACTTTAGATTTGTTTTATGAAAATAAAATCAACTTTTCAGAAAGCTTTCCATTGAATCCCATTCTGCTTTCCCTGCAATCTTTTCTTCAGCCTTACTGATTATCAAGTAACTGCCAAAATGTTTCTTAGGTTTCTGTGGAGGAAAACCCCTAGAATTTCAATTGTAAAAACCTAAATTTGTATTTTAGAATCTTCCCAACTGCTGTCCTACTCAAACCTCCCTAGGGAAGAGACACAAACACTTGCCAAAAGCTGTGAAGACACCACATATCTGACAGCCAGTGAGGAAGACAAAACATGAAGGATTCTGAAATGATTTACAGCCCAGACCAATTTTATTTATTGCAGATTACTTTGTCTAATCCTTCCCCTGTTGAAGTTATCTCTGCCTTCAGCATCGGGTGTGGATGACAGAAGTATTACCACTACACATCAAAACACTGCTATAATTTCTCTCACAGATCTATACCAGTCACAACAGGTTGCAGTGATTTTTGCAGATAAAAACCTGCAAGAAAACTGTTTTTTTCTTGTTAGCCAGCTGGAGTTAAAACAAGTGGCAACCAGAATGAACAGACACTCCTGGCAGTTTCAATGAGATGATCTTAATTACAAGTTACAAGAGTAGGGGTCATCTCTTCTGAGGCCAGGACATTTGAAAATGTGTTTGTCTGTTTAGAACTCCAGAAAAATAAATAAATTGAGTCAGCAAACAGGTTTTTCGAGGTATGAATTTTGAAAGTTACATTTTAGGAAAAGTCAGATTTGCAGCTAGTCTGTGTAAAAATTAAGAGATACTTATTAGCATTTAAGGATTACATCTTGAAATGCTGCCCATAAAACAATGTCCCTTCATCTCCAGAGGCTCTGTTCATTCCCACAGACAGCTGGAGGGTGGGCTGAGTGAAAGCCTTGCTGGGCTCCTCTCCTTCCACAACCCCATCCCATTTCCAAAGGGAACCAACATTCCCAGCACTGCTGGTGGACTCAGAGCACTTCACCAGCTTTTAGCCTGGTCCTTCTCTGAGCTGCAACTCCTAAAATAGCGTTTTTCTATGGAAGAGAAGAGAAGTCACCAGGGAGACCTTAGCACAGCCTTTAGCACTTACAGGGGCCTAGAAGAAAGATGGGGACAAATTTTTGGCAGGGCTTGTTGTAACAGGACAAGGGGGAATGGTTTTAAACTGAAGGAGGGTTGATTTAGATTAGATCAAGGTTTTTTTAGGATGGTAAAACACCAGCACAGGCTGCCCAGAGAGGTGGTGGCTGCCTGGAAACACCCGAGGTCACATTGGATGGGGCTCTGAGCACCCTGCTCTAGTGGAAGGTGTCCCTGCTTATTGCAGGGGGATGGAGAACATGAGCTTTAAGGGTCCTTCCCAACCCAAACCATTGCATGAAAAATGGGAATGACCACTTCAGCACTGAGGTTGGACTACAGTCTGAGTGAGGGCAGCACTGGGAGACAGCCAGGAAATCCTGGCTGGGAATGCTGTCAGGAGCAAGGAGGACAAGTTTTGTGCTCAGGGGTCCAAATAAGAGCTGGGTATAACGTTCCTAAAAATAGATTTTCAACACATTTCACTCATTTTCTCCTGCTTTTGAACTGTCACCTCCAGTTATTCCTCACTTGATCTGCCATTGGCTTGCTAAACCAACACATGGTCCCTACTTCTGGGTAGATTTATTAGGATTCCAACTTTGTCTGAGCAACATGATATATGCTGCTAAATAAAGGAGAGATTACAAATACAGGCCTTGGATATCAAGCGTCATACTGTCCTCCTTTGTGAAAACAATTCAGCCAAAATTACATATATGGAAAAAAAGAGAGTCAGGATGATTTATTAATTGTACATAACATGCCTGAAGGCAGATTGGGAATGGAATTCAGATGGATGGACACAGAGGAGGATTAAGCCAATAATGGCAAGGCACGGTGCAACTTCTCAGTCACAAACACTCTCATCACATGAAATTATTTTCACAGATGATATTTGTACTACAGCAGGACCTGCCCCACAGTTCCACTCTTAAACATTACAGACACTGAAATGTCGATGTGATAAAACTTTTATGCTTACCAGAGACTTTCTGCAAGTCCCTTTCATATCAAAATTTGACAACCAAGCACTTTATTCCTGAGTCTGACAGGTGCTCAAGTCATTTAATTGGGAAACTTGCTCTTTGCTTAACTTCTGCCACATCAGGGCTAGATGGGACCCTTTCAATATTAAAAAGGAAAACAAGAAAGGAGCGAAAAAAGTGTGGGAAATTGCACAAGACACCCCTCTTGTTACCTGAAAAAAAAAATGTTGGGGTTTCTTCTGAGTGATTTAACCCTTTCTGTCATAGGACTTAATTTAGGTCATGATTTATAAATACTGGGCAGAAGCATTCTGCACTGGTCTGGCTTGCCCATTACCAGGCCATGGTGATATTTCTTGCATTTGCCCTGCATTGGCCACTGCCAGAGATAGGCAGTTGCAATAAATAGGCCATGCTCTGGTCCATCAAGGAAAGCCAAGAAAATTCTCTCCCTCGAAGGGGAAGGACAGAGAGGAGGAGCAAGCACTGGTAGGAGAGCCTCGAGTGGCTGGGAAAAGATTTTAAATTTGTAAGTAGCAGGACATCCCAATGCCATTCCCTGGAAGTCCTACATTAAGGAAATCCTACACTAAAGCCTCTCACCCCTCTCAGCTGAGGTTTTACAGCGACCTGTGAGTCTCCAAGGGCCAATGCAGCACAGCCAATTCCTGCTCCAAAGAACCTTTCTGCCAACACGAATAAGGCCGGACCAAAGAGGAGTTTCACAGCAGTAATTAATCCTGAAATGAAACCCACACTCTTTGATCCTCCCAGGTGCACGTGCTGCACTGCTGCCCTGCAATTCCCCGTTTTGGGGAGGCAGAGGTGGGAGAAAGCTGCAGATGCTGGCAGACAAAGAGCCGGTCCCTGTTACTGTTGCAGATGGTGGAAGCAGAATCCTCTTTCTTTTCACACTATCAATTAAGCAATGTTGCCAAACCCACATCAGCTTCTCAGTCAAACATTTCATTTCTCAGCAGTCTGTGTGAAGTTTGAGAGCTACAGTATGTTCTGCCAGCGGCCTCCAGAAAGCTGCTTTGCATTGTTTTGCTTAAATGGCTACAAAAGTGCTGTCAAAGAGACACTGTCAACTGCAGCTTTTGTGTTTATGTCTTTTTTACTTAAAAAAAAAAATAGACAGAGAGAAAGAAAAAAGAAACAAAATCTTGTGGAGTTGAAAGAACTGATTTCTGCTTGTTTTATCAGTCCTTTTTACATTCCTTTGGCAGACACTGGATTTTCCTCTCTGCTATTCATAGTGCAAGCATATTCAATATTGAATAGACCTTTTTGACAGTTTTGGAACCTGTTCCATAAGATTCCAAATGCACTGATTCATGGAGATTTGTAAAGCTCCTACAACATTAAAAAAAAGTCTACCCTGACTCAAGAATTGGTTTACATCAGGATAATTTAAAACTTCTGCTCCTTCATCTGTATGATTTCTCAGAGGCAGAAAAAAAGACTTTCACAATAGATTTGTCTGCCTTGTGCACTGAGAGGGATACAACAGCAAACACTCAGTGCCTAGAAGTCAAGAAATCTAATTATCTAATATTATAAAGGCTCTGCCTCTGTCTTTCAACACCTAAATGGGGGTAAAATAGTGGTCTTGGAAAGAACAGGCCACTGATTTTCATAGTTTAATGAGTATCAGTGAGAAACAAGCACTGGACACATTCAAACACAAACTAAATTTCACTACCATGGTCGTAGATTTTTTGTTCTCTGCACATTCTCATGTTTTGAGTTTCCCAGCAGCCTGGGTACATTTTTTCCTCAAGCATCCCCTCCATGCCCCTAATGCTGCTTCTCTAACAACAAACAATGGCAACAATACTGATTATAGTTTAAAACTGCTCCTGTTTTCTTACTTCAGGGATATTTCCAGCCTGATCCTCACTCTGGAAAAGCAGATGTGAATCTGTGTAAATTAATAAATGACAATAGTGATGATTACAGTAATGTGTTTTGAGCTATTCTCAGCTGCTCCCAGACACATGGAGTGGTGGTTACATTTTCTATTCCATGGCCAGCATAAAGGAAATAAATAAAACAGTGCTTCTCAATTTGTTGTCCACAGATCCACTGGAATAATTCCCACATAAAGCAGTGAAGTCTACGGTCACTGAGTGCAAATTCAATACACAAGAGCCCACACGCTCTGGTGGAAATTTTTTGGTAGCCTAAAAACAAAAAAGGATGAAAACCACTGAGGACTGAAGCACATACAAATAGAGCATTAGATCCCTCACATATGTTCTCCCGGGGAAAAACTCCCACAGAAAGCACCAGGAATGAAATCTATAGAAATGTAATACAGCTCTATGGAATTTGCTCTGAAGGCCTATAGAATTTGGTACAGCAGGGAGTCCTTTTCAGAGCCCTTCTTTTTCAGACAACTCACAGAAGGATATAATTCTAATGAATGGGATTTAAAAAAAAATTAATAGATCGACAATAATCTTCTATTAAATTATTTCCCATAGAAGTATTGACAGCAATAGCTATTAACATTATTTTATAAAACTGGAGAGATATATTGATTAGTGGAGCCATTCTGTACTGACACAGAGAACTCAGGCGATTTATATTGCTACTCATTGTTAGGCAAAGGGTTTGATCTTTTTCTTTGTTTTTTAAACATCTGGAGTCCTATGAATAATTACTTTAATTAAAATAAGAGAATATTCTACTACTCTCTTTTACAAGAACTTTGCCTTATGCTATCTGGCAAATCCACTGCTGCCACCATGTAAACACTTTTCATGGATTTTTCGTGACTTAAGATGTAATTTTCCCTGGGGATTCCCAGCTCTGGGACTTTGCCTGAGCATCCCCAGGTCAGGCAGGGGGAGCAGCCAGAACAGCAGAGCTGGGCTGGCTCAGTGATGGACAAAGGATTGGCTCCACGGCAGTGACAAGCCTGGGGACAGCAGAGCTCCTTGCACAGTGAGAGAGGCAGGGGCAGCCAAACTGGGACAGGAGAGGGAATCACGGAATTACAGAATCATCAAGGCTGGAAAAGCCCTGTAGGACCATCGAGTGCAACTCTGCCAGCACTGCCAAGGCCATCACTGCCCCATGTCCCCAAGTGCCACATCCACATGGATTTTAAATCCCTCCAGGGATGGGGACTCCACCACTGCCCTGGGCTGGAAAAACTGTGGGTGAAGCAATTTTTCCCAATATCCGAACTAAACCTCCTCTGGCACAGCTTGAGGCCATTTCCTCTTGTCCTGTCCTTGCTCCCAGGTAGAAGAACCCGACCCCACCTGGCTGCCCCCTCCTGTCAGGTTTGCTTGTCCTAAGGATGACAAAGGAAAGGGAGAGAAGAGATGAGGATACAGGCTTTGGAAATTTCTCCTGTCCCCCATTTCTCCCCTTCCAGTTACAAAGGGGAGGAAAAAAACTGTAACAAAACCAACCTTATGTGCCTTGTAGTGCAGGGATTTGTGAACTGATTAAAACATCCTGCAGAAAATGTTAAATCTGTTTGGGTTTGACGATTTTCTCCAGATCCTCATTAGCTTCATCATAGATTAATCTCTAATCTTTCCCACAGTGAGGTGGCAAAGTCAGATTTGCAAGGATCTATCAGACAAAAGCAAAAAGTCAGCGAAGGGAAGGCTGTTTCTTCTTCGATGATGCAATTATCTGGTAAGAAAATTTTCAACATTTTATTTCCTGTTGTCTCAAGTGTCCTTCATTTTGTCTTCTTTTCTGTCATTTACTTGAATATTGGCTAAATACAGGGAAGCAAAATACTGAATTCTACCAAATGTGGGGAGTCAACCTCACGGGAGCTTGAGCCTGATTTTTTTTTTTGTTGTTGTTCCCAAAGAAAAAAGTGCTCTCCATGCTAAATCCTAGCCCCACTGAAGTCAGTGGTAAAATTCCTCATGCCTCACTCCCCTGGGAGCAGGATTTGGCCCGGCAGGGATGGACAGTAGCTAAGCCCACCACCTCCCATCCCTGGAGATCTTCCCAAGGCAGCAGTAATCAAAATAATTCATTTGCAGTTCTAAGCCTTTGATGCATGACTGCTGAGAAAGAAGATTTGTGAAAGCTGTGACAAACTTACACCTCAGCTTTCAGAAAAGGAGAAAAAAATCTGTTACTGGAAAATTTGCCAATTTTTCCCCTCTAGCCCTTAATGCAGAGCAATCCATTTGACCATATAATTATAACTTAAAGGAAAGGAGTTGGTAAAAGAAGCATAATTTATGAGGGTGAGCAAGGAAACAGATGAGATATATGGAAGAAATATTAGGGAAAAAACCAAAATAAGAGAAACAATGCTGTATAATGCTGTCAGACCTAAATCAAAGTCAGAAAGGAAAAATGAGATGCTCGTGTACACAGATTATGCCACCATCAGGTTTTGCTGGAGAAGGAAGAACCTTGGCAATCAAGATTATCTGATAATTACCTTTCTTAATGCATTAAATTCACTCAGCTTCACCTTCAGGCACTAGCTGAAGAAAATAATGACACACATCCTCATGGTTAATGGCTAAACCCTATTTCCAGGAAATCTATTACATGTGGTGTCACCTAGAAAGCCACACAATAAAGCATCTTTAAAAGAAGCCCCGATACAAAAGGATGGGGTTTGGAAACATAAATAGCAGTTGTTTGCATCAAAACATTTGAGAGTGCAGGCTTTAGTAATACTAATGAAAGTTTGATTGTCTTTGTTAATTAGCTCCCCGCCCTCCTTTGTCAGCTGCAGAACAAACCTTCTCCTGGAGCATCTCAGGATGCATTAGACATCATTAAACATCATTTTAAAATGAACATTTCATTTAAAAGAGATTAATTTTCAAAGTATGGCGGTGCTTTAGAACTCATCTGTACAACGATACAGCTGCTGAAGAATACCTCCACCTCCTAATTCCCCGGGATTTATGGACAGATCAGTGCACGTGCTGCTGCCAATGAGCTTTGGGGAGTCTGTTTGATAACCTCCTGCCTCACAAAGGGACTGGGCCAAGTGGCCAACCCCTTTCCCATAGGATGTACAAACCAGCCCTGGGCCAGCAGAGAGCCAAACACATCGTCCACCCAGTCATACAAGCTGTGGAAAGAAGAAATGTAACCTGAATCTGCCTTTCAGCCCTCCCTGCACAGGAGGACACGTCCCTCACAGGCAGCATCTTTGAGATGAAGTCCTGGTGGGATGGCCCCAGGTGCTCAATCCAGCACGTTCCCCATGGTGCAGATCCCCACCACAGCACCACATCCTCTGCAATTTCCAAAGGAGTGATGGAATTTCACCCTAGAATACTTTGCAGGGAGTTTTTGGGTTGTTCTGGGTGTTTGAATTGTCACACCAGACACGATCAGGAAACAGAACCTTCTGTGGTTCATTGCCGTCATCATGGGGTCAGCATGGGAGAAGAGAAATGGAGCAGAGCTACTTTGTAAATCAGAAAATTGTAAATTCATTGTAAATACAGAATGAATAATTAATTTTTATGTGAAATTTGGTTGGTCTTACAGAAACTGACCCTTTTTTTTCTTATGAATAATTTGCTGAAGAAATGGTCATTTCTACTTGAGAACAAGTGAGGTGTCTGTCTGCAGCACACATAAATTCATGTACTTCCAGAACAACCTGGGAAATGGTTCTTCCCTACTGGATGTCTTCTATCTCACAGTGGGTTTCTTTTAAAGTGTAAACTAAAACTTTCTGAGACAAAAAGACCAAGAAATTTTAGGTAATTCTTCTAAAATGGTCTGTGGACTCTGTCACGTGTCCAGCTGCTCCACTGAAACCCAGAGAAGGAAATCTGTCAGCCACACCATGGAACTGCTGCTTGAGGCCAAAATGAAATGGAATTTGTTACAGGATTTGGGAAAAGAAAGCAGAGATTACCAGGAGAGCTGATTTTCTCCCATGCTAATGTAACTCTGGTGACTCCCACAGGACTCCTGCCTGTCATGGACCTTAATTTCAGCCGACTCTTCAGCAATGTCCACGAGTAAAGACAGAAATTTAATAACTTTGCTGAAGTCTCAGGAGTTGATGAGATTTCAGCATTATCGTTGGGCACAATAAATACTAAAATGGAAGCTGAATTGGTTTTCACTTGCTATCATTTGAAAGTGTTCTTGTTATATTTTTTCAATGTGGATTGCTTAATTAGAAATACAGGTGCAATCACTGAGCTGTATTTCACTGCTCAACTTAAAAATCTATTTTTAAACTGCTGATACAAAGCAAAACAAATAGTTGCTGTTTAATTGGTTTTGCTAAAAGTCATTTTAAATTAGTCATTTTTTAATTAATTAATTTCAATTATACAGTGCAAATATTTATCCGTTAAGTGAGGACCCATAAAATGAATATGAGAAAGGAATAAAGGTTTCACAATGAGGGATGAAATGGGCAGCTTCTGTGCCAGTTACCAATGATTGGCCACTATAAATAAGATGTTCCCTTCTATTGTATTGATGCCTCAAGTTTGAGCTTTTCTATTTTTCAGATTCTGGGCTGGTTTGGTGGGCAGGTTTAGGTTTCACATTCAGTGCTGCTGAGCTCTCTTCACAGAGCAGCGACACAAAACAATTCCTGCTCCAGCTCGGCACCAAGGACAACATTCAGCCCCAGAACAAACCCAAGGGTGAAGGGAGAAGGAAACCCAAGGAGGATGGAGCTTCCTAAGCTGGGGCTGGAATTGGACACTGAACTGCAATGTTCTGATGGGGCAGAACTTATCCAAGTGTGAGCCCTGGTGGCCGTTTGTCCATTCTTTGCCCATTTTGGGGTCACCTTGGGTGTGCCCAGCTGGGCTCTGGTGCTGCCCAGGTGTGCCCAGGGAGGCCTTGGAATAAATCCCAAATTTCTCCTTTGGCTCTGGCTGGGCTCTGCTCCAGCTCAGCCCCCAGAAGACATCAGTATCACATTTTTTTGTTATTTTTTTTACAGACTGACCATTAAAGCACTTCATGGATGACTCAGAGTGTAATTTTATTCTCCCAAATTCAGGACTACAATGTTCTTCTCCAGGATCAGCACCCACAGAGTATCCAGTGCCCTGTGCAGTGGNCTTGGAATAAATCCCCAATTTAGCCTTTGGCTCTGGCTGGGCTCTGCTCCAGCTCAGCCCCCAGAAGACATCAGTATCACATTTTTTTGTTATTTTTTGTACAGACTGACCATTAAAGCATTTCATGTATGACTCAGAGTGTAATTTTTCTCTCCCAAATTCAGGACTATGATGTTCTTCTCCAGGATCAGCACCCACAGAGTATCCAGTGCCCTGTGCAGTGGAGGTGAGCAATGCTGACATTGGCAGAGCACAACCTGGCCCATCCCTGCTCAGCAGTGCTGCTGTGCAGCCCTGGTCAGGGAATGTCCCAGCAGCTTTCCTCGAGCTCTTATGGCTGGTGCTGGAGACCAAAAGCCATTTTTATCACCCACTGCCTGCACCTGATGATCACATATTAGCTGCAGATGGCATGGCAGTGCTCCTCTCCTGTGCAGGACTCATGGAAAATGCTTTAAGTGAATCCTTCAGCTCTCCCAGGTAAAACAGCCACATTTAAGCCCCGATTCTGAGCACGTTGGTTACTTAAGCAGATTCCCTGGAGTTTACTGCAGGAGAAAAGCAACCCAGATTTGGTCATTAAATTTAGATTCTTTTCGCTCACCTTATTCACACAGTCAAAAAAGGTATTTGTATCATTTTGCTTTTCAATGGATGGAATAAAATTAGCTGCATAACAAGTGTCCTTGATCATGAATTATATAAAGCAATGCATTTATTTGGAATTCCAAATACACAAAAGAATTAAAGACTGTGAATGAGAAAATACACCTGCCAAAAGAAGAAAGGACCCAATTTCCCACACATAGTACAGATCATATTCCTAAAATGGCTGGAGCAGCCTGAAAATGTTATTCTAAGGGACATATCCTGACAGTCCCTCTGGCAGATTCTTCTTAATTATTGACTGATTGATATTTTAGGTACCAGCACTGGGGTCACTGAGCAAGGCCAGGTGGGTCCATCCCATGGAACTGCTTAATCTTTAATGCAAATAATGGAGACCCTGCACAACCACGGAGAGAACCCACTCTGTCCCATGTCTGCATTCCCGCCTTCCCAACAGCTATATCCAAAATGTAACCGTGGCTCTAGGCAGAAATCCAGTCCAGGGGAGCTCACCATAAGGATGGTCATGCTTGGGGTGAGACCAGAGGTTCATCTCAGGTTCTAGATCTAGAACCCAGATCTAGGATCTAAATCTGGATCTAGACAATCTGTTCTAGAGTGGCCAGACCAGTGTTCCAGTAAATACTTGGAAACAAAGGATTTTTTGAGCATGAGGTTGATTTTCTGGATTTATTAATCCCTCACTGGATTTCCCTTCCATGACAAAATGCATTTCTGAGGCTAAAGGAATCAATAGGAACCTTCTGGTGCCATTCTCCACCTTAGACCCAGATCTCAGAATGAGAATCATCCAAGCTGGAAAAGACCTTCAGGACCATCATGTCCAACAGTCGACCCAGCACCACCACCATGGTCACCACTAAACCATGCCCTTAGGAGCCATATCCACATGATTTTTACACAATTCCAGTGCTGGTGACTCCTCCACTTCCTCTTCCAGGTTTTCTAGGTCTCTTCATCTCCATCACCCAGCAGATGAGCAATGGCAAGTCTCTGCTTTTGCAAACCACTCTAGGGACAAAGGCGGTGGCCCTGGGAGGCATGACAGGCAAACTGACCCCTCAAGAAAAACTCCTCTCCAGGAGACATTCAGCTTGAGAGGACCCTGGCCCCAGCACTGCAGGTGGGCACCCACAGCTCAGCAGCTCAGAGAAAATCTCCTCCCTGCTGAACACCACACACCAGCTGGGCAGGTGGAGACCCTCACATTTCGGTGCCCGTGCCCTGTGACCCACGACCATTTTAAATGACATCATCAATGGCTACCAAAAAAACCCCAATGCAAAACAAAGGATCCCGTCCTGGCTCTGTGGTTAAGGACCTGGAGCAGCTCCAAGTGATTTAAGGAATTATCAAATTAATTTAAGTTCCTTCCAGGTCAGACAGTCCTGGGCAGCCAACTGGATTGGGTTCAGTCTGAGACCCTGGGCAGAATGGATTCCAGCCAATATTAATAATTGTTTTACTAATTGAGGTTCTTTGTTTAGAATCTACAAATTATAATTCAGGGTCTGAGGCATCTGCCATTCCCTTTCACAAAATATTAAAGCACCTGGATGACAGTATTACTATTTTTCAGCTCTTGCTGAGCACAACAGTTTTGAGATCTTGAAGCTGGTAACATGCTGATTGCACAGTTTGGTGTTTTCCTTGCTTTCTTTGGTCCTTGGAAATGACTGGAGCCACGAATATCCTCTGGCTGACCACCTTTGACCAAAGGGAATCCTTGCTCAGCCATACAACTGATTTTAACTGCATTAAAAAGGAGAACTCTATGCCACCATTTTTCCACTTTATTTGTGCAATAATGTGAAAGCCCAGACCAACTGAGAATTATGCAAAATACCAGGACATGAAGTGTCTAATTACATTCTGACTTTACTGCCTTCTAACACCCTAAGTCAAAGCAGGTGAACTATGAAGAACATGAAATAATTGCAATCGTTATCACATAAAATGCACTGTGTATGATTTCAGAGTGGTTTTGGGCTAAATCTATCTTTAGCTTAGCCTCGTGGTATAAAGTGCCATTTGTGCTAATAATTCCAAACCCCCGTTCAGGGGAGTGCAACAGAGCTTGATGAAAGCCAAATTTGGGGGGTGACTGGAGTACTTAATTCCTCTGGTGCATGAGAAATTCCTCTGATAAAGAAATGCTGGATATTATTCCATTGGTGTAACCTCTGGCAAAGCCTCATGGAAGTGGTGAAAATGGAATCACCTCTCAAGATCTGGGCCTTGCACAGCTGAATTTCCATGATTATATGTCAAGATAGAGAACTTTAATTGCTTATATCTATGCAACATTTTATGAGATGTGCTACAAGCCTGTAGCTATGAGATCTGCTATGAGCCTGCAGTTCAATCCATTTGCTCTTAAAATCAGCTCCTTAAATTTTAAAGAAAACCCTCAGCTCAGCTCTTTTATCCTTTATTTATGCTTTGTTTAAAATTACCAGAGTTGATAAGACGGAGCGAGGTTGCTTTGCACCTCTCAGAAGATGTGTGCACATTAAACATATTGGCAATATTTATTTATTCTGCCATCTGTCCCACCAGCTCCACGTTCTCAACAGCTTGGCCTGGAGAGGGCCAAAAATCACCTGAGCACCACAAAGCGAGTTCCCGGCGGTCAGGGGGACACAGCGAGCCCCAGCTGCCGTCCTGCTCCCCATTTCGGGAGGCTCCCAAAGTCCGCCCACGAATATTCGGGCTCTTGGTTGCCATGGCGATGGAGCGGCCGCTCGGAGCGGGGGCAGCAGCATCGCGATCCATGGCGATCAGCTCACGGCCCGACAGCCCGGCGGGCTCCGGGCACACGGCGGGGCTCTGTC
>VYXF01007849.1:180870-202134 GCA_013397295.1 Polioptila caerulea | reverse complement strand
CTGTCCCGACAGCCCGGCGGGCTCAGCACACCGGAGCTGTCCGAGGAGCAGCGCTGTGCGCGGAGATGAACTCGTTGTTGTTCTCTCTGTCTGTTCTCTCGCTGTTTTGCTAACACGGTGTTTCGTATCCTCTGATCGCGATCGCTCCCCTCAGGTTCCAGGAGAACCCTGGAATCATGGAACCACCGTTGGAAGGGACCCATGAAGACCAGAAATGCAGCCCCTGGCCCTGTGCAGGACACCCCAACCATCCCCCGTGGGCCTGAGAGCTTTGTCCAAACTTGCTCAATACTACATTGCCCACAGGAAAAGGATTTGCCTATGGTTGACTCAAACACCTCTGAATTTCCCATCACTTTTCACAGCATTTACTACAATAGAGCAGCACCTCCATTCCTAAGGCCAAATGCTTTTTTACTGAGTCAATTCACCTGTTTTTGGAACACAAACAGTGATGTGCAATCTGTGATTCATGTAGAAGTCTCCTCACCCAGAAGGAACTGAAAACCAGAGTAGCAATCCAGTAACAGGGAGAAAACATGTCATGCCAGATAATTTGGGTCTGATTCCCACACATTTCCACCACAGCAGACAGGGACAGAATTTTTTCCCACATACTTTCAAAGCTAAAATGTTTTAAGTGTATTTTTTCTTCTGTCCAGAAGCATGAAAGGGGTAATTTAGCTATTTAATTATATCTGGAACACTCAAACCTGAACGAAAGGTTGTCTCAGACACTCATCATGCCCCAAAAGCCCCAACAATTGAATATATTTTAATGATCCAAATCTTAATGTACCACCTTACAGCCTTGTGAGATTGTTCTTCAGAGCCGAAGGAAGCTGTTTCTTGCCCCTTTCCCAGCCCTTCTGACAGGAGCATTCAGACAATATCTTCCAGCCCAGAATATTAAAGCCCAAGCAGCACCATTGCAGAGGGATTAGTCGCACATGTTTACACTGCATTGGCCATTCAACCTCGCTTGTCCTCAGATGGATCTTAACAATAAAGCAAACAGCGACTCTGTGTAACAACCAAAGTGGGTAACCAAGGCCTCTGAACAAAGACAGGGAATTAGAGGGTTTGGAGCTTCTGTGAAAGCAGCAAAAGATGTCATCAAAGTTGGTACAAACTGACATTTAAGAAAGTATCACGTCAAGTCTCAAAAAATGCTGTAAGTATTTTGTAAGGGTAGGTGGAAAAGCACAAGACCATAATGAAAAAATTCAATCCCTTGGGGATTTCTCTTAGAAAACAGGATCCAAATTTCAAGCAAAGAAATTCCCCAATGAACCCACACCTCTCCAGATGAAAAAGCATCAATAATCAGACCTATTCTTGACACGGCATTTTGTCACTCATCAAATCCTCTGTGTCCAGAGAGGGAAATATATTCCAGAGGAATTCACCTGGGGAGTAGGAATTTCCTTCTGTAAGAACGGATACCATCACTTTTGCTACAGTTCTGAGCAGAAGTTTTGCAGCTTACGCTGCTCACTGGAACAGAGCTGAGCCCTCAGGAGCTGAGCTGCACCAGTGCTGCAGCAGGGACAGCATGGTCCGTGTCAGCCCGTGGTTTGTCACCCACCAAGGCTGCTTCCAGTGCAAACACAGCAAACACAGCCCACACCATTTTATTTACAGCTGGAGGTTTATTTTATGTGATTTTAGCTGCAGGTTTCAGCAGGGATGTCTTATAGACTGGATTTCCTCATCAAAATGGTGCCATCTTCAAAGAGAGAATGTTGTTTTCTAAACTTCCTTGTCCAATTTTTCTGTGGCAGCTACAGTGGCCAAGGGACGTCTTCAACTTGTAGTATTGCCTCAGCTCAAGGAATTTGTGACTTGGTCACAATCCAAGACATGCTGATCTTCAGAACAAAACCCACTGCTCTGCTGGTGCTCACTGCCAGTCCTCGTCAGCCTCACCAGTCATGGGAAGGGGAGATTAAAGGCAAAGGCACATCCAAAGTCTCTCCAGTGAGGAGTGAAGCATTTCAGCACTGCACCACAATATTTCATCATATTTCATCTTGGCAAACCTGTCCTTGGCAAGAAGCTACTTCTGCCATGGCATTTCATCTCATTCTTTTCAGTCAAATTGGGTTTTATGGCATCTTTATGATATCTTTGGCTTCCTTTGAGTAACTGGAATGGATGAAGTTAGAAAAGAGAATCTACAGTTCATGTGGAAATGGTAACATCTTACCCTGTGACCCCACAGGCTTCAGTGGTCAATCATGAAATGCTACAGTTCATGCAAAACATCCTCCCACTGTTTGCACAGGATCGGGCCCCACCAAGCAAAGCCAAGACTAGAAGATCAATAACAACCTCTCCACGAACCAGATATTCAGACTATTCTGACTGGCAAACCTATCAAGACTGTGTTTGTTCTACCTGACCCCTTGTGTGGTATTTTCACACAAGGAAAACCCTCAATGGGATGGTCAATTCTCATTTAAACAAGCAATCAAACTGATGGCACTGACTATTTCCTGTCACTGCAAAGGCAGAACATCTGTTTTATCAGACTCAGAGGAGCTTGGCTCGTGGTTCAGAACACACCTGAAGGGAAAGGTAGCACATTCCTAACCAAAACTGCCTCAGCTGCCCACAGGCAGAAAACTGAACTTTTGCTATGTTATCTGACACTTTCACTTTACTACAGGAGCAGATGGGCAGCTGGCAAAGCACCACTGAAAGCTTTCCAAACTGCACAAGGAGCCTTTCCTTGCCCCAGGAACCACCAGGCTTCAGCTTCTCAGACTGACCAGCTCAGAGCATCCACTGGGAGGGCAGCAGAAACTTCCTCTCACAGAGAATTGGGATGAATGAGTTAATCAAAGCCATCCCTGAGAAGGTAAGGCTGGTGTCTGCACTAATAACTGCCTTAAAACTTGATTATGTAATCCTACTCATTTCTGCAGTGGGGATTTCCACACAAAGCATTTGTCTAAAGCTGAAGGGTCCAGAAAACTCTGGCTTGAGATTTTTTTATTGTGTCTTTCTATTTTATGGAATATACAGAAACTTAAAAAAAAAAGTTTTTAAATGTTTGAGATTGAGTTTGTTCTTACAATATACATACTCCAGATTTGTGGTAGAAAATGAGAGCTCTGTTCCATCTTCTGCACAAAGACACAATTCTGACTACTCTCCCAACTTGGATATTAAAAGTTAACTTCAAATCCCTTCATGAAATGGATGCTTATTCTGGGGGTTTTTATTTGCAGGTTTTGGCATAGTGTGATTTGGTTTATATTTACTTTTCCCCACCATAGCTGTAATTTCCCCTTTCAGGATAGTGAAGTGCTCTCTAATTGGCTTTTATTTTGCTTCATATACTCTTTGCACCTCATCACAGAGCTCTGAAGAGCTCCCACTCTGGTGAGAGAATTCCTGCAGAGGCTGTACTTGCTGTAAAATATGATGACATTAGTTAAGCGGTACGATTCTCCGAACACATCTCCCTGACATCAGCCTCAGGAGGCTGTATCACAGGGAGGCAGCAGTCCATAATAAGTCCATATACAACAGGGAGTGATGTGATGAGAGCATGTCCTACTGAAACACTTGCTCTTATATGAAGTCCATGAATATTGCTTTTAAGTGTAAAAAAAGTAATCTATTCTGGAAAGACACTTATGAACAGAAAGGGGGAAGAATACTCTCTGATCTCTTGAGCCGAGCTCTCAAGACATCAATGACTATGCACTCATTTATAATCTCCACTAATTTACTGGCTGCCCTAGAGACACACTTTGATCTTTGGGAAGATCTACTGTATCTCTCTGCTTTGCAACAGGCAATAAAAACTGTAACCCTTATAATAAAGTGGTCTAAATAACGTAGTCATAGCATCTAGCCCCCAATCCATCAAGGAAGATGCCACCTTGCACTCTACATTCTTGGCATAAATATTCATCACCAGCATGGGAAAGCTTGGCTGTGCACAACAAGTTCTGTAGTAGATGTCCTTTCTCTGCAAGTACATGTGCTGTGTGAAAGTCTGTATAATTAATGTCAAGGATCACTGCTACACTTGGAGCTGAGGACAAGAAGGAAATGCAGTTTGCTTCCCAGAGCTGGCTGGTTGGTTGGTCAGACTGCTGTCATGAGAGGCTGTGGTTATCCAGATTTATTAACCTCCAGCCTTGGGTACCCATGGCAGCACAGGGATATGCTCTGCAGGAGGCATTACAGGGGAAGGAAAGCACATGGAAACCTCAGCCCAGGGGCTGCAGGTGCAGAGCTGTGCTGGCAAAAGGGACCAGGTGCCACGGGAGAGGTGAGGAGCAGCACTGCTGCACTGAAACACTCCTGCTCCTCCCCGTGCAGCTCTGGAGCTCCAGCAGCAGCGCCTTCTCCTTGCCATGGCACATGAGACAAGCAAGAGGGCACTTCCTGCCTCCTGTGAATCACTTCAAACCTCCTCCTGCAGACCCAGGCTCAGCTCTCTCCTTCTCTCACTCATCCTCTGCTCTCTCCCCTCTGGTGTTCAGCCCCACTCTTGCTCAGAGCACCACAGAGCCACAGAGCTGACACTGTTTGGTGCCACGGTGCCACTCACCCTGCCTGTCACCTCCTTCCCTCCACGTCCCTGCAGCTCAGTTCTTCCATTAAAGTCCAGCCCAGTGTCCAGCAATCACCAGAAATCAATTCTACAGAAAAGCCCCATCAAGCACCTGCTCCTCAGTGCAGCACAGAGATATTCCTCTGAAAGGAGCAGAAATATTCCTCTGAAACTTCTGCTCTCAGCAGTGGAAGTGGGATGCTCTGCACTGCTGCAAAAAACAAGTTCAGAAAACTCAAATAGAACTCAGAAAAAAAGAAAAGCCTCAGAGTCAAAAGACATTTTTTAGTATTTTGGCCTAAATAATGAATAAGACTCCCAAGCAAACACTTTTAGGATTAGCCAAGATTATGAATGTTTCAAGACTGTAAAACAATAAAAATCGCAGCCAAATTTAACAGCATTTTTTAGCATATGGTACAGATAGAGGAAGAATAATAAAAATCATTCAAAGAGCTAAAAGTTCCCCATTATAACTTGCTATTGGGGCTACAGGAAATCCCATGGGAGGCATTTTTCTTAATTGTGTATCTAAATTTCATTTTGCTGGAATAAAATGGATTAAATGTTTTCTGCAGTTATAGGAGCAAGGAATAAAGCACCACCAAGAATCCCAAATCTCCTGTGCATTCACTTTCTGTCACCCAGGGCAGCTCTGGAAGAGAGATCCAACACAGAGCAGGATTAATGACAGCACGTTTGTGCCAGCTTGGCTTTGTCACATCAGGATCAGCTTCCCCTCCTGCAGTCCCTGTCTGGGAATCGTGCTCTTAAACAGCACCGTGCATCCACACAATCTCTTAGTGGGATGCTTCCAACTCTGTCTGGGGCTGAAACAGAGAGTGAGTTGCCCGCTTGCAAGCCAGTCAAAACCGAAGGAAAAAGCAGATTTGCCACTGACTTTGCCGAGGTCCCTTCGTAACAACACAGGTGTCACACAGGAGTGGGTTTGTTTCTTATGAGGAAGCACCTCCTCAGTGTCAGCACTGAAATTCCAGCCCCAGATGCCTCCAGACCTGTCCACACCTGTTGATCCATGGATGTGAGAGAGCCCTTGCACGGCAAGGGGGATGACAGAATACACATCTGGATGCCAAAAAGCATTGACTGCAGCAGTTGCTCTGGGAACTGTCTTAACCACTGACCAGCCAGATACTGCAAGGCTGGAAATATTAGCATGGGATGGGCAGATCCAACAGCAGGTTCAAAGTGAACAAAAGAGAAGAAACACAGCGGTATTTGGATGAAGAGAATTAAATACACGGCCTGTCCCTGAACAGACCCGAGTCCTTGAGGGAGGGAAACAGAGAGAACTGAATTATAACATGCAAAAGGCAAGAGGAGACAACAGAGAGAGGCCTCAGCATGGAGCCCACTGCTCACCTGGAGCTTGGCCACAGGGAATGGGAGAGTGGCACAAGTGAGGTGCACAGAAAAGCTCCCGAAGTCACAAAGGAGAGGAAACAGGAATGCTTTTTCTGGTGGAAAGGGCTGCTGCAAAGGCCTGGTGTGACTTCTCCACAGGCTTTCTGCCTGCTTTAAAGTGCCTGTAACCAAAATTAGTGACCCAACAGGCAAAGTTAATCACTCATGGTGGTTTCAATACATGAGCTTTTCATACCCGGTACAATTTTACCTCACATTTATTCTGAACTTTTCATCCTAAGAATGTAAATGTTCTTCGCAAAACTGCAACACGAAAATGGGACCCAAACCTCTAAGTTTATTAGAAATAATGATAAATACTACCCAGAAACCAGTCCTAAACCAAACACCAACACACAGAGTCATTTTCTCAAACAGAAACAGAGATGCCCAGTAAAGTCTGAGACTGAGGGGAAGGAGGAACCCGGTGGGATCAGTTAGCAAGGAGGGAATATGCAGGTGGGCAGCATTTAGGTTTCACAAGAGGAATGTGTGTAAGCTCCAGGAGAGGCACTGGAGATATTATTGCTGTAGGTCAGTTTAGTGAGATATTACTGTCACAAAATGACACCCATGGCCATGAGTAGACATCCTGGCCATCTCAGGTGTATGTCAGTTTTCCCAGCAGCACAGCAGTATGGAATGTTTGTATCCTGGAAAAAGGGGCACAGGGCTTGGCCAGAGCTCAGATGGGTCATGGCTGGGAGGAGCAAGACAGAAGGAAAAGGGCAGAGGGTGAATTTGAACCAGAGAGCTTCACCTCCTGCTCCAGGGAACTGCCTCATTTGCCTGAGCCTGGAGGGGAACCAAACTCAGTGTTATTGTCAAGATACCATTAAAAAACCTGTATTCAGTACCAAAATCCTCAGTCTCATCAGTCTGACATTGCATGCTCCATGGCTTTAGTTGCCCTGCTAGAAACAATGGTCAAATAAGCAAAGTACTATGGATTGCACTAATGAAACACAGGAGAACTTTATTACAGAATTGCTCCTGTACTTTGCCATGGATAAATGAGCTATTTTTTCCCATTCATACCACATGTTTGCCAACCATTCTTTTTGGAAAGGTTGAATCTCTGTGACTGAGGGTGAAAGAGCTGAAAATAACTCATGGTATATAAGATTTATAAAAGTATGTACATAACAAGGTGCCTTTCCAGTAAGATGCTCAGACTCAAACAGGTACTAATATTTTTATTTTTCTAAATAGTTTTATTTTTTTAGGGGAAAACACAGAAGTGTAGAGCAAAGCCAATCCTGTTCATGCCCTGGAGTGAGCACACACACGGGAGAGCACAGCTTGTTTCTTTTTTCTGCAGCTCCATGGTCACCCTGACCTGACTTTTCTGCCCAAGGCCATTCCTTCTCCCAAAGTATTTCAATGCTGTTGGGATCTCTTTCTCAGCTTTGCAAAAACTACTCAAACAGTGTTCAGAGGGGTATTCTAAGAGTCTGAAGTTTTTTGTTTTCATTGTATTAAATGTGTATTTTACCTGTTAAAAGTTTTCTATTTCTGCCTTGCTGCACTATGTCTCTATTTTGGAATTTCAGACACCTCTGATGTGAAAATGAAAACTCCACTTTAACTGGGAGAGAAGAACCAAATGCCATTTGCTGGAACAGGTTTCACACCAAAAAGGGAGCATGGAACATGCTTCTTCTTCATAATTGCCATGGAATTTGTGCAGAAGGAATTTGACACAATCAACAAAAATATGAACAAGAAATGTGTGTTAATGAAATATGACGTATTTGGAATTCACACAGAGATCATGAGACCTCACAGGAAGAACCTACAGCAAACTCCAGCTGCAATCATGCTGTAATTTCAGCTGAAATAGCCCCATCACTGAGCAAAATGTCATGGTATAAAGAGATAATGTATTGAATTAAGAAAACTTTTTGGAAAATGATACTAGAGGGTCTTTTCCTAAATGGATGGTCATGTTTAATTAGGTTTAAGAGCAAATATGGCAAGGGATCCTCACACAACAGAGCAGACTGCTGTTAACTTTGCCTGCTTCCCAATTTTTCAATGAGATCTCTACTATAGAAACCATTTTACCATTGCAAGCATTAAGGAAAAACTGCCTTCCTGATCAAAGAATGCCCTCTTTTGGAACATCCCAAACCCACAGAACACAGGTACTGCATTAAGGTGGTTCTGGACACCACATTCATGGATTAATTCTTTTTTTCCTGCTGGAGGAGCATTCAGTGCAGGTTCAAACCTTTCTGCCCCTCACCCATGACCTGTTATAAAGGCAGACCAACGTTAACCACTCCTGTGCAGCCCCTGCCAGCTGCACCAAGCCACTCGTTTGTGCCATTTGCTTTTCCTGACCAATTTCACAATTCCTATCTAACTAGATTGACTTTTCAGCACAGCATTGAGCTTCATTCTCAGAGCAGCAGCCAGGAAAAGTTAATGATCCAAAAATGATACAATTTTAAGCTCATGGTGGGCCAAGCAATCCCTTCCACCCACGGAGTGAAGGGTTTTGCCTCTCAGCCCTGCGGGAACACGAAGCTTGAAGGCTGCAGCCCTCGTAGCAGTTCTGCCCCACTCAGGACCACTGAATGCAGGTGGCAGCCCCAATTTCCCCTTGTCCCTCTGCACTTCCCATTCCAGAAGAGATGGCAGCTTCCTGCTAGTCCAGGACAAGATATTTCCCGTGGATCAGGTGCTCAAGAAGAGGGGAGCACAGCAAGGGAAGTGCTGGCAATGGCCTCTGGCCTTTACAAGGGTGAAAGGGACCGACAGGTAAGCCAGGACTAAATCTCTGAAGACAAATCTTGGGGCTCTGACCTGACCTTTAAGCAGGAAAAAAAAAAATTAAATTCAAGGGTTAAACTTCTGAGAAGATCTCTAGACCATTTCAGATCCAGGGGTCCAGTTTTAGAGCAATTCTTTTCAGTGCTATTTTGTTTCTGTTGGGAAAAAAAGAAAAAAAAGGCAGCACTTTTAGACAGACAGGAACAGGGACGCAATATGGGCACATTCTAGCAGCTGGAAAAATTATGCCTAGAATTAACCAATATAAGTGGACAGCATAAGGCAGGGCTGTTCCTTCTGATTTGGTTTTTTGGTTTGTAGTTTTTTTTTTTAATGCCACAAATAGAGCTTTTATTATCTGCCTCAAGCAATGCATGTCCAACTGCATCCTTTAAAAAGCATTGAATTTCAAGAAACACAAGAACACATTAACAATGGAATTAAGTAACTGGCACTATTTGTTACCCGTGATTTTTGAATTCCCATTGGCTTTTCTTATTTTCACTCCCTCCCCTCCACAGAACAAGATAATTAGACAGAAGCAAAGAAGATGTACAGAGCTAGAAAACAGAAGAGCCTGACATGTGTAGTGCATGCTGTCAGCCATATGGCATTCTATATATATTGTTACAGATGAAAATTGTACCACACACTGCGCTGTACATTAACACTGGAATGGTATACAGTAATTCACGGGCAGAAACTGATACTATCTGCTGTGTTGGCTAATAGATTTTTGAAGTTTTCTCCATAGCATTTTATTTTAAATGACAGTGTTTTCCATTAATGGGTGGGCACTGTCAGTTTGTTGACCCCGGTCGGGGAGGACGTCTTTTTGTTCCGATGGCAGCCATCATTTCTGTGAAGTGATGCATGTAAAAAAGCCAGGAAATGCAATTCACCTCACACGCGGCTGTCACTCAATCTGACATCTACATGTTGGAGTATTTTCTCAAAGTTTTCTCCATGTGACCTGCAAGTTAAAGATCAGGGAGGTTACCTTCATCCAGCCCATCCATGTGTCAATCATCCCTACCTAAAAATGAAAGTTTCCAATAAACTGCAGCTCTATTTATACTCCGCTGCCTGTCCCATCTTTTCCACGTCAATCTCGCCGTCTCTCATTACAGCTACATCACTCTGCCCCCCTTCCCTGCTTTGTGTATCCCAGATTAAGTGTCTTTGTTTTTCTGCCGCTGTCCCTTCCGAGCATGTAAAGCCCTTAATGCCTTGGCTCTCTTTTTTGCCCTGTAAAACTTTGAAAGGAAACTTAGAAACATATTAGTGGGCTTTTAAAATCAATGCACGGCTACAAATCAAACAAAAACTCCATGCAGACACACAAGGGAAGTAAATACAACCCTGAAGCTGAAGGGTCTCAAAGAGAAGCCCCTGCCAGCTGCACCAAGCCAGGAATTGTTCCCTAGGAGGGTGGGCAGGGCTGGCACAGGGTGCCCAGAGCAGCTGTGGCTGCCCCTGGATCCCTGGAAGTGTCCAAGGTTGGACAGGGCTTGGAGCACCCTGGGACAGAGGGAGGTGTCCCTGCCATGGCAGGAGGTGGAATGAGATAAGCTTTAAGGTTTCTTCCTACCCAAATCATCCTGTGATTCTATGATTTCATTCTTTCTGTGCTGGCTGTTGGAGCATGCTGAGGGAACTGCCAAAGGCAGATCCAGGCACCTGGCAGTGTTCTCCAAAGTCCTTGGTGTATCACTGTCACTGCCCAGTAGAGATGAGGGGTTTTATATGTGCTGAAAGTTGACTTAAACAGAATTACACCATTGAAAAGAAAATATTACCAAACACAAAAAATATTACTGTAAATCACTTTCCCAGTATTCAACTCCTTCCTGTACTCAGAAAAATGCTTTATAAAATCCTGACCTCTTCCTAATTAACAGAGGTAACTCTGTTCCCCAGCCCCTGAACACTGAACTGAAGAAGTTGGAAATCACCCAAGAACTCCTGAATTACTTCAGCTAGAATAAAACTTCATGGGAAGACAAGAGGACTCTCCTTCAAATCCAATTGGCTTGGGATCAAGCTCCTTGTACTACCCAAGGAGATAAACTCACCTGAAATATCCACAAAAACAGAGTGAAGCTTTGGGAACAGCTTCCTCTCAATTACTGAGCAGGACCATACAATTCCTTATTTTACTTACATTTCATTGCCAAAAATCTAGCCTGGGTTTCAAGCATTTTATTTGTTTCACTGTTAAATCCCAGTTCCCACTGGGAGATAAGGTGAATCAGGGCAAGGTAGACAAATTCAGAGCCTCATCTCTATGCAGGCAGCAAATTTACTCACAACAGTCTTCAAACGTGGTACACGGGGGTTTAAAACCTTGGCCATATCCAGGGAATCCAGAGGTGAAAGAATATTTTCTGCCTGTCTTCAAAGGAGTGTATTTCCAAGCACCATCCTTTGGGATGCCTTTTGCCTTATCTGGCAGGCAGAAATAGCTATTGCAGTGCAAAGAGCAGAAAATGAAGCAAATTACCTCCACATTTTTGGCTGGAAATGTTGTACCAGGTAGTCCCTCTCACAGTCCTTCTCTTCTGCTCCATCAATATTTGAGTACTGCCCACAAAGAGGAACTGGCTTCACAGAAAATATGCATGGCAAACACATGGAAATGTCTCCATATATCCAAATATATCTCCAAATATCTCAGCAGTTGGGTTTTCTTAGTGGTAGGGAATGCAAATTCCAGATTTCCCAGGCAGAAGAGAGGACTGAACTCAGGTCTGCTTCATACTTTCATGCTAGACAAGCATCCAAGTCTTGAACTTAGGCAGGCTGGCATCACCACTTCCCTGGTTTCCTCTTTGTTCTCAAAGATTTTGTTTGAAAAGTGGAAATAAAGCAAAAAAAAAAAAAAAAACAAAAAAAAAACCAAAGGGAAAAAAAGGAGTGGTTTGATCAAATGTTGTCTTTTCCTCCACAGTTTTAATCTGGCTGCCAAATTTGGGCTGGGGGAGGAGGTCACCCAGCCAGAAGCACAGCATGTTGAGTCTGCTGTGGCTTCCAGTGGATCTGCTCCCTTGGGCCTGCCAGACAGAGCTGCACACCCTCCTCATGCCAGGACTCACCCGTGGCTGCACGGCTCCAGTTCTGCTCTTAACCACAACCAATGGAAATATTTGGATCCTTTGTCTCAGAGAACCCATAGGGAGGTCCTTCTATCATGCCCTGAGCTCCAGAGCAAGAAATAGCGCCCAGACTTCTCCTCCTCCAGCTTGTTGTGTTTTGGGTGAAGCTGAAATCTCTCTGTTCCTGTAGGAGTTCATCAGGATTTCATCCCACCAGTGATGTGGCACAGGTGGCACAGGTTCCCACTTCTCCAGCCATGCCAGGGGACAGAGTCCTTCCTGCATCCCACTGGCATGGCACACCCTGCAGCAATAACCCACCTGGAGCAGGTCTGTGTCATCCTCTGGTCACCCCCACTCTGTCCAGGGGCCTGGGGAACACCCCAAGAACCAGCTGTCCTGAAGAGCTTCCAGCTATCATGAGAAACCTTCTGGACTAAGGAGGTGAAATGTCCTCTGTGCTTCAGCTTGTCTCTCTTGGAAGCAAATCTCCTTCTCTGGGCTACAAAATGGGAGGAATTCCTTCTTCCCTCTGTTTCCTGACATAGCTAAGCAGCAAGGATGGTGTTTTCACAAGATGGTTTGGAGGAACTGGGACTGTATTAAATGACATTTTACAGCTATTTTGACTGCATGGCTGTTTACATTTCAGACTTTCAAACCTACAAGAAACAGACTAAATTTACCATTTAGTCAAAGAACGGCCTCTGGATATTTTGATTTAGGAGATCCAGCATGTCCCAGCATGATTTTTGCTGCCCACACTCGCTGACCACAGCCTGTGCTCCCCTCTGTTCACAGGAGAACTTGGGCACAAACCCCCCTAAGACAGTGAATACCTTCATCATTTCTTGTGTCTCAGCTGGAGCACAGAGGAATGGACTGAGAAACAGGAGGAGTAAAATATTGCAGTGAACTTTTAAACTAAAATAGCAATAGAGAGTTAGATAATTAAATGGGAAACCAGATCCAAATGTCAAATAAGGAGGGGGACATCAAAGAGAAACAGCAATCTCTGATAAAGATCAAGAGAGAAAACTAAAATTTTTATGGCATATGCTGACAAATGGCTGAAGTAAAATATAACAAAGTAACTCGGTTTAGCAATATTTCTACAGATTGTCTGAACTACACTGCTGTGGAGATCAAAGGATAGAGCTGGAAACAAAATACCAAAAGAAATGACACACTACCCTTCTACATCTCCCCCCTCCCACCGACCCCCTCCCTTTTAAATTCATATTTCAAACCCAGGACTCAGAGACTGGAAATTTGTGAGAGTTTCTGGAAAGGTCACTCCATCAACTAGGCAAGTGGGAAGTTTTCATTTGAAATTTCTTTGCAGCATCCTGTTATTTTCTGTCCCCATCAGAAAGGTGTTCTGAAGGCAGGTCCAGGCAGTCTCCAGCTCAGATCTCCTCTCAGCTGAGCACCAGATTTTCCCCGGGATGCTCAGCTCTCCTCTGCCTTTCTGTGTGGGACTCAGGCACATGGCTCTGGCAGATGGGTTTGCTGCAGTTCTTTTCCCAACAATGCTCCCATTGTTGTTATTGAAACTTCTCCTCCTGCTTGAGCCCAGTCCTCATTATGTGCAGATTAATCCCCTGGTTCTGATGACTGTGCTTCTCCATCAACACCCGCCGTTTGTGGGCATCCTCAAAAGAGAGAATAATTTCTTATTTTTGGTTTGCTTTGTTGACTTGCTTATCACTTCATCACGCACTCCAGCTAAATATATTTGTCAATTGAGGCATTTGGAGCATTTTGTAAATAAAACAGCCATCTGTAATTTATTTAAAGTTTCTTTGCAGTAATCTCAGAGACACTGCCAATTATTTTTTTGTTCCTGTTTTTCAATTACTTAAAATTGAAACTGAAATTTCATGAGGCAAAAACCTCTGGTTTTTCCATTCTACTTGAAAGCCAGCTCTCAAGATAGCTGCTTTTCTGTATTATCAGGAGACTGGGAGATAAATATTATCTCTGACTACATTCTCCTCCTACATGAGAACAAAGGCTCTTTTAATAAATGAAACTCAGATTCCTCCTGCTCAGTGAAAAAGGACTGCACTCAAAAATAAGATAGCCAGGTGAAATCTTGGAGTAGATGTTACCTGCAGGACTAAACTAGATCAAATGACCCTTTCTGGCTTAAATCTAGGAAAAGATTTGGTGGATGCAGCAGATGGACTCTCTACCTGCTGCAAACGTGTGATAGTTACAGGAAATTGCAAGTCCATTGGAGGGCAAGGCTGGACAGGAGGCACAAACATTGACAGATAAAGTGGTTGAGCCACTTTAAAATATCTACTTAGTTTAAACACAGATTACTCTTCAGGCACTTCTTGAAAGCTGGAAAAGAAAAAAGACACCCTCCTGTATCATCAGAAGTGTGTAAAATGCTGCAGAGCCTCTGTGGAGCTCTCGTTTTCTGTAGGGTCCCGGTGTTTCCCTGGGAGTTGGCAAACACCAATTCCCACCTCCAGCCCCACAAGAGCACAGGGCCCTGATAGCAGAAGAGGATGTTTATTGCTCTCCAAAGCACCTCCTCTTGCACAAAAGATGGATTCTGGGTAGCTCTGGATAGTACTTAAAAAACTCAGGAGAAGGGGATTGCTCAGGATCACAAGAGTGAATTGTTACACTTTAGAAAATGGACACGTGGGAAAGGACAAGCAACGAGCTGGACTGGTGGAGACTCACCCTAATATTCATCAATTCAATCTTCATTAGCAGACACCACCAGAAATGAAGTGCATTCTAACTCCTTTTGATCCTTCAGCTTGTATGATTGCCATGAAGAAAGTTCAGCAAAATAAACTGTTGATTTTAGGAAGCTATTTGTCCCCTCTGTGAAATATCTGCTGACATTTCCTCCCTGTGAACCATCTTTTGCCATTCATTACATTCATCCACTGAGTCTTTCCTCTGATGTCTTTCTATTTATAGTTCTGTGTCTTCAACTTTTTTTTCCATTGCCTCTTAGGACTGTGGAGTCAAAAAACAAATGTGGTGCCAGAAGAGACAACTGCCATTGGATTCTTTCAGGGCTTCCTAATCTCCTTCTGAAACTTCCTGGAATAAATCTCATCAGAGTGGTATGAGCCTGGATTTATACAAGATAAATGTGAGAGCAAACCTTGGAAAGTTCCTGCTTAATCACAAAATAATCGAATTTTGGGGGACTTTTTGAGGTCATGCGGTCCATCCCGCGGCACAAACAGGATCATGATACCCAGTGACTTCTGAGGCCAAGCCCCTTCCTCGGCTGGAGACACCACAACCTGTCCAGAAGAGCTATTTCAATACCTTGCCTACCTCTTGTCCTGTAAAACCCCTCTAGATTTAAGAGTATTAAAAACAAAGCTTCAAGTGGTGCATTTAAAAACAGACAAAACTCCTACCAATTAAAAAAAAGGAAAAAAGAACTGATCTGTGTAAAAACTCTTTATTCATGGCTGTGCACTGGCAGAGATTACCAAACTCCAAGAGCAAGGAAGAAATCCATTGCTGCTGATGACAAGCAATAAGAATTCTTTGCTAAACAATAAAGCTTTTCATTTTAATTCCCTGTGACTTCAAGAGGCAGAGGATCAAGTGGCTTTGGTTTCACACTTCACTACCACGGTTTATTTGGAAACAGAAGAGGTGACAGATAACACTACACAGCATTCCAGGACACTCCTAATGACCAGACAAATCCCAAAGAACTGTCTGAGAATCCATGGAAAATGTCTACCTCGTTTCTACATTGAGCACAGAGTTTAGTACATGTATTGGTGGGAAATTGTTGTGCAGTGGTTGTAATTAATGGTAGTAATTAAGGTTCCAGATTATAAAGTGATAATGAAGTGTTGATTGTTGCAGGTGAAGGAATGAGTATGGTTCTGTATCCAATGGGGAGTTTGGTGCCTGAAGCTCTAACAGGCAGAAAACTTCATAAATAAATGATTTTCTACTCTTCACTTCCACCTAAAACAACTGGAAGAAAAACAACAAACTTGAAACAGATATTGATCTTGGTTCCACCAGCATTAAACGAATTTAATACAAAATTACATCATTTCAATACAGTTTAAACCAGGATGAGTACATTGCAGACTGGTCATAAATCTTGCTTTCTGATTGAATTAATGAGCAATACATGTCCAGCTACAAACTTCCTCATTCAATTCATAATTGATAACATTGCAATCTCCCTGCAGTTTAAACCATATTTTTATCTTAGGCAGAAAGAAAGATCTTAACACAGCTTTGTTTCCTGTGCTGGCTCTTCTTTGGCTAGAAAGGGATTTGGGATTCCTTTTACTGTCCTTCAATCCCCAGGATTATATTTACAAGAATTATACGACATTTCAGAGAGGAAAAACACCTGAAAATGAGCAATTCTAAGTAGTTTATGGGGAAAAAGGAGAAGGGAGAAAGGCAGGAGAGGAGAACAATAAATGGATTTTTGGTGATTTTAGAAGTGTTGAAGTGTTGCCCAGAGCCAGATCCACGATCCATGATCCATGAGTTCTTGCTCAAAGCTCACCAGGTAACTTCCATGGTGATGGGGTAACCTGAGTGGCACTCGGGTCCCTCCCACAGAACAAGGTACCCCAAGCCCAAACAGAACAATGACAACAGCAAGTGCCTCCAGAGGCAGGAACTGCGACCCCTGCACAAAGGGTCCTCTCCAGGGATCTCCCTCCCAGCTGGAAGGTGCTGGAAGAGGCTCATCAGTGTGCTTTGGAGTGGAACCTGCAGGGGCTGCTCCGGGGGCACGGGAGAAGGGCTCTGATGGCTGAAAGGGATCGGATGCACCAAGGCTCAAAAGTCACCTCCTGCTCGGCTGCTACGTGACCCTGCTGCCATTACTGTGCTGCCACTTCGGGGCTGGGTTTCTCCTGCTGCCTGGATCAGTCAGGGATGCACAGGCAGAGAAAGGAAGGAGAAAAATGGTGTGGAAAATGTTCACCTTCGGTGTAGACAATGCCTTTCCTGGCTAATTGTCCCCTTCAGCGCCCCCACCTCCACCACGGCAGGTATCCACTCCCAGCAGAGTGCAGTGGGACCCGCCTGGGCTGGCGGCTCCCCACGGTTCCCGGGGATCCTGTTTCCCAAAGAGGAGCCTGCCTTTGAGAAGGGCCCTCCTGCCACAGGCCAGGCACCAGGCAGGGGAGGGCGGGGGACTCCCCCACCTTTGATAGAGCTCGGGCCCATTCAACCCAGATAAAAGGGAGCGTTCACTCCCATGCTCCAGGTTGTAAGATGATCACCCACAGGTCTCAGAGCAGAATTTTCCCACAGAGCCAGGCACAGAGCTGGGGGAATACCCTGGGAGTTTCCTGCAGTTTGGGATATTAGCTGTCAGCAAACTGCACGGATCCACAGGCCATGCCAGAACAGACACCAAGGCTGCAGATGAAAGTTGGGGCAACAACTGATCTAAGTTATTCCAACAAAATAACTCTGTGCAAGAAGCCACAGGACAGCTGTCAGTTATTGATTGTAATAAACCCACTACATCAGGAAATGGGCATACACAGGTCCTAGAGTTATAATTATCTCCAGCAACTGTTAACAGAACCAGTTTAGAGCACAGGACTCCAGTGAACGTGTTCAACAGTGGCAAAGAAGCCTTTGCAAACACCTACGTGTGCATGTGCACCATGTCCAGTGGAAAACAAACATGGAGACATTCAGCTGTGATTATTCAAAACTTCCGAGTCAGATCTTCAAAAACAGAGAACCAAATCTGAAGGTTTTTCTCCCTGTTACAGGCCTTTATGGTAGAGCTTTCTCCACAGCCACAAGGACTTTATTTCCTCTTTTTTATTATATAAAATCGGAGAGTCTCATAAATAAAGCAGAAATCCAAAAATCTGGAATGTGAGCAATGCAGCAGTGCTGCGACTGTCTTTGGAGACATCAAGGCAGGCTGCAGTGCAGGGAAGAGGGCACTGAGGCAAAATCAATGAACTCATTCCCCATGAAAAGAAAAACCCCAAAAGAAATAATACAAAATTTAATTCTAGAATCTGATACAAAAATACAGAAAACAGTTTTCAAGGAGCAAAAAGCAAGAAATATTAAGAGGAAAACTGCAGAGGAATGTGGCCTAGAGTAGGATTATAGGCTTTTGGCTCTGATTCTTACCATGAGTAAGGATTAGCCTTGATTACACAACGGCTCTGCTACTATTAGTGACTTGCTCACTTGCCAGTTGCAATAAAAGCAATGCAAAATATATTTAGTTAATTTTGACACCAGAAAAACAGCCACAGGGCAGTTATTTAATCACGATTATGGGAGAAAAGTCCCATTTTTTGTTATCTTCCAGAAGTAGATGCAGTCTGTTTTTACTCAAATCAATGTCATTATGCACATACTGTCATTCCTCCCAAAATCTCCTCTGTCTTTACCTCACATAAATAAATCCAACCACCCTCTAACCTCAGTCTCTGAGACAATGCTTCCAAAGCACATTTGGTCTTAAAAAAGGTATGCTTCAGTCTGAATCAAATAATCTTTCAGCAGAATCAACCAAAACCATTTGCACTCTCTTTGCCTGAAACTTGAGATTTCCAGAGGTCTGCTGTCCTGGTAGGTGGGGAACTCATCTGCAGCATAATCACTCCCACACAGCAGCAGAGATTTCACCTACAGCAGTCATTTTGTCCAGGGGCTCATTACATTCTTAGGCAGACAATACCACCACAGAGGGTCATAAAACGACTGAGCTTTAATTTGCACAGAGTTTGACAAGCAGATAAATGCCCAAGTTGCTCTCTCAATAAATTACATTAAGGCCTGATTTCAGGATTAATAGGATTTGATGACTTCCCAGAGATGCTGCAAGTCAATATATAATGGGTTTCAGACTTGCTTTAGAGTATCCCTCCCCTGTATGCCAAAGCAAGCAGTCACGGGACCCAAGGCAGATCCCACTCAGCCCTTTCCCTTTCAAACTGAGCACTTCATGCACTGGTTGTTGACTCCTGCTCCTACTGCTGTCCACTGGACCAATGGGAAAAACAAATAAGGCTCCTGCCCCATCCATCCAGAACTCTGAGCGATGAGATTTGAATTTCATTATTCAAAGGAGGGGATGGAACACACATCTGTTTATGCAACACATTACATTTCCTCATGTAAGTACAAGAGCTGTCTGATCACAGCTATTCAAAAGGCATTTTAGTGTTCAGCTCAGGTCTCTCCTTCTGCTGGCCTTCCATCCCTCCCCAGCTCTGACAGTTTTGGGGATCAGCTCTGAGTTCTGCCTGGAGCTCTTCACTTGTCACAGCTGACACTCAGCCCGAGGAGGGTTCTTGGGCAGTTGGCAAACACAGGAAAGAAACAGGAGCACTTAAGACTTGGACATCTTCAGGTCTACATAGCCAGGAAGCTGAAATTTTTGGAAACTCCATTTTTGGGTTAGGCAGCAAATTTTATTCAATATTAATGGTACAGTGCAACAGCCAGCTGAAATGTTCTTAAGACTCTGTAAACTCTTGGAGGGCCGATCCTGACATCTCCACCCTGAGTGCTTCTCCTGTTCTTCTTCAGATTCAGCTTTGGAGGTCTGTGTAAGAATCTGAACAAAACTAAACTTTCCTTTCTCCAATGAGTGTGCCTTCAACAGCATCACCTTGCTGATCTGAGTGACTGCAAAATTCCTCAAGCACTGCCAGTGCTGGGACACACCAGGACCATGAGTCTGAGAACCAGGAGAAAGCCCAGATCCTCTTTCTGGCAGCATCTCACACTTAAACTTAATTCAGTTCCAAAATACATTCTTAACTAGTTTATGATATTGCCCTGATCCATCAGTTGTAGGCAGGAAGCCACACACACAAAAGTCTTTCTCTGGAGCATCCACTCAGCCTATCCCTGTGTGTTATTGCAGGTGGGCAGGCCTCTGCTCCCAGCTCTTGGTGTCATTCCTTACAAAATCTCTCCTTCCCAAAGGAACCAATGCAGAACTTTAAACCAGGAAGACAAAGATGAAAACAATGTTGTAGATTTGCTTTCACTGAGTTGCCCTCATTGCAATGGGCATGGCAGGAGAGAGGGGAAGTCCAGCTCTGTTCCTGACAGGAGGTTTGTTCAAAGCAAGGGATGGTGGGACTTTGGCTACATCCATTTAAAAGTAGCATATCATGCTAACTTTATCTGCAGTAACTGCAAAAGTCTGATGCAGGTGACACTTTAATCTGCTACTAATCTTTGAATTGATAAATACTTCCCTGTTTCAAATCCAAATTCTCTGAGGCCTTTTGAAGGAACAGGATCCTGCTGATTAAAGACAGTGTTAACACCTCCAGTGCTTGGCTGAGATTTTCAGAGAAAGGTTCAGATACTGAATCGAAAGTTCAACTCTTTTTAAAGCTCTTTCCTTCCTCATTACTCATCTAGCCAAGATGGAAATTTGCTATTAGAATTTTCAGAGAAAAAGCATTTGGAAGAGGGTTTGATCTACTGTTGTTAACCTTACCTGTTTGTCTTAGCCTAGAATCCAGAATTGTAAGTAATTACTTTTACAGAAAAGGATTGTAAGTACAGACCCTTCAAGTCCTCTACTTATTTTTTTGTGCACCAAAAAATACCAATTTTCCAACACCAGAACCAAGCCAAAGGGAGCAGGCAGACTCCTATCCTTTTTTTGGTACATTGTTACAGATTCATTAATATTTTTATACTGATTTTATTTTTTGTTTTTTTTAGTCAGTAAAAAAATTCTTTGAAGGCACCAAGACTGATATCTCCCTGGTCTTAAATAATGGAGCTGGTACATGGCTGAATAACTTTTTGCATTGTTTTATTCATGAATTGGCATATGTAGCTATAATTAGGGTGTTTAAAACACATTATGCCATGCTAAGCATGGGGACATTTTTTTTTCCGGAGTCTTTTCGGCCGGAAAAAGCCTCTTTGGGACACTTGTGATGAACAGCCATGCCCAAAGTCTGCGTGCAGAGGCACAGGCTGCCCTCCCTGCCTGCCCCGACGGCTGCGTGCGCTGTGTGCGGTTCCTCTAAGGTTTCCAGCAGCACCATCTACCGGGGAGCCGCTCGCCCCGCGCACTCCGAGCGCTCCTGCCGGGACTCGGGGCGGAGAGCAGGAGCGGGCAGCGCTGTCCAGCGGTGTCCGGCGGTGTCCGATCGTGTCCGGTGGTGTCCGGCGGTGTCCGGCGGTGTCCATCGGTGTCCATAGGTGTCCGGCGGTGTCCGGCCGTGTTCGGCGGTGTACATAGGTGTCCATAGGTGTCCATAGGTGTCCACAGCTGTCCATAGGTGTCCATCGGTGTCCATAGGTTTCCATAGCTGTCCATAGCTGTCCATAGGTGTCCATAGGTGTCCACAGCTGTCCAGAGGTGTCCATAGGTGTCCATCGGTGTCCATAGGT
>VYXF01007849.1:155912-180846 GCA_013397295.1 Polioptila caerulea | reverse complement strand
TGTCCATAGCTGTCCATAGCTGTCCATAGGTGTCCATAGCTGTCCATAAGTGTCCATAGCTGTCCATAGCTGTCCATAGGTGTCCATAGGTTTCCATAGCTGTCCATAGCTGTCCATAGCTGTCCATAGGTGTCCACCGGTGTCCAGCGGTGTCCATCGGTGTCCATCGGTGTCCATAGGTGTCCATAGGTGTCCATAGGTGTCCATAGGTGTCCATAGGTGTCCAGTGGCGCGCACCGAGCACGGCCACACGCGGTGCCTGCAGCAGACAGCGGACACGGAGCTCTGCACTGGGGCGGCCTCACCTCCAGTCCCGGGGCGCTTCAGGCACCACAATACAAAAAAGATGTTAAATCTTAGAGAGTGTGCAGAGGAGGGCAGTGAGGATGGAGAAGGGCGGTGAGAGGAGCGGCAGGGGGTTCTGGCTCTGTCCAGCTGGATCCCGTGTCCAGGGGAAGAAAGGGCAAAGCGTGGCTGCAGTGGATGGTGTGTGAGCACCCAGGCCAGCTCTCGGCACTGGCGCCTCACAGATTTGGTTCTTTGGATCCTTCAGCTGTGGTTTCCCTTCTGGTAAACACAGGACCCACTTTTCTCCTTTCTCCAAGCACTACTTGCAAAGCACTTTCAAAAAAATCTTGTTCAGATTTAAAACTGAACTCTGGAGAGACCTTGGAAATGTGTGACAGACCTGGGTTCCGGCCCTCCTAAACAACCTTTAAAAAAACATCTCAGAAAAAAGACTGAAATTCTGTGCCTGAAATAATGTCTTCTTGTGAAGGAGCAAAGGCAATGGGATGTAGATTCCCAAACACTGATCCTTATAACCTCACCAAATAAAACAATTGCTAACAGCCTCTTACTCCAAAAGATCAGTCAAATAATTCAGATGAACTAAAGAATGTAGGAGATGCATTCTTATACTATATACTTATAAACATGCACTCATCTCCTAATTCAAGGGCTTTAGTTCTGTTGAAAATGAACTTGCAGTCTTCTAGGACAAACTGTCCTTCACTTCATCTAACGCTCTGCCATTAAATTCAAAGGCAGGAAGGCTGATCTTTAATGACATTCATCTATTTATATCTCACTTCTTAAATAACTGTAGAAATCTCTTTTCAGTGTGAACAGACTACAGAATATTTGTAAATGCATGCAGGCAATACAAGGCACAATTCTGCTCTGTGCTTTCTAGAAGTGCCATCCTCTCAGGTGGAATTACCAGGATTAATTTAAGGACCATTAAAGGACAAAACCCTTCTTAAAAATGGAATAAGACCAATTTATCTCTTGGTTGCCAAGAAATGCATTTAGGAAAAAATCAGCTACTTTGCATTTTGAACATGAGATAATTTAGTAATGTCAACATCCAGCAAAATGGACTGGAGTGTTGAAGTGACTCTGCCTCTGTAATTAAGGCTCATGTCTTAAGGGCTATAAAGCAGATATACCTGTACTCCACTGGGGTTGACTCCACTACACTGGCTAATTATTTTTTTAGGAATAATGGCAAACCATGTCAGACATCTTGCTGCTGATTTAATCACATTAAGCTTCTAGGAGACAACCTCTACCTTTCAGTTAAATCTGAAATAGCTAACAGGGCATTGAAAGAAGAGACAGAAAAATCCCAGCTGTTCACCTTTCCTCACACAAATACCTCAAAGCACATCACAATCTACAAAACATCCAAGAATCAACTTGAAGAAGTTTAAATGTACATCCAGACAGGAAAACGTACTGAAAATTGCACGGATCTTTTACTAAATTTACCAGGTTTTATTTGAACTATCTTGGAAGCTTTTTGCTTGTGTTTATTATTCATTGTTTAAATTCTTTGGGGAAGTTTTTCCCAGTTGCTGTAATCATCTGTGTTAGCTCTTCCATTCCCACTAAACCCCTTCTAATACAGCTTGATCAGACTCAAGGAAAGCACTTCAGGTGCTGCTCTGCACACAATCAACACAAGGCAGTAAAATCGTTCCCTTTTATGCATTTCTGAAAATTGTCTTGTATTTAACTCCTGAAAATTATCCATTATCTTCTTACAGGAACTTCTGGATTTTTTTTCCTGAGGGTCTGGAAAGAATTCAGAAACTATCTGTGTTGTATCCATGTGGGGAGTTACAATGATTCTCTCAAATATGCTTTGAAGCAACTTTAACACCTAATTTAATTTCTTTCATCATGTCCAAACACCAACATACACTGTTGTCCTCATTTCATCCACCCTCCTTCAGTATTAGTTTCCTCTGTAAATTTTGACATCTTTTTATTCATGCTGTATCATCACTGTTAAAAGATTGAATGAGATGCAATAATTATTCTTGGGATACATTTCTGGAATTTTTTTGTCACATTAGAAGTTGACTGTTCTGATGTTTTGAGGGTTCTTTTTCAGGTTGAAAAGTAATTAAAAACTAGAGAAAAATTAGCTCCCTCCTGACAATTTACTTGTTCTATAAGCTTACAATAAACATTTGAAAATCCAAATTTATCACCTGAACTAGTGAACCATAACAAAAAACATTCTACTAGAACAGAAAGGCATGGTTTTCACATTAGCTATAATTAAAAAAAAATATAGATAATAATTTAGCTGAAAAACACAGGAAATTCCTGAAAACACAGGAATTTTCTAATTTTTTTTTTTTCAAATTAAGATAGAAATACGAACTCTTCATCCGAACCCCAACCATTCAATTTTCAACAGAGAGGACCTTGCTGGTGCTGCTGGGATGGCTGACAAGAGCTGAGATTTTCCATTGGATACAGACAAGATTTTGTCAAAAAGGAAGTGTTATTTAACAGTTCAAAGAATTCCATCTTGTTTAGCTTATCTGTTGCTTTTCATTTTTTTGGTTTATTTCAGCTCTGTCATTTTTTGACACACCAATTCCCAGCCCTACCTTTGTTCCTTATTCCCTGCCACTCTTGATTTGGGTATATTTGAAATAATTCCTTGTTTATCTTTTCATCTTCAGTTGTTTGCTCTCCAAATTCCCTTCTTGGTCTTGCTTGACTTTTTCCTGTAATGGTTTGTTCTTCCTGTTGGATCCATTTGGGCAGGATTTCCATTTTCTCTGTTTGGCTTGGATAACCCCTTAAACTGTACCAGCAGACCAAAAATCTGTGATGCTGATTGAGCAATTAAGATTCTTTAGGCATGTTAATGAAAGGACACTGACAAGTGACTGAGCTATATATAATCATGGCCTTTTAGAACACCAGGAAAATAAATTCACTAATACCAGGTCTTTTAGACCCCATTAGAGAGCAAAGTCTGGGAGGCAGCCTGAGCATTTCATCAGGTCGGCCAGGTTTGTGCTGGGTTTTGATGAGCTCCTCATTGCCATACATGAACTTTCCAGATGAGATTCGCTCGCCTGATTATTTCCCTGGGGGATGGGAAGAGCACAGCCCTAATTAGCAATCTACTTTGATATGAAATAAATATTAATTGCCTTTTCTAATCTGAAGGTGTCTACAACCCTTGCCTTTTGCTATTAACAAGAAGCCTTTTTTTTTCTTTTTTTTTTTTTTTAATTCTGAAATGTTTGTTTTCCTTTTACATTTAAATAGCCCTTAAACTTGCTCAGGCAACATCTCCTAGGTTTGGTTTGTGCTATTCTTGCAAAAACACTGTGAGTTTTAATTCAATTTTCTGATTTCTAGAAAAATCTGTAGGATTATATTTCTGAAATATCAGCCACATGTAAACACTCACTTAAATTCCTTGAACAAACAAGTATAGATAATGAATATCTATTTTGTAGGATTTTAAAATAATTATTAAAATATTTACGGAATATGGAANGTTTGGTTTGTGCTATTCTTGCAAAAACACTGTGAGTTTTAATTCAATTTTCTGATTTCTAGAAAAATCTGTAGGATTATATTTCTGAAATATCAGCCACATGTAAACACTCACTTAAATTCCTTGAACAAACAAGTATAGATAATTAATATCTACTTTGTAGATATTGTAGATATTGTAAAATACTTATTAAAATATTCAAGGAATATGGACTTACCCCTGTCAAAGTACCCACCTAGAATTAATCTAACAAGTGCTTCCTGCTCAATGTTTAAGGGATAAAGCACCACATATGAGGAAGTCAAAGAGGTGGCTCCCCACAAAAGCAATTAGAAGTTATCAATGCAGAGGAATGATTAATAATAAGGCTGGAAAACAAGGCATAGGAGTCCTGAGTGTGAGGAACAGGGGTGGAAGGAGAAAAACAGAGAGGAAACAAGAATTCTCCTTTCCAGTCCAGTGCTGGATTTTCCTCACAAGAACCTTTTTTATTCTGTGCCATGTTTTCCCTTGAAAAAACAGCAAAGCAGTTTTCTTACACAACATCCACAGAAATCACCTTCCTGTGAGCAACCTCAGGAATACAATGTAGTTTTTGCACTTCTCCTCTTCAGTAAGAGAGCAATGGCAACCTGGCAGAAATAAGAGGCAGGCATGAAAGCCTAGCGAGGATTTTTTTCTTATTATCACACCATCGCATCTGAAATAATTCCAGGATTCCAGCCAAGATCTTTGACACAAGTATTTGTAATGTTGAGCTAAAATACCAACCCAATATGCAGCCAAGCACTGTTTGCTAAGACAGAAATCCTCCTGCAGGGTTTCTAGGTTTATCTATCTTCAGGAGATGGGGGGGAAAAAAAAGAAATCCAGAAGTTTTTTTGAACTGATACAGCTTCAGGATTAAGGGTGATCTGTAGACAAAACATTTTGCAAGGCTTTTTATCCCTGCCATGGGAATCATTTCACTTCAATGTTCTATTTCTGGAGCAACGGGGGATTTTTAAGTTTGCTGAAACAACTGAACACATTCTTCAAAACAATACAGTGGGTCTTTCTTGTGAGAGCAAAGCTAATCAAACACACATCCTGTGCTATTGATGTCAGCCAGCTGCTCATGGCACTACTGGAGTCTCTCCTTTTAGGCCAACAGGAGTATTATGGACTGTTTCCTCCATCTGTTCTCAAAGCAAATGCCAAGATGGCCAAGGTGCCAGAATGTCCCACTGAAAACCACATCAAAGGAGTGACCTGAGCTGCCATGCCAGGACTGAAGTCTTTGCAGAGGCAAAATCTGTAGAAATAAATACGACAGCGAATCTAGAAATCATTTATAAGATAATTCAACAGGAACAACCCTGGGTGGGCTCTGAGGGCTGCAAAAGCCCTATCCCAAAATACCAAAAGGTATAGCTAAGGAAATACATAATGTGATCCCACATGGCTGCTGTCACCTCTTTGTAACCTGACAATAAAGATTTCCTCAACACAGAAAGAAAGGAGAAAGCTGGAAGGAAAATTATTTACAGGATGGGTAAGTGAGGTGATTCAGGCTCTGAGAGGCTGGAAAAAGGGAAAAGGAGGGGAATGGGAAAGGAGGGGGTAACTGACACGGACACAGTGCAAGAAAGTAAGGAGAGTGTTGGCAAAGAACATGCTTTGGTGGAGGCAAAACTTCCCACAATACTGAGTGTGGAGTTGGTTAAAATCTCTCTTGGAAGCTGCATATTTTTTCAAGAGACTGGAAGAAATGGTTCTTAAATAAGAACAAGTACTGGCAGATAGAAGCCAGATAAGGATGCTCAGATATCCTTGGTCTCTGAGCTCCTCTCAGCTGTGGGATCTCAGCTGGCCTGGAGACACCACAGCAGGAGGGCAGAGGGCTCTGCAGGCAGAGCTTGGCTCAGCTCTGAGTGCTCAGCTTCCATCTGAGGCCACCCCCAGGAAACAGGAGCTGAGCACGTCCTGGCTGAGGTTTGCCTCCCTGGGGAGCCCAGGCAAGGCTCTCAGAAGCCATCACACCTTCCATAAAATCCAGATGTTGACTCCACACGCCTGCTAGACATGTCTGAGGCTAAGCCAGCCCTCCTAAGCACGATTTCACTGCCATGGGAAGAGGCACCTGAAGGACAGGGGGCAGCTAAAGAGAAGAAGAGGTGCCTTTGGCAAAAGCAGACACCACCACATCACTTCCACTCCACCAAAGATGGCAAAACCAGCAAATCCAAATGTGTAGGACTCCATCTCTCCCACCTACCTTCCTTCCACTCCCCTTGCTGTAGCAGAGGATTCAGTTCCTGACACCTCATCAGGGGCAGTAAAATTCAATTTTATCAGTGCTGCCGCCAAAAGAACTGGGTGAATTCTGGCCTGCTGTGCCCAGAAGAGAGTTTAAACTCGTTACAAATTCTAGGCAAGCCTCGAAGTTATCAGTGAGGTTTTTTCTACAGCAACAGTCAGAAAAGCCTGTGGATTCCAAGCTCCCATTTCCATGTAAAGCACCACATCTCCCTGACTGACCGACCAGGCTATTATGATTTGTGTATTAAAGCCTTGTGTTTTCCACCTATCGAGTGCATAAACAACAGTTTAACCTTTATCCCAAGGCATGTACACCCCTTTACTCCCAGAAAAATGAGTTCATGTTTAGCAGTCAAATCAGTATCAACCTGACCTTTAAACACATCAGTGTTTCTTGGAAAAATATTATGGCTGGGATGCCTACTGTGGTAAACAATATTAGCTGCTCCAACCCATGGCTGAGCCATGCTGTGAGGAGCCTTATCAAAATAAGGGGGTGAAAACCAGCAGGGACTGCAGATCTTCTGACAAACTCCACAGGATATGAAGAACAATGTAAATGTAACAGTACTGGCAGATATATTTCTATATTACTGTTCCAGAGATAACAGCTAAGGTGAATCATTTCCTACCACCTACAGCACTGAATTATTTCAAATTCTGAAGGGACCATATTTATTTCATTGGTAGGTAGCAATTTACTTAGCTGAAGATCATTATATTTATGTGTCTGTGAAATCCTCACAATAATTATATATTTGAGCTGTCTCAGAAGTGCTATATATATTCTCATTAGTCATGTACTTCCAAGGATATTATCATTTTTTTTTCCTTCAACAACCTTCGCAATCCGAGTGTGAAGTACTGCACTGCACATGAACCTCCATTCTTATAGTTTTCTTAAACTCCAGTTTAATCAAACAGCAGGGTGGCCTATATTCAAATGCAAATGCTAAGCGTGCTATGAAATATCTTCATTCCCTTAAATGACTGCACTGTGGAGCTTATTTAAAACAGACCACACTGTGCAACAAAACAGAGGAGGACATGGGAAAAAAGTCTCCTGTTTGATATTACTTTTGCCAGACTTCTCCAAAAAAGGTCATGAAAATGTTTGGAGCAGGGTAAGGAGATCAAGGCGAGGGGGCTCCTTTCGTTCCAGTCCTATGTGTGCCAAGCAGTCAATTATACCCCGTGGGTGGAGAGAGGTCCATTTGTTTTCTTCAGTGCACTTCACAAGTCTCATGTGAAAAATATTTTGAAAACACAAAATGTCGCAAGGCTCCAAATGCAAATGGCAATCCATGGAGCCAGAGATTAATAACCCCAGGAGGATCAGTACACAGTGACATTAAAACTTACAGCCCTCAGACCTGCAGGACACTGTGATGCTCTCCCTCACACCAGCCTGTTACCCTCTTCAGTGTTCCTGCTGGGTCACCAGCTCAGTTTTTCCTCCTTGTTTTTAATGCAAAACCAAGATGAGGTGCCAGGCTGGCACCCCTGGAGATGGATGCTGGTGGTTAATGTGAGCACTCCACCCTTCTGCAGAAAGGTCGAGCAAAAGAAACCCAAGAGCTTTAAAAATATTAATCCCTCACATCACTACTCACATTCTGTCCAGTTTCTTATTTACTTGAACACCTTCCACAAGCAATAAGGAAATGGCCTTCAGTTGTATTTTCCTTTACCATCCTTGCCAAAATCTGAGAGATTTCCCAGTTTCTCCTGTTTCAGCTGATGGATTTTCTTTCTCCTTTTTGAAAATAACTGAGTACAAAAAGATTTCACATGGAACTTGTTTTGATACACCAGGTCATATCAATTAGTCACTAGCCTTAGACCTGCCAAAATGACAAGTTACAGCTAAAATCAACAAGCAGCACAGGTAGAAGAGCCTGTTACCCATGTCATGGATGTAGTGCAGTAACACGGCAGCCACAGCCACTGTAACACTGAGACAGCCCAGCAGCAATGCACTGCAACTACCAACATCTGCAAAGAAAAGGGCAGAGGCTAAATTCTGTTCCAGACTGTGTGAGCACAGGTTGAAACAAAGAGAAATAGTTTTCACTCTTTTTGGTTTGGAAAATTGAGCAGTGAGGGAGATGCTGAGGAATATCAGCTGCTCCTATCATCAACCCATTCCTGCAGTAATCTTTACTCTTCCCTTTGGCAAGTACCTTAGTGCAAGTATTTGCTCTGAAAATTAAACCCCAATCCTATTGTTAAAAGTTTTTATACAGATCACTGAAGAATCAATTAAAAAAGCAAAAATATAAAGTCTCCTGGAAATCATCTGCACAGTAAATGAAAATCAAGCAGTAACTGACTTTGAGGAGCTCACCAGCCCCCTCACCCTCCACCTTTATCTCTGTCTATGCTACAAACCCATGACACTCCTGACTTTGCTGGGGCTGCTTCTAAGTCGTGCAGTTACACACAGGATCTACCATTTCTCCTCAGGTGAGCACCTATTTCTACCTATAGAAATGTATTTATTTATTTATTTAGACACTCCATGGTTATGGAAGCAAGCACTGAGCAAACGTAAATGTAAATAAGCATGACTTGGCAAACAAATAGACTCACTGTGAACACCCCCCCAGCAAATTAATCAGCCTAAAAGACTCTCACAGTTTGAAATTGGGCTTCCTAATCTATGATGGCTGCCACATTTAGTTGATGATGATATAAAATAAACATCACACCTTTAAACTTTTCCCAGGGCTGATAAATCAGCAAGGAGGGGACGACTCTCACGAGAGGATCATACCTGTGGTTAGCAGAGTCCCCCAGATACACAAGAGATGCAATTATGCTGGAATAGCCAACTCCAGAGCTCTGACTCGGCTTATTATTTGACTAGCAAACAAGGAACTTCTTCAACTTAATTGCAGCCTAGCTATTCTAATGCTGATCTTTTTCATTCTTCCTTTCCTTTAACCGTGGCCTTCATAGAATTCTGTTTTATTTTAACCCTTTGGTTGTGGATGTGTCCACTTCTTGGATCTGTTTTGTACCTGCTATGGAGATGCACAGCCTCTGAGTAAGTGGAGCTGTTGGTAAGATTCCTCCCATCACAGCTCACTTGTTAGAAATGTGTGATTCAGAGTAAAGGAATTTGCAGCATTAATTCCAGCCGTGCATTGTTAACTGTGGCAGTGCAATGCTCCTGAAATGGATGAAATGACTGACACTCGTGGTGCAGTGCTTACCTTTGGATGCATCAGATGGTATCGTGCCTCGTACCACAGCACATGTGTGTGTGATAAGGAATTGATAACTGCAGGAGGCAGCACTAAATACGCATCAGGAATTATCTGCATGACCCGCAGTGTGTGAGGGGAGCTGAGCTCTGCCGGGGTGAGAATCCCTGGAGCTGCAGGTGCCCATCACCACCTCTGCCACACGCCAAGGACACAAACTCGTCCTGCCTGAAACCATCCCCATCCCCCTGCAAGGTAACCCTTCCCTCACCCTAAACACAAGGAACAAATGAGTCTGACTAATTAACAAACAGCCTTGGCACAGGGCCCAGGCCCCGACTGCCTGCTCCGGTACCGGCTGGAAGGAGCACGGCACAGCAACTGCTTTGGCAGGTTTGGGACTTTAAAGGTCAAGTAATTACCGGCCTTTCGGAAGCATAAACTGCCTTTAAAGTCAGCAGAGCAAGCAAAAACTATTAGGAGATTCATCCAACATTTATCTTTTAACTTGTTATCTCTGATACACAAACTCATTCTTATACTGTTTGCATTGCAGTGCATAAAATATTAAAATTAAAAGGCTTAGGGACTTCTGAGGGGAAGAAAGAGAGTAAAACTATTTTAGATTCAGAAACATTGCACCAATATGTAGTGTATTTGCATACTGGAATCAGAGAGCCCTGATTATGCATGTTTATTGATTTTGGCTTTGTTTTGATTAATGATAAAACTATGATCCGTCTTGTAAGGTAGCAGGGCTTGAGGGAGCTCAGTGCAATACAAATGGTTTGTATTTTAAGAAATCCTATTTATGCAAATAAGAGCACATTCACATGCATTTTGCTCGAGCATGGTTGTAACAAAGCTCTCCAAACATTCTCTTTTATACTCTGGATAATTTGGGGAGGCATGTTTAATACAAAAATGCTGCATAACAATCACATTTTTTCTTCATTATGAATGACTCCCATTATATCACCTTGGACAAAAGAACAAGCTTCAATTCCCTCTGCGCCTAATTTATTATCACAGCCAAAGATATTGTTTTGTGTCAGAGTGAATACAATATTTCTAGAAATGGATTGCAAAAGTCCTGCTGGGGAAGTTCAAGGGGACTAGGGAGAAGTGAGGAAGAAAAAACAATCCAAATCTGGCTGGAAAAGTTTTTCATTTCTGGAAAAGCACTGTTGGCATGTTTGCCTCCAGTCTGGAAACGGAGAGAGAGGCTCCCATCAGCCAAAGCAGCCGTAGACATTCACCACCAGAGTGCAAGGAAAACGTGAGGACAGACTCCCAACGTGTCATATCCTGAGGACATCAAGAGTTGTGACAGATTCTATTCCTGCCTTAGTTACCAGCATTTAGACCATCCACTGGGAAGTGGACTGAAATGATTCTGAATTTATCCAACCAGACATCTGCACATCAAGATAAATAAAATTATCAGTTGGCCTGTGTTCTGACACATGAATTATCTCACAAATCTCAGCAGGATCTTTGCCTCTATGACAGCTGCCATATTGGCATCTGATATCTACTTTGACAGCAAGGTCAGAATCTGGAGTCTGAACATAAGAGCAACCTGAGAATAAATGAGGGAGTGGAGATGAGGGAAATCTTCCTCCTTAAGTTATAATTCCCAAACACTCTTTTTTTGAAAACTTAATAGTCCAAAGCTGTGTTGTAGAAGAAGGATATGGAACAAAAGTATCCACATCTGCAAGCAAGGCTGACCCATCTGCTAAGAGACCCAGGGACAGCTTCTTTTTAAAGGACAGTGGGGTTTGTTTGCCTTCTGTGGGCTGTGGGAGCTGGGGACAGCAGAACACCAAAAGAACACCAAGACAACAGTAATGGAACACCAAGGGAACACCAACAGAACATCCCCCTTCCCATCACCCTCCACTGACTGAATATTGGCTTCCATGGCAGTTCAGAGCTGCTCCATGCCACAGGAAATCTGGTGGAACTCCTTGTCCAGGTGCTCCTGTGGAGAGAGACCCAGTCAAGCTCAGAGGGCAGGGCAGGGGTCAGCTGCACAGCAAGAAAAGGTCAGGCTGCCTCACCACCCTTCCTGCAGCTGAAGGACTGGATTTCTCTTGGAAATTTGGGCTCTTAATGTCTTCACTGGTTAATAATCCCTCTTCTACTCCAGGGACTTTGTTAAATGAAATAGATGAAATGTCCACCTTGCCCTTCCAGCTCCAGCTGCTGGGAACCTTTCTGCAGTTTCAGAAGAAGTGGGATTGCCCACAGAAAGCCTTTGCTGGACAGTGCTGACAGAACACAGCATTCCCAGGCTGCAGGGCAGCCTCTGCCTCACAGCTCCACAGGGATCCCCTCTGGAGGTGCCCCGGTCAGCAATAACAGAGTCAGGACAGGCTGGGGGATCCCTGCTCTTCCTCAGCAGGGAGGAACTTCTGCCACCCACCCCCTGCCAGGGGCTCTGCAAAAGGGATCAGCTGAGCCATGAAAGGCACACACACATTTCTGCCTCCAAAAAAACCAAGTTTCACTCATTTTTCAACTCACTTGAAAAGGCAAATATGGTTTGAAATTTCAAATTTTGTAAGGCATTATTTAACCCAGAGGCTAAGGCTGTTTTATATTTAAGACTGAATTTAGCTTGAAGCATAAAGAAAACTCTAGCATAAATTAGCACATATTGAAAACTTGATGCTAGAGAAATAAAAAGTTGGTTTAAATCCAAGTAGTAAACCAAAAAACTAATTTTGTGAATTTGCTGGATACTGTCAGTGATTAAATAAGTAACTGTAATCAGATTATAGGCTTTCTGAGACAAAATAAAATAAATGAGAATTGAAAAACCTTTGAACTTTGTAAGCATCAAACTCCCCGAGATATTTTTATTTATGCTGGAATCAAGTTGTTGCATTTCTCTGACACAATTTGAGAGCTCGCTGATATCAGTATAAATCTGATAATTCAACTCCCAGCTGTAGCTCCTACACTAACATAACACATATCAAAATCAAGCCATTCAACACATCTGCCCCCCTATGGAACCAAGCTGCATGGCATGGCACAAAATCGGCAGAAAATCAAATGTTGATTCTCATCTAAAGGATAGCATGTTTAATTGAGAACCAAAATTAACATCCCACTGAAAATGAGTGAAAATCAACATCTCACTGAAAATGCACTAAAAATCTTCACAGCAATGATGAAAAGCTGGAAGTGTGGAGTTTAACACCAGGAACAAAGATAGGATTAGGTCTTTTTTGATGGAAAATATTGTGCTTCTGCATCAACACTCCTCCCCTCCAGTCCTCTTTCTTTTTTAAACCTGGTGCTTAATTTGCTCCATGAAATATTCTGCAATATGTCGATCATGCTGGGTTTTAATTTCAACCCAACTGAAGAAGCATTGGTAAAAAGAATCACTGTATGGGAATCAGGAAATTAAACTTTATTTATTGGGTTTGGCTTTCCCATAAGCAGACAGAGCCATCCAGCATCTGATTACCGGGTGAGGGGAGACACAGCCTGAAAAAGGGCCCTGATGAAGTGCCACTGGGCATTGATGAATTAAGCAATCAGATGAGGAGGTCTGTCAGGGTCATTAGTGCATGCCTACAATGCCATTTGAGGCACCATGTCTGGTTAATACCACAGGGCCTGAGCCCACAGCAGTTTACATCTGAGCAAAGGGCTGGACACTTGTGCTGCTCAGCTTCATATTCACATTGCCATTTGTAGGTGCTGGAATGTGCTGGGCAGTCTAAACACAACCTTCCTTTCTGGGGGTGGCAGGGTGAGAGAGGGACAGGAGATCTGCATTTTCAATCTATTTTCATAGCACTGTTTGAGTTACAAAATTTGTTTCTCAGTCCATAGAATATTGAAAAGGATCACAAAAATACAAACTCGTCCTATCAGAGCAGTGCTCTATGAGCACTATTTCTACATATCCCACAGCAAGGAATTAAAAGAAATAGTATTCCTAAGATTCTTCGGATTTTCTGAACTGGTTCAGGCAATCTGGAAAATCACCACCCTCTACCTGGTCAGCCAGAGCTGCTGCATTTTGTCTGCAACAGTTAAACCCTGGCCTTGTGAGAAAGCCCAGGGCTCCCCCTGCTCCAGGGGGTGGGCACTCACCTGTCAGCAGGCATTCCTGAACTCCTCAGATCCAGTCCTTGCAGTCACAGAGGTCTCCTCCAAGCACTTCTTTCCTTCTGTTTGAATTAAACTTACCTGTTTCAAACTACATTTTTTTTCTGTACACCACATTTAAAAAATTATAATTTGAAATACTTCACTTTCAGGTGAATATTCTGAAGAATAACAAGCTTGACCAGACAAGAGGTAACATGCTTTTCATAAGAGTAGCTGCCTGTCCAAATCAAAAATTGGGTGTTTTACTGGTTCACTCACACCCTCTATGGCTAAACATCCAATTAAAGGGCAGTTAGGATTGCTTCCCTGTTAAAAGGACTTCCTTTAATTAGAAATTCCACAGACAATGTTTTAACAGCTTGGTATTTTATTACTTTGTTGGGGAGGCAGGAATAAACCAAGAAATCTGGGATGAGGCAGCTCTGTATAGTTCTCTCCCACTCCAGAGTGGAATGGGTCTCTGTGCTTGCCATCCACTGCTCATTAGATAAGGTAGCAGCAGCAGGAGAGTCTCAAGCAAAAATAATAACAACAATAATAATAATAGTAATAAAGTTTGTGTACTGTGGCTTGAAGATAGACATGCCTAAGAAGTTATTATTTAATTTCAGAAATTGAATGTCTTGCCAATCTGCATGGCCAGTGTATCAACATAAACACTTCCATTAGGTACAGGCCTGCACTCTTGGTTCAACACCAGCACCACCACGGTTATACCAATATTCTCCTCAGGTAGGGAAATGGCAAACCAGTTAAAGAGTATTTAAAGAAGCTCAGTATAATCCACACATGAATTAGATCTCTGTAAATAAATGAGCATCAACTTTGGGTTGGGACAGAGCTGGGACAGAATTGTCACTGCAGCACAGGGAAGGAAATGGACCCATCTCCAGTGCCACATCCACGTCAAGTTTCTTCACTCTAACCTTGAGAGTACAAGCTGAGGAACAACATTTCAGCTACATGGAGTGATTAGATTACAAACACAGTGATTAGATTAACAGCAGATGACTTGGAAGTCAAACTGCTGCATCCCCACTGAATTACCAGTTCCAGCAGCAGCAGAACTCCCCTTCCAGTGCTCCCCACAGTCCCAGCTTTAAGGACTTTTTTAAGTCTTTGGACACCAAGTAAACAAAAGACAGAATTTCCATTTTGCCTCCTATTGCACCAACGCAATCTGCTCTCACAGAACACCAGGGTCTCCAATGACTGTAAACAGCATTTCATTGCTCACACCACCTCCCAAACGACACACCCATAAAAGGTGACATCCAGCTTACCAGAGGCGTCACGGGCTCAGCAACAGCAGCTTTGAGGGACACCATGTCCTCACTTCTTGGTATCAACAAACAGGAGAGAAATAAAGAGAAAAAATCAACAAAGCACAGTTTAAAGAAGCGAACATAACACAGGCACAAGACCCTCACCCACCTGAGAACCCAGCGGGCTCCAGCCAGGGCACGGAAACTTCACTGGCAAAGTTGTTACTCTTCAGCTCAACTCTGTTTAATCAGGGAATGACAGAACATCCTGAGCTGGAAGGGACCCCCAGGGATCATCACCCCAACTCCTGGCCTTGCACAGACACCCCAACAATCTCACCCTGTGCCCGACAGTGCTGTACAAACCCTCCAGGAGCTGGGGCAGCCTGGAGGCCATGCCCATTCCCTGGGGAGGCTTTCAGCCCTCTGGTTTAACTTTTTAAAATTGATTTTGTTTGAGTTATGTGAATTTAGGTAACACACTGAAAACACTTTTAAATTAACACAAAAAAGATTTCCTAAAAATGCTGCATAGTCAGTCCCTACATTGATGCAGGCTCTGGAGAAAAAACAATACTCCTTGGAAAGGATTAGAGGATGAAGGCTGTTGTTTCTGTAAAGAGGGTGCTTGGGTTTGAATTTTTAAATAAAACAATGCACAAAATAAGTCCATCCTTATCAGCATTTGATACTTAGAAGAGTATTTGGCTGATTTAACCCACGGTATGATCATTGTGCTGAGCCTACCTACACTCATCTGAACCCAATGAACTCCCAGCCAGGAGCACTTTCCTGCACTGACCATTTTTGGGGAGTTTCCAGCCTTATTTCAATCTCTTCCACTCCCAAAGAAACAAAGAAACAAAAAGAAAAAACATGTTCAAAAATGTTTTAACTCGATAGGATCTTCCTCACAGAGACATTACCATCCCAAGAGCAAACAAACTGATGGTTTCTAGCCAAAGCACACAAATTTATCTGAGGAATGCCTTATTCATTTCCAAATTCAGTGTATTGTGTCTCCTGTTATTTACCCAAGAAACACTGGCAGAGCATGAGATATGTGGGAATCACCTGTTTTATTCAACCCAGCACAGTGTATTTCAGTTCATTAGAGTTTCATGATCTCTTCAGTTTCTCCTCTGCAATCTTTATTACAATATAGCTGAAAATATGTATTAATCCACAGGTACTTTTTCCTTTTTTTAATCCACATTTTAACCAAAAATGGGAAGAAAAAGAAAAAAAGAGAGGGGAAAAAAGAAATCTGGAGTGTTTCTATTGGGGTCTTAAGGCATAACAAACTACAGCAATTTATTTCACCACATCCAGCTGTAATGCTAAACCCCAGATAAACATTACTAATGGAGCAAGAATGTGTTCCTTCCTTCTGATGGAGGTCCAAGATTGCCCTTTGGAGTTTGCCAAACAGCATGGGGCACTTCATTCACCATGTGACTGGCACACAGTTCAGTTCTGAATCAGTTTGGGGATGAAATTGTTGGCTAAAGCTCTGGAAATTCTGACTCTGGAGCTGTCAGGCAGGCTGTCTTTACTTTGAGAAAAAGCAATTCTTTTTAATAGCACTCTGTTACTTGGCTTTTATTTGGTTTTACATTGTTCATTGATGTTTTGGATTTTGATGTATTGTGCAGCACCCCAAGAACTCTAACAGGAGAAACTCCATTAAAAAATGAGTTTATTATTTCAACATGTGTTAATAAATATGCTACACATTTGGGGAATCTAATCCCATCTATTTTGAGGGCCTACAAAAAGGCCATCAGCCACTGCCTGCTGATACCAAAAAATGCATCTGTTGACTGAAAGGCAGAAATGTGATTTCTTAACTGAGTTCATCTTCAAGGCAGCTCTTACAGTGCAGGGAATTCTAAGGGTCAAGGGTTTATTTTTCCATTTATCTTGTAAATAAAGGAAATTATCTCAACTTATGATTGATTTTTTTTAGTCAACATTATTTTGCATAGCAACAAGCTTATTTGTAGGATATTTTAAGACACATAGTTTATTATTTTATTAATGGAAATGATCCAGAAGTAGAAAACAGACACATAGTAGGTCTGACTCTAGGTCTGACTCTACTGCCTGCCACATCCTAACATCAGTGAATATTCTGGGAGCAGAGTGCTTGGAGGATTGAGTTTGAATTATCTTTCTTGGAGACATGTAATTATAAAATCATGAGTTCTTTTAAGATCCAGTCCACCCCAAACTCAAACCTCCATGCAGCCTTCTACTCCAGCTCGAGTTTTTTACCCCCTTACAGCCATGAATCAAATTTTGAGTGTACAAATGTTGTTCACAACACTCTTTCTTTTTTCACTTCTCTAACTGCTGAGCTATAATCAAACAGGACACTTTGCACAGCAATCTAATGCACAGCTTCTTTTTTATCTGCTTTCTCTAATGGCTGGTCACCTGCCTTCTCAGCCGTGAAACCTTTCAGAAATGTTTCTCTCTTACCTGAACACACAGGGGTTTGGCTCCCTGCTGTGGTAATCCCTCGAGGATACAGTTCCATTATGCTCCTGTGTCAATACAGGTGCTGTCAGCTGCCTGAGGTGCAGCCCTGCCACTGCAGCAGACGCTGAAGGAGCTTTTGTATCAAGATGAGGGTCAGCCAGTATCAGGTAACACGAGCACAATCCCCATCTCTGTTCTCCTACTAGGGGGATGTCTAAAAATATGCACAATCTTGTTTCCCCTTATAATTCTCCTCTTCTTTAAAGCTTTTATAGCAAGGTATGTTTTCAGAGTAATGTAAGGTTGTTGTTCCCAATGAACTCTCAACCATACTGCCACATGCACTTTACACAAATGTTTATTCCTTCACCATTGGTTTGAGTTGTGAACAGTTCAGGTTGACACGGTCGGAGGTGTTTTGCTGATTAAGACTGCTTGGATGGCTGCGAGACCTCAGGAGCAGGATTGTCACAGCACTGCTTGGGGGCGCCGCACTGGGGCTGGGTGTGGTGCTTGGGATAGCGCCTGCAGCAGCACGGCTCCTGGTTCCCAGGGGCTTGGCCTGCCACAAAGGAGCTCTGGTAAACGGTGACAAAGCCTTCTTTGCTGCTCCGGCCCGGGGCACGATTCCACTCGAAGAAATTATGGGAGTTCTGTCTCCGTTTCTCTGGATCCAACTTCCTCAGGCCCATGCCCTAGGGGAAAAAAAATAAAAAATAAAAAGAAAGAAAAGAAAAATTCATGCAAACATATGACTTCCAGTCACAGCTTCACAGACGAATCTTGTAACAGTCATTACCCCACTGGGAAGTGAACGAAGCTGTTACCACAGTGATTGCAAAAACTCACGGTTGATCTTTAGCAAGTTAAAAATAATATTGTCAGACTTGCCTGTATGAACATTTTTGGTTGCATATATAATGGGAAATCTGCTGACCTTCCACCTCTCAGTGCTAATAAACCACTTTTACTTTGCTTTTCTGCAGCACACCATCTACTCAAGGCTATTTAGCTACACTTGGCTAAATTAATCTTCAGAGGCACCCAAAGAAATAGGTTAATAATTCTAGGTTTGGACTGCAATAAAGAAACTGAGACAGACCATGAAATCTGATTCTTCAATGCTATCCCTTGTGTGTCCAAACACAGAGAAACAGAGCCTGACTTTCACACTCCACAGCTTGCAGGAAATTTAGCTGGAATTATGGTTGATCAGTATCTCTAAAACTATGAGATACTGCCCAAAGTGCACAGAAATTGAGGTTACTCTGTGAATAATGAATTCTAAAAAGTCTAGGTCTGAAGAGCCCAAAGTCAGACAAACTCCCTGCATCACCATTTACTGCTTCCTCCTTTACTCATCATCCTGTGAACTGCACTATTTCCTTGGCTGCCTGGAATAAAACCAACAATCTAAGGGGAATGGAAGAACATGAAACTGTTGGCCACAAAGGAAACCTGAAAAAAAGTTAAATTCTAATCAAAGTTGTGGCTTCTGCAGCACACATTTAAACAGGTGTAAAGAGATGTGGGTTGGAAAAGAATGCATCCCTGAGATATACTGTGGGTATCCTATGGATTTTGTTTAAATTTATGATAAAGATGAGCCTGAACAAAATATTTGGGACTGCAAATTAGAAGTGGCTGAGATACCTACAAAAATTCATTGCAAGGCAAATCACTTAAAGCAGACTCATAGGACATTTAAGGGGGTACCAAACCAAACCAGGAATATTAGAAAATGTCTGTCAGAGACCCAAATCATGGCTTTTTCTTCCCTTTGAATCGTGCCATTCTCAATGACTGTCTGGGCTGCTGCACATCTGTAACAGTCCCAGAGATATCCCTACACTAATAAAAAGTCTATTTTTCTTTGCTATTTCCATTTTTCTCTTCTCACAGGTTTTAGCATCTATTTTTTTCTTTTTTTGCAGGGGACAGAAAAGATGCTCTGTTCAATAGATCTGAAGTTGCTTCATTTGTCTCAGTGCTGAGTACTCACCAGGTCAAAATATTCAGCTGCATTGCATATGACATGTCTGTTGTCATGAGAAGAGAATGGGAAATTGTTGTTTCCTGCTTCCTGAAAGAAAAGAAATTATAGCAAAAAAAAAAAGAATTTTCATAAACTCTGAAGTCTATTAGTCTTCATTCTTATATTGTGAGATTACAGCTGCCTTTGTTCTAGCACAGAAGTCATACTCCTATGTTAAATATTCACCTGCACGTGATTTTATAGGGATAATGTGGACTTTTAATTTTTTTTTTTAATAAAATGATCTGGAGGATTTGCTGAATATATACATGATTAATACAAAAGTGTGAATTTTCAAATAAGAAACAATACATTCTGTCTGCAAAGCAGCAAAATGCTAGATATATGTCAGGATTGCCTTGCTTGATTTAGTAGTAGGCCTAAAGCTAATTAAAATAAACTACAGAAGGGACCTGAAAACTGAATTAGTCTGTGATTTATGAACTGAATGTCACGGACACTGCTTGTTGCAGGGGAAGTGGAAGAGGTATTAATTGCTTAACTAATTTATAATCTCATTCTTTAACATGATGTTCATCCAGCCTCCAAATGAAACCAGAGTTTCAGAAGAAAAAAAGGACAACTGCAAAAAGAGCTGGTTTAGAAACAAGGAACATATCTGACTTTTAAATGTTTATTATATATCAGTGCAACATCCTGACTGTGATATTCCCCTCCAAACAAAAGAGCAAGTTTGAATGTAACACAGTCTAAGAGAGGGGTTTCAAGAGTAAGGGAACCTGAAGGAGTTCTAAAGATCAATGTAACTGGAGGCCTGAGCCAGCAAGAAGATTCACCAGACACAAAATGTGCCTGCTCAGGGTCAGCTGTATGGTCAGAGCTCAGGATATTTGGTTTACCAGGCAGATTCTCTTCCATTTTTTAGGTATATTCACAAGTTCACTTGTCTCACACTGAATCACCCAGACTGTTGTTCAGTGGATAAGTGAATTCAACAAATACATTCTCATACATGTGTTTAAAAATAAGCACCTCCTGAGTCTGTGAATTTCTTACTAAAATATCCCAGTGCAATTAAATGCCCATTTCAGCATTTCAGGAACAGTGTTTATTACCAGAGCCTGAACAAACTTCCTCAGGTTGTCCCATCTTAGCCTTTAGTGCATCTTCGTGCTCTCACCACTGATCTCAGAATCATTCTCAATTTATGACAGGCAAGAATTTCCCCAATTCTATATAAAAGTGGAGGGCTGGTAAAGACAAGACATGTCTTGGTGTCTCAGGTGAAGTCACACTGGTGTTGACAAAAAGTCCCTGTGCCCTGGTTCTCCTTTCCAGGCAGCAGCTAAGGTGGGATGTTCCACAGAAAGGCAGATGTAATATTAACACAGTGTACACTCATGTTACAGTATAATCTCCTTCTCAGTAGCCCCAAGGCTCCCTTTTAAATATTCCTTCCAAGCCCTTCATTTCTGCCCTTCACTGTAGCAAAACCTGTGAAATGAACCCATTGTAATTGCTGTGCTTATAGAAAATGAAAATAGAAAGTGTTCTGTGCACAAAGTAGGTGGGTAAAGCAAAGCTCAGTGTGGTGATGAAATAAGGATATGAAAAGGTGCTTTCAACACTGCAACATTTTAAATACTTGTGATTTTAAAAAATATTTTATTTCCTTTCAGTCTAATTTTTTCACAAATCTAATTTTTAATCAAGCCTTAAAAGTGTTTGAAATGAGGAGCTTCTAACTTTTTAATGATCAAAAAGAACACTCCTTTGTGTGAATACACTGAATTTCTGACATTCATTGCCAAACAGCTGATCAAATTTCCATTAAAGCTCCTTACAGGGCTTTACACATAGGCTGTGGGCTGAGATTGATCATAATGTATTCGGTGTCTCAGTAATAACAGAGAAAATCAGCGGCAATACAGCAGCACTTGGAGCAACTAAAATAAGTGAGTAACAGGGAAATATGTTTCTTCCGCAGCACAGGCAGCGATCGCTCCATCCCCTGAGGCACAAAGTCTGCCAGCCCGCTGTGACTGCTCCGCTAACGACCCTGGGTGCTGTTCTTCCTCACAACTTAGAGTGACAGCTTGCGAAAGAGCTCCAAAATCGGCCGTGCTGCCACAGGAACTCACCTGCACCCGAGCTTTGTATTCCAGCGGCATTCTGTGTTCCGGGCCCAGAGCAGCTGCCGAGTTCAGGACATGTTTTAGTGAAGCGGTTGTTGTTGATTCCAGCTGGCCCTGCTCATGTTCAAATTGAGAGAACTAGAAAATAATGAAGATTATGACCCTTAAAAAGAAAAGCCAGCTTAAAAAAAACACCCCCACAAGTAAATGGGATCAGAAATGTGGACAGAATTGTATTTTCCCTTTTATGTTTTATTACTTGGATTGCAGCAGCACCTAGTGGCGTCTGGAAAAATGAGTAGCCTCCCACACACACAACACAAACTCTATCATAAAGACCTTAGAACGTAGATAAAATAAGCAGAGAAGAATTTTAGGAATCTTCAAGACAAGAATGTCCAGGAACTTTCTGAAAACTGTTTACACAGCAATAACCACCATGGAAAACAACGACGTTCCTCCCTCCAATGCTACTCCTACTGTTGTACAAGCTTGAAAGCACAAACATTTTTGGGAACAGCTCAACCAAACATCAGGCCAAAGAGTTCTGAGAGTGAGGAACAAAGAGCCCGTGCCAGGAGTGTCACAGTGCCCTGGGATGCCAAGATGTCCCAGCCCAGTGTTTCTGATGGGATCACAGCGTTCTCCTGGAGGCGAGAACTGAGGCAAACCTTGGCTGGAGTTCTCCAGAAGAGAATAGGAAAATCAACCAGGGCTAACTATCAAACAAGAGACCTCCAGCATTGCTGGAAAATAGGAAAAAACATACCCAGCCAGGCTTAGTTAGCAAGCCAGAACTTTTGCACACTTCCTCTGAATGCATTGCACACTCTTTCCTCCTAAACCTCAGGAACGGGAAGACTCATTTCGGACTAAACAAAGCGACCCTTAGGATGGTGCTTTTTTTCAGAGTTTCAGGATAAAGAAGGCCTGCGGAGGACACAGGGGCTCCTGCTCGACCCTTACCCAGTCCCCAGGACGCCGCTCCTTGGGCTGCCCACACCCGTCGTCCTTAGACATGGCTGGTGTCACTGCCACCCCCGGTCACTGCGGCGGCGCCAGCGCGGTGCCCTGGAGATCTGCTCCCAGGGCGGGCGGCGTGTGGAACCCTGCCTGCCCTGTGACCTCAGAGCCCCGCGGGGCTTTCAGCGAGATCCACACCGGGCAACGCTGCCCTTGCTCGTGTGCCGCAGGGAAGAGGGGAATAAACAGCTCGCCAGAGGGGCTGAGTGTTAAAAACAAATCAGTGCTGCGCAATCACTTTACAGCCTCAATGGGAGTGCGTGGGGAAAGGAGAGCTGTGTGTGAGAGAGAATTTTTAAGATGTAACTTCCTGCTCTTTTGGAAATGGCTTTCCACATACACACATCTTAACTGAACACACCCGTAATATTTACAGAAAACCTGGCTGCGTCTTCAGGAATTTTTTTCTTTTGATTTGAGCGCTGGCTTGGAAACATCCCAACTATTTAACTGCAGCACACTTGGCCAGTGTTGCAGAAAACAAAACTTTGCCTCCTTGGCCTTGAGAGACTGTAAAGAAGATGACACTGGTGCTCTTTTTAGCTTCAAACAAACAGAGATTAGGTTTAGATAGGATATTAGGAGGGAATTGCTCCCTGTTCAGGTGGGCAGGGCTGGCACAGGGTGCCCAGAGCAGCCCCTGGATCCCTGGCAGTGCCCAAGGCCAGGCTGGACATTGGGGCTGGAGCCCCTGGGACAGTGGGAGGGGTCCCTGCCATGGCAGGGGTGGCACTGGGTGGGATTTAATGTCCCTTCCAGCCCAAACCATTCTGTGATTCCATGATCTATATATACGTGTGTGTGTATATATAGATATATATATATATATAAAGATTCATGTGGCTATAGATAGATATAGATGTAATTTAAGAGGCAGTCAGCATTTGTGCTCCCTGACCAGTCATGAAGCGCACTGCCTCTTGTGGTTTAGAGAATGAGGAATAGCATCTACAAGGAAAATAATAGATGCTAAAAATCCCCTGGGCACTATTTAGGAATTATTTGCTTACTGAAGCCATCACAGCTTAGCTTTTGTCGAACTCAGTGTAAAGCAGAGGGCAGGACACGGCAATTTTCAATCCTCTCCGAAGCTGAGGTACCCCATCGCTATGTTTTGGCTTGTTTCATGAAGGTCTCAGTTATCCAGGAAAGCCAAACAAGCCTGGAGAAAAGGAGGCTCGGGGGGACCTTCTGGCTTAGCTGTGAATGGCCTCAAACTGTGCCAGGAGAGATCTAGATTGGAGATTACAGAATATTCAGGGGAAGGGCGGCTTTAAAGAATAGGAAGGGTCCGCCCAGGAAGGTGGTGGAGTCCCACCCCTAGAGGTGTTTAAGGAACAACTGGACGTGACACTCCGTGATTTGGTGTAATCAACAAGGCAGGGATCAGTCACGGACCCGCCATGTGTATCCCTAACCTCAAAGACGCTCCGATCGCGCTGGGAGCGCCACACCCGCCCCTCACGGAGCCGCCGCCGCCTCCCGCCCCTCACGGCGCCGCCCTCAGAGCCCGCCCTTCCCGCGCCTTCTCGAAAAGTCTCGCGAGAGGCGGCGGTTCCCGGCCGGACGCCCCCGGGAAGCGGCTCCGCTCCCGCCGCCCCTTCCCGGCTCCGCTCCCACTCCATTCCCGGACCATTCCCGCTCCATTCCCGGACCATGGAGGAGCCCTGCGGCGCGGGTGCCGCTGCCCCGCTGAGGGGAGACGCCGAGGAGCCCAAGCAGGTGAGCGGCGCTGAGCGGGGGCCGCGGTAGGTGAGGTAGGGGGGCTGAGAGGGGTGGTCGAGCCGTGGCTACAGACGCAGCCCCCAGTGGTGTTTTAATTGAAGCGGTGTTTTTGATCCTCTTTCCAGTTTGTCAGGGCCGAAGTGCGGTAGGGAACACGCTAATTATGATTAAGTGTTAATTGCGAGCAGTGTTGCTGTTGTTATGCCTAAGTGCATCGCATTTACGTAAGTGGTGTCCTGTGGAGCTGTTTTTCCCTCGACATGTGTTAGTTCAAAGCTCCTCGCACACGGGTGACAGCTGCGTGTTTTTCTGTGTTTGAAAAGAAATAGACAGACACGAGGCTTCTTTAATTTATTATTATTTGTTGAGGCAGGAGCGTGTTTAGCTTTAATGTTGGTGTTGGTGGTAATGTTGGCGTTAGCGAACACTTGGTGTTAATAAACACCTACTTTCACAAACTTCAGTGGGATTCGTGTGTGCTTGTTTTAGCCTGTTTGGTTTTGTGCTGTGTGGGCAGCTGACCTTGGTGGCACTTCATTCTCGTACCTCAGTGTGCCCAGGTGGGCAGGGCACCACTGTCACCTGCTTGGATCAGCCAGAGTGTGGCCACAGGACCAGGGCGGTGGTGGTGCCCCTGTGCTGAGGTCCAGCCTCCAATTCTGGGGCTGGTTCTGGGGCTGTTATGTCAAGAAAGACATGCATGGGCTGGAGCATGTCTGGGGAAGGGAATAGAGCTGGGGAAGGGGCTGGAGAATTCCCTGAGGGAGCTGGGAAGGGGCTGGAGAATCCCTGAGGGAGCTGGGAAGGGGCTGGAGAATCCCTGAGGGAGCTGGGAAGGG
>VYXF01007849.1:144535-155656 GCA_013397295.1 Polioptila caerulea | reverse complement strand
AATGATTCTGTGATAATTCCTAAAGTGAATTGACATGAGCTGGAGTTGGGATAACTGGAAAACTGTTGGGGAAAGGTAAGTGAATATAGGATTCTGCTTAGCATTAAAATGACTTCTCACAGAGCAAGCCTGATAGTTTTAATTGCCAGCTCTTAAATAGAAGGCTATTTCTCTCTGGAAACCAGGGGTCGGTGCTGTTCCTCGGAGGCAATGAGGTGAAGAGCAGTGCTGTGGTGAAATACTCCTCAGCCCCTCCTCAAGCAGCCTTTGCCCGTCTGCAGGAGAAGACAGACCTGAAGCTGCCTCCTGCCAACTGGTTACGGGAGAGTGCCAAGCTGGGACCAGCAGGGACAACCATTCTGGGCAACAGCAAAAAAAGTAAACCCTTCTCCAGGTAAATACCAGCAGCCCCTGGCTTTTTTTTCCAGGCCTTTAAGAATAATTCTGAGTGTGAATTTGGATCCTGTGCCATTTAAAGTAGAAAGTACAGGTTTTACCATAGCAACTACATATTGCTTTGTCTTAACCATTCTCCCTCTACTTTTTCACGTGGAGTTGTTGCCTCTATGCTCTGATCTCGTCTCCTTTATAAATGATTGATGGTGTTTATTGCTTTGCTCACGTGCATGTTGACACATTGCCTCAGACAGCCAAACTGACTTTTTGTTCTTCCCTGGTTGGCCCAGGTGGAACTGGACTGGTTCAGCCAGCCCTTCTGCTTTTGATAACAGGTGAAAATGGAACTTGTGGTTCCCCTTGGAAACCAATTTATAGCTCTCCTGGATCTTTAGAAACTGGACCTGGCTAATGAAATTTTGTATTTATGTCAGGATTTCATATTTCTGTCACACTAAAGGTGAAATGAGGGGCACACCCAAGAAGCAGAGTTACCTTTCAGTGTGGGTATTTGCTGAAGTGTTGAATGAGTTGAGTTCACAGTGTTCATAAGCAGGAGGCTCAAATCCTGTGCTGAATAAGCAAATTCACACCAAATCAGCCACTCAGTGAAATTTAGCAGTTTGTTCAGGGTCTGTTTACACCCTCCCTTTTAGGAACTGTACTTTTCAGAGCAGGGTAACATGTTTTTCAGGGCTTTATGAATTTTTCATGTTTGTTTTAGATACTGTGTTTGTCAAATAGAGGCTGTCAGTTCAAACTCTCTGGTGTCAGTATTAAAAAATTAATAATGAAAGTATAACTGACACACCATGTATGTTTTGGATTTTAGTGGTATCTGGATTTGTTCTAAAGGATGATCTGTACATTGAGATATTCCAACTTAAGTACTTTGTAATTTCCTTAACAAGGGTGGAGGAAGAGTCAATATGTCTGTTACAACATGTAGGGCAGTTCTGGAAAATGTGAATAAGATGTAAAATTCAATTACAGCTACTAAAATTAAAGTCTTTAATATGCTTAATGCCTTAAAGAGAAACTCCTTGAAGAACTCTTCTTATTTTCAGTGTTAAAAAGAATCCTTCATTTTCTCTGATTTTTCTTGATTTCAACAAAACTTTGTGTTTTAAAATGTCCTGAAATTAGATCTAAGCACTTTCAAAGATAAATTTGAAAAACTTGCAGAATATGAAGATAAAGTCACTGTGTTAATTTTAGGTCTATTACACTTGGTGATGTTTAGCTGGGTTATTTTTTTTTTATGAAACCTTTCAAAGATTTAATAGATATAAAAGCCAAATCTGTAATGTCACACTGGAGCTGTCTTAACTTGTAATGTTTTTTTTGAATAGCTTTGGGATGGCCTATGACTTCATTGACTCAGTTGGAAATGATGTGGATGTCGTGTCTGATTCAGAGGTATGGACACATCTTCAATTCTCTCGTTCAAATTCTCACATTGCATAAACTTTTAAGATATTATGATTCCTTCTGGCATCATTGTGTCCTTTGGGGAAAAGGAAAGATCCCTTAATGAGTCACAGATCACCAAGAAAGGGAGTTGTGGTCACTGAATAAGAAATCTAGAGTGAAAATCATATTTCCTCTGGAGTTCTATAAATAATCTGCAGCTGAACTATGCAGTTTAGTGAATGCACATGAGTCTTGCAAGGTGGTTGTCTAGTGTGTATGAAATCAGTTATTTTGATGCAAACTGTTACTCTCAAGATGGGTTTTTTTCTGCTTATCTAGAAAAGAGAGCTCCCCTCCAACTTCTTTCCTTTGAATTTTGTCAGCTTTTGGTGCTGGTAATATCTGTACAATTCAGAAGAGGAAGCACACTCTTAATATTGTCAGATTTGTATTCAGACTTAGATCTCTGTCTGGATTGCTTTGGACACCTGACAAAGAATTGGTATTCCTGCTGGGAAAGTAAAGGTTTACAATCCAAATCATCCACTTGCATATTTTTTGTCATTTTTGTTGGTACCTGCTCATGGTGATCCAGTCAGAGAATGTGTTTAAGCCATGTGTGTTGTTTCTACTGATGACTTGGTCTCTTTATCGCTGTCATTTGTGTTCTCTGCCCTCAGCAAATGCATTTTCTTGTGGAATGGTTTAAAATCCCTGGCACTGCCAGGTTTTATTTGTGCTGGGTTAGAAGTAATTTTCTTCCCAGTGGGTGGTTAGGGACTGCTGTGGGATTGTCCTGAGCACAGGTTGATGATACAGAGATGTTTCTGATGTTGCTGAGCAGGGCTTACCCAGAGCCAAGGCCTTTCCTGCTTCTCATCAGCCATGCTGGCAGAGGGGTGGGAGTGCATGGAAACCAGGAAGGGACAGCCAGGACAGGTGACCCTGACTGACCTAAGGAGGCTGGGGGAAGAGGGAAGGTTTGGAGTGATGGAATTAGACTTGAAGTCTCCCCAAGTCACTCTTACACATGATGGGGCCTTAGTTTCCTGACAGTTGTCTTCCCCTGCAGAATAATTCCATTGAATATTCTCTCTCTTCACTTTCCTTGTGCAAGAACATCAAAAAACTCCTGAAGATCCCTTACAGCAAGTCCCACGTGAGCATGGCAGTGCACAGAATTGGGAGGACACTCCTGTTGGATGAGCTGGATATCCAGGAACTCTTCATGAGATCATCTCAGGTGAACCACTTGGTTCTTGGTAACTGTGGCACGAGGGCAAAATGCATCATTTCAGGAACAGAGTAGCAAGAAAATGTCTGGAAATCCCTAAAAATCATATGTGGGGATGAAGCACCAAAGGTGTTCTGTTCTGCAGCAGTTTACCCACAAACTACATGTGATGTCCTGTGTTTATGGTATTGTAGGGTTAATATTCTGTGTCTCACTTTTGGGTGATTACTTCACTATTGCTTTACCATTTGATTGACTTTAAAAGCAATATGTATTTCTTACTAGATAGCCTCTTATAGATCTGCTTTTGTAATTAAGTCAAATTCTCAGTAAGAAAAGCTCTCCTAGAAGCTGTATTTTCAGTAAAGGACCAATTCAGGACTTCAGCTCTGAAGTTTCTTCTTGTGGATGAGTATTTGTAAGTCTATAAGGCACTTTGTTTACTTTGCAGATGTTTCTTGACATTATTTTCATACTTCTTCTGTTGCCTAGACAGGGGATTGGACATGGCTGAAAGAGTTTTATCAAAGGCTGATTGATCAGAAGTGGCAAAGGAAAAAGAAGAGTAAAGAACATTGGTACCAGAAGGCAATACTTTCTAAGTTTTTGTATTACAGGTAACCTTTTGTCTGCATGAAACTTGAATTCTGCACCACTTCTGCTTGGTTTTTGGTCTTGAAGTAAATGTTAAAATTCCATTATGATCTGACTTACTTACTGCTTTTTCCTTAAACAAAGGGAACTAAGACATGAGGTCAGGAAATAATTTGAAATGTTTTCACATTGAAGTATTTTTCTTTAAAATTGAAATACTAAAGAATAAAATAAACAGCATGACTTAATTATCTGCATATCAGCCAAGTCATTTGTTGGCAAGGGTACATCAAACATAACAACTCTAAAAATGGATCTGTTTGCATCTTGTCAGCTGAACTTGTACATGTTTCCTTGTCAGCATTAATGGAGATGGAGCTGCTCAGCCTGTTCCTTCCACTTCCAAGCAGCACCAGGAGGGTCCTGTTGCAGGTGAGAGTGATGAAGCAGGAAGGGCCTCCTGGCCAGCTCCTTTTGAAATGCCTTCCTCGCTATCTGAAGATCCAGGTGCCTCTAACCAGGTTGGTGTGGAGAATGTTTTACATGGCACCATGGTGTTTGTAGAGCCACACATGTGGAAAGGTTCTCAGAAGTGCTGCTGCAGCTCCCTTTGCTCAAAGAGCTGAGCTAAGGCACGAGGAGAACTTGGCAGGAGGTGCAGTCCCAGATTTGCCAATGCTTTGGAGCTCCAAATTTCAGATATTTGTTCTGTCACTGTAATGTTAAATTGCTGTATATCCCAGTATCTTTGGGAAACAAAGGCTTTGGCTAAGAGTAGTCATCAGTGCCTTTACCTAAAAGTAGGAAAATCCTGATAATCAGAAGATGTGTTTGGAAGCTTAAAGTTCAAGCCTTTCTTTTTCAATCTGCCATTAAAATCCATCTTCTGGTGACCCTGAATTTATTAGGTGAAGAGGAAAATCAGAATTTCTGAAAAGAGAAAACAGTTAAGCAATGCTTAAAAATACTTGTTATGAGATTACACAAGTGAAGGGGAGATGTTTACAGCAATTATGCAACAGACTATGATTAGTATCAGGCCCTATTCAGGGTTTTTATTTTGGCTAAACTTATTTATGAAAACTGTTAATTCCTGTGGTTTTTTGTGAGTAGTATAAAACAGGAATTGATTAAATATTAGAGGGGTTGAAAGATCTGCTGTCTTCAGTCTGCATTAATACAGCAATGATGCTACAGTTGTGCTTGCACAATATTACCAACTGATCTGCCCAATTTAGGGAGTTTCTAACCTACATTTGTTATAAAATTGTAACTGCATGTGTTTTGTGGAGAAACAGTTCAGTGCTTGAAAGCTTTTAGAAAAAGGGCTCCTTCTCTCTCCACCCTCTTGAGGAGCCATTGCCCAATCCAGCAGATTCTTCTTCATGTTTATCATGAAGAAGCTGTTGTACATTTGTACAGTGCCATTTTCTTCAGTTTATAAAGAAACCAGCAGGATAGAGGTTTTGCTTCTGGACACTAAATCTGGTCTTGAATCTGGTGTAATCTGGGTTGATAAGGAGCTCCTATAAATAGTTTCTGGTTTCTTCCCAGAACCTCTGAGAATATTACAAAATACAACATTTTGGCACTAACTATAGAAAGGAAGCATTCTAGTCACTGTCTAGAGGCTTTTTTCAGTTTAATGCTGATTTGTTTAAAGATGTTGGAGGTATAATTTTTTTTCCCTTACATGCTTTTGTTGTTCATATCTTTTTAAATGGCTGACTTGACCTCAGCAGCAGAATCACTCCTTATCCTTGTGCTCTCCACAGGGAAATGTGCCTCTTGAACCCTCATATCTAGTGGGGCAGGTGGCCTCAGCCCCCAGAGAACAAAACCTGACTCCTTTGTTCAATGATGGGGAGAACAGTCAGGTATGCTTTATGTGAGAGCTGAACCCCCAGGTTAAACCAGTGCCCCCCAAACTGGAGCCAGGGGCAAACCTCAGTCCCTGTAGAAGTAGCTTTTGTGGCATCTGCAATTTTTAGTTCCCGTGAACGCGCCGGGTTCGTCACGTGCTGGCTTTTATTTGCTGCTTTGGCTTCTTGCTGTCTCATAATTCCACAGAATGTCATGGAGAGCAAGGGTTACACCACTGATTGACAGGCCAATTCTGTTTTCTCTTAATGAAGGGACTTAAAAATGACTTTGTTCGTAATATCCTGTGGACCTTTGAAGATATCCACATGTTGGTGGGATCAAATATGCCAATATTTGGAGGTGGGAGATACCCTGCTGTGAGCCTGCGTCTCAGGTGAGCTCAGAAATTCACAGATTCTGTTTATACCAGCCTTGACTGATTTGTTACTCTGCTTCCTAGTTAGCTATCTGCATTTTTTGCTATTTTTATCAAAGAGAGCAGTAATATTTCTCCTCCTGGGAGTCTGAATTTCAGTAGCTGCTTGTTGAGCATAAGCACTTAAAATGTTGTTGAGCAGTCAGACAGAACTATTCCAGTCCCAATTTACTGTCAATCCTTTCATTACCACTCTTCCTGTTCCTGCCTCTACATAGGCAAAGAATGAGCAAAAACTTGAAGCTCATTTGATGTAAGTGCCATCTTTTTAAGACAAATTTAGGAATTAACAGTACCTTGCTCTGCAATGAATTTTGGAAGATCTGGGAGAAGGTTTGTGCTATAATTAGTTGCAGCTAAAAGTGCTGTTCCTTTAGAACTTCTGAAGTACTTACTATCTTGGTAATACTGTGAAATTATCTTGGTAATAATGTGGAGCCTATTAAATGTGGGCAAAACCTCCAAACTGCTGATGGAGTGTGAGCTTATTCCATTGGGGAGTTCAGCACATCTGTTTTGCTGTAACTCATGGATACACCAATTCACAAATAATTGTTCTAGTATCCATCCTCTCTCAGGTGACTTAAACCCAAATCCCATTGGTAAACATCCCTACTAGTTCCTGAAGGGTAAACAAAGATTTAAACAACACTAAAATGTTTGGTTTTAGGGATAACAACAAGCCAATAAATGTGCTAACAGGGATTGACTATTGGTTGGACAACTTAATATGCAACGTACCAGAGCTTGTGATGTGCTTTCATGTCAATGGAATTGTTCAGGTAAGTCTGACTCTTTGCATTATGCCTCAAAATAATAATTCATTGCTCATCTTCTAAAACTGCCTCAGTTATAACAGATCCTTCACACTGTTCTGAGCAAAGATGACAGGAATCCTGTGTTGCAGAATGAGAAGCATCTTAGACAGCTTGCAGCAGTCATCTAAAAATAGTGTGTTCTTTCTTCCCCTCCCTGCCATGCATGCAAGATTCCTTCTTCCCCTGATGTTTGAGTGAAGGCAAAAATAAAAAATGCAACAGCAGAAATCAGTTCCTTACATCTTGAACTCTGTAGTGTTCCCTTGCCAAGACAGATGCAAGCTTTTGAATGTTTGTTTTTGCTGTTTTCCTGTAGATCAGCTGTGTTTCTGTTCTACCTGGTAGCCTGGGCTTGTTTCCTAGGCTGACTGGGTTGCATTGAAATAACAGATGTTGTACCTTCACCCTTTACTTTTCCTCACCTTTTGTTCTCCATTCATCATGTTTGTGACAGAAATGGATCCTTCTTAAAGCTTTGATTGAATAGTGTAGTCAAGATGTGCTTGCTTAAAGTAAATCATAGAAATCAACTCAATTTATCATAGTAGCAGCCTTTGTTTCTTTTAGCTGTTGATAGAGACACTGATACATGAATTTTGTTGTCACAAAACCCTCCTAAGCTTGAGTTTTAATTTCTATTCTTTGCAGAAATATGAAATGATCAAGACTGAAGATATCCCCAATTTGGAAAACTCTAATTTTTCTACCAAAGTGATAAAAGATATTGCTCAAAATATCTTATCTTTTCTGAAATCAAATTGCACCAAAGAAGGACACACCTATTGGCTGTTTAAAGGTAAGAAGGTTTAGATCAGTTTGAAAAGATGGATGGTAATGTGATGTTGATTAATGAAGATGTTCCTTTTCAGCAAGTGGAAGTGACATAGTAAAGCTCTATGACCTGACCACGCTTTGTGAAGAGACTGAAGACAAATACCAAAACCCTTTTACAATGCCAGTGGCAATTCTGCTGTACAAGTGAGTTTTTACCATTTTTGTTGCAATACTTAATTCTTGGTGCAGTTCTAGTCAGAAAACAGACCAAAAATCATGATCCAATGACAATCATACACAAACTTGCTGAATCTTGGTCCCACTAGATCAAATCAGGCTTTTTCCTTTTCACTATTTCTCCATGTAAACTTCTTTACTGATAAAGTCTTGTAGACCTGTCATAAAGTTTGGAAGATCTGCAGTTGTAGAATATTGTTTATCTTTTTTTCTAGCACAAAGAAATTATCCAGAGATTTCACTGTTTTGTTCAATTTTCTCTTAGAGTTGCTTGCAATATGATGCTGAAGAAAAACCAGAACAAGAAGCACTATGGCACAATCAGAACACTGCTCCTGAATTGTCTGAAGTTGTTGGACAATGGCAGACATCCTCAAGTAAGAATTCAATGTTTTCTTGCACTTTTGTGTTCATAGAACAGATGCTGTAATCATAATAAACCTGGTAATAAATAGTGTGCTAGTTCTTCCTCCCAAAGGAGAGAATTTAAATTGATAAACAAACTTAAACATTGATTTTATTTTTAAAGAATCTCCATGCTATATTTTTAATTAGTATTTTTTGCTGCCCCTAATTGCAGCACAAGTCTTCTGCCCTGCCCTAAAAAGGAACTTCTCATTCCATTCACTCTGTCTTGCTGCCAGAGAGCCCTTTGGGAGCAGATCCTGGATAAAAGGTGTAAAATGTGAATATGTGAGCATTTTTACTCTGAAAGTGACTGAAAACTGGGACAGGCCAACCAGAGAAGTTGTGGTCTCCATCCTTTCAGATACTCAAAGCCCAGCTGGACACAGTTCTGAGCAACTTGCATTGATAAGTGGGTTGGCCTAGACAGTCTCTAAATGATTTAAGCTGTTTTCAACTGAAAATGAATCCCAAAAATGTGATGTGAAAAATCTGAATCATATTTAGAAAGGATTACAAGAGGAGACATGACACACATTAAACTATTAAGAATGTGGAGTTTTTCTAGAGTTGTGAAATGTTTTCAAAATCCCAATGGAATCTCTTCAATGAATTTTTTTTTTTTTTTTGCATAAGATCCTTGTGTTGTCTCCTGTGACCTGCAAGCTGTTAGCACAGGCAGTACTTGTTCTCTACCAATTGGTTTTTATTCTCTTCTAAACTTGATCAGCCTGGATCCTTTTCCCTTCCAGGGAATTTGCTCAGGCTGTATTTACAGGTTATCAAACACTTCTTTGCATGTCCTCTGTACTCCTTATTCTAAGAGAATTGATATTCTTGCCTCTCAAAAGAAAAATGGAACTTGAGAATGAATCACTTTTTTCTCTTCTTTGCAAAGATCATTGCCTCAGCAAACTACATGTTATCAGAGCTTTTTCAGCTGGATGAACCTAAAAAGGAAGACAGTGCAGACTTCCCTATAAATGGAAATTCTGATGAGAGTTACAGCGAGGAAGAGGAAGAGATGCCAGACAGTGATGAAAATGGTTCTTACAGCAACAGTTCTGATCCCCCAGATGACAATAAAGCAGTGGCCATAATCAAATCTGTTGGGGAGTTGTCAGTACCAGAAAAGTACAAATCTGTGCATCGGATACGTGTAAGTGACACTGGGGGGTATTTCAGGGTTTGCCTGGGGGTGTCAGTTCATGGGACAGAAGTGGGTAGTGACATTCAGTTCCCTGGTAGTTTTGCCTTCAGGGTAACTGAAGTGGGCAAGGAAACACTTCATGAGCTGCTCATAAAATCTGAGGTGTTTGAATTTTATGGCAGAGAGCAGGCCTCATGTGGGTTTTTTTCCTTACTATTTTCCACTTTGTCTTGATGTTACCTCTCATTTGCATCCTCTGGCCTGTAATTTTTGTATTTCCTGTGGTGACCATTTCTTCTCTTCCCTCCCTGGTGCCCCACTGCAGCCCAGCTGTGCATTCCCTGTCTGCCACGGCACCGAGGAGCGCTGCAGGCTGGTGCTCAACCACGTCCTGGAGGTGAGTTCACTCCAGCTGCCTGAGGGTGCTTCACCTCCCACCCAATTCTTCATCTACTCTGTGTTTGCTAAATATTGCCCTCAAGGTGGATGAAATAATTTCCCCCCTTTGCAGGGTTTGAAGTCTGTTGACAGCAGTGTTAAAAAAGAGGGTGACCTTCCTGCAGCTGACCCCAGCACTCCAATCCCGTTGAAATATGAGGATGAATCCACCAGTGGTGGTCCTGAGTCTCTGGAAAAACAGATGGCCTTATTTCTAGACAAAAGTAAGTTGTATTGTTGTGCAAATAAGACCTTTCCAGTGCCAACACAAACTGCTGCTACTTTATTTTGATTGTCAAAGCAGCGTGTTTAAATCACTAATTACACCATTGCCTAAGGAAAAGTGCACTGAAAATTGGAGAACAGTCTGTTCCTTTTTAAATTTGAAAAGAGAAGCTCATTTGAGTTATTTTGCATAGCAAAGAATCTTTTATTAGTCAACACATGATTTTACTGGACCCTATTTAGATGTGGCTTTCAGATGACTTCCATAAGGGCTGGGTATTTTGAGGTTTGGTATGTGGAGCAAGTTTTTGTGGGTTGTTTTTAAAAATAGGCCTCATTTCTTTGTGTGTGTGTGTGACTTGGATGTTTTCTGGAAGAATTTCTCCCTTCTGGCAGGTTTTGTTCCTACATTAGGCTTGGTGCTTGGATTGCATATAAAATGTTAACTAGGATTTTGTTTTCTTTCTTGTACCTCTACAGTTGTGAAAGGAAGCAGCAAATAAAAGATGTTTTGTTTGCTTAAATGCTTAAACTCCAGAAGTTTCAGGCTACAGTCTCTCTATTTTATTTTGTTCTGGAGTGACATGAAAAGTTCCAGGAAAGACTTTTTGTTTGAAAGTAGTTGAGTTCTCTGCAGGGCAAGGAGCCCTGTAAGCATAGCCCAGGAAACAATTTATCTTGCCTGCTTTGGCAGTTGTTTGATCTTTCCTTTCTCCTCCCTTCTCCCTTTGAAAAATCCCTGAATAAGAAGCCAGTTCAGTTTTGAGTTATTCACACTCACACACAGATTCCTGGACCTGTGCTTGAGTCCATCCCTGAAGCAGCAGCAGTGCTACTTGCTCACTTCTGTTTCCCAGTCCATGGGTTTGTTTTCTGTGATGTGAATGATGCATTTTCTCTGCCACATGTACTTATTTACATATATATGGAAAGGATAAGTGCTCTAAATCCTGGAATTTCTAACTTCCAAGAGAACCACCTGGATACAGGGTATGTGCAGTGTGTGTGTCTTTAGATGGTTGGAGTGTTACTGTTTTAGATTTGTCTTTGTCCTAATAGAAAATGTAGTGCTTGAGAATGTATATATTATATATATTATATAATATATATAATATATATATTATATATTTATATATAT
>VYXF01007849.1:125319-144522 GCA_013397295.1 Polioptila caerulea | reverse complement strand
TTGAAAGACAGTGGGTTTACAAGTAAACCCACCTTAAGCAGGAGACTCATTAATGTGTGCAAATGCTCTCAGAGCAAAATTCTGTCCCTTGGTAGGGACAGGCCTTAAATCAGGAACAGTGGCCTGTTCTTCCTGGCTCCATAACCACTGCAGCTTCAGAATCAAAGAAAAGCTTCAGAACCTTATGCAGAGGATATCTTGAACTGAGTGCGAGAAAGTGCTTGGTGTTCCCTGTGGGAAGGACCAGGTTATCCAGGTTCTTGTGTGCTGGAGGCTAAACCCACACATGGAAGCCTTCTCACTGAGACTCTTCATACAGAAACTGAGCATCTGCCTTAAGGATTTGGTGGAGAACATGGCAAATTCTGCCTTGATTTTTTGATTTTTTTTTTTTTTTTTTTGTTGCTCCCTGCGGGAGTAGCATTGGCTTCTGCCCCTGTCTGAGGTCAGAGGTGTCACCTGCACTGTTCTGTCCCACTGGATTCCAGCATGCTGCTGTCAGAGGCAGTGCATGGAGAGGTGTTGGCTCTGTTTGCAGCTGATCCTGGAGTGGCAGCACTCTGCTGTGCAGGGCTGCAGGCAGGCAGTTCCCATCCTGCCTGTGCTCATCGTGTCCAGCCTCTGGCATATGTTAGAGGGGAGAGTCACTGATATGGTTCTGTTCCTCTTGCAGTGGGCTCCTTCCAGAAGGGGAAGCATTCCAGTCAGTCAGGAATGATTCCTGGATCGTGGCAATATAAAATGAAACTCCAGCTCATCCTGAAATCATCAAGAGCTTATTATGTCCTGTCTGATGCTGCTATGGTCCTGCAGAAATACGGGCGAGCGCTGCGGTACATCAAGCTGGCCCTGCAGTGCCATGGTAAGTTCCTTGGATGGATTTGTCACCTGTGCCACTGCCTGCAGATACCTGTCATCACATCAGATACTGCTGTGCAGGATTTTTCCCTGTGGTGTACAGTGACAAGTCTGACAAGGTTGTGATTAACTAAACTCGGTGTCCAGCTCAGTATTCAGGGCAGACGTCTGTAGTGAGGATCACTTCTGTCACTGATCAGTAGAAAGATGATCCCATTTTGACAGGTTGGGAACTTGGGGGGCACATTTGGACCTCCAGAGCAGGAATTTGGGAAGAGTCTGCTGTGGTGCCAAAGCCAAGACAGTATTCTGTGCTCCAAGTGATGCTGCTGCAAGCTGGTGGTTTTTTCTCTGGTGGTTCCCATGTTATTAAAATACAAGCTTGACTCTGAGGAGTACTGAACCTCTTCAGCAGCTGAATTGGATGCTCCTCTACAATAGCATACAGCTTGAAGTATTTCTGAGGAAAAGGGCAAAAGTAAAATAGGCTGTTTAGACTAATACTGCCATAATGAGAGTAACTAACAGTGAAATGCCAGTAGCTTAGTGCTGAAGTGCTGCTGTTTCCCTGCCATAAGGGAAATGTCCTGTCTTAGGGCAGAGGGAGGTTTATAAAGCAAACCCACTTGATCTTAGCACAAAGCATCAATAGACCTCTCAATAACTCACATCATTCTGGTGCTTTCAGTCTTTTATAGACTCCAGGAGCAACTTTAAACTCTGCCTTTTGGAAATGAGCTTTTCAGGCTACCTCTCCCGTGAGTTAATCTGCAGAAAGTCAGTTTTCCCTTGGTCAGATCTGAGGTTAGCATTTGTAATTACCAGAATGACTGTTCATCTTGGATAACACAGGAGCTCTTTTTGAACCATCAGCTGTGTAGAGCAACTGTGACTTTAAAATAGGTGATTTCTTCTGAGGATAACATGTTGTCACACTTATTCTCTGTATGCAGACAGGTAACATAAAACCCAATTATCTTGTCAGTCTGTGGCAAGCCTTTTGATGTGTAATTCTTCTTTTTCCCCTGCCCTCATGCATGGTTTTTTATTCCCACCAGATACCTACTGCTGTCTGTGTGGCAGCATGCTGCCCGAGGTGCTGCTGTTCCTGTGTCAGTGCTTAACCCTTTGTGGAGATATCCAGTTAATGCTGGCTCAGAATGCAAACAACAGAGCAGCTTACCTTGAAGAATACAATTACCAGACTAAAGAAGATCAGGAGATATTACACAGCCTTCACAGAGAATCCAGGTGCCAAGGTATGATCCTGCCACAGGAGAAGTGCCAGACTTTGAATACATGACAGATGGGAATAATTTCATTGGGCTTCCTCAAAACCCTGCACTAGGAGAACTTGTGGCAGAGTGGTTGTTGCACTTCAGAGAAGGCTGATCCTGCCTGTCACACAGAAGGGAGTTGTCAGGGTGTTGTATGACATGGCCTGAAGCTGTGAAACAACTAAAGGCAGTAACTGTTTCAGTAATAAATAAAATCTACCTGACATGAGTCTTGTATTTTCTCTGGGTGTTTTTCCCCAAGCTTAAATTTGAGAAGTACTGTTTGACACAAAAGCTTTGCATTTTGTTTTCCAGTGTTTGCCTGGGCTACAGATTTATCCACAGACCTGGAATACCAGCTTTCTGTCAGCTGTAAATGCTATGAAGCAGCTTATGAAATCCTACTCTTCAGTAACTTAAAAAGCCAAAACCCAGAGCAACACATCCAGGTGCTCAAGAGGATGGGCAATATCAGGAATGAGATTGGAGTGTTCTACATGAACCAGGCAGCTGCAGTGCAGACTGAGAGAGTGGGCAAGTAGCCTTTTTCCTTTCTGACCATTTCATGGAGCTACAGCAGGCATCAGGTTCACTAATAGTGTGAAAAAATTGATTTCTAATTATAAGGAAGACATTTAAATGACTTTGTAGTTTTTTTAATGTCCACTGTGATTATTTGTTCACAGTAGATCACTGTGGCTTGTACACTGTAGTTAATTGAGCCTAAACTGAATAATGGAATATATAGTTTGGAGAAATTCCTTTAAAATGTGCAGAATGCTCTCAAAAAGCCATCAGGGAAACTTCAAACTGCGTTGTGAAAGGGGGAGGACCTGTTGCATTCTTGATGTGTTGGGTTTGGCCCAGCATGAACAAGCAGCAGCTTAATTTAAACCTAAGAACAGCTTCAGGAAAGTCCACCTGTGAATTTTTGGTAAGTAAATCCTTGGAAGCTTTCCTTCTGGTTTATTTTTGGTGGGCTTTTTTTTGAGGAAAAGCTTTTTAGGGTGAGATGCTCAGTGGGGTTTTGTTTTTGAAAGCAAACCCAATATTGTCTAGGAGTAACAAGTGAGGTGCTGGTAGTTCAGTGTAAACAGCTCCTGTTTCCCAAATGCCAGCTGTTTCCTGTGACCTTTATCCAAGTATTAGTTGATGAATTTTGGACTTTCAGTTCTCTGATTTGTCATCATCTCTGGGTTTTTGCAGAGGTTACTTAGTTGAAATTAAAGCTTAAAATACTGAATTTTACCTGTCTGTAAAAGTCACATTTTGTTTCCTTCATAGTGAAAGTTTATAGAAGTAACTCCAATCTCCTGAATTATTATTGTGGAAACAAAATCTGGTGTATCCTGTTAATTCCCTGGTGGTCTGTGTGTCCTATCATTGGAATTCTTTTGGAAGTGCAGTAGGTGTCATAGTGCACTGCAGGTATTAAACCCTCAACCATATGGAAATCTGAGGAGTATTTGCTGTGAATTGGGTCTTAGAATCATTTACCACCCTTAAATTCTAAGAGATGGTTTATAAGGGACACAAAATGGAAGGGTTTGTTCAGGACCTCTGAGGAATTTGGGTCCCTAAGCCTTGTGCTTCACCCTAGTGAGTAAAAACGTCTCGACGACGGAGCAGCAGCTCTGGAAGAAAAGTTTCTCCTGCTTTGAAGAAGGAATTCAGAATTTTGAGTCCATTGATGATGCCACCAATGCTGCCCTTCTGCTGTGCAACACGGGGAGGCTGATGAGGATCTGTGCCCAAGCCCACTGTGCAGCTGATGGGGACTTCAAAAGGGAGTTTTCCCCAGAAGAGGCCCTTTACTACAATAAGGTAACACCTCCCTGCTTTAAGCAGGGCCCAGACCCCAAAATGCCTTTTACTGTGAGGCATTTGTGACTGCTTTGGTAAATATGTTTAAATGTGGGTGGAATAATCTGGCATAGCTGTCCTGCTTCCATACTGTCCTAATCCTTGCTGTGTGGGCTGTGGTGGTGGTGTTGAGGTTTGATTGCTGTGACATTCACATGCTGATGTTTAACATAATGCAGTGCCACACACAGGGGAGAGGAATTGCATGGCCAGAATTAAAGTGATTATCAAATGGGAAATACTGAAGAAGGCTCAGGGAGGTATTTTGGGTAAAGGGAAGTTGTTTTCTAGTTGTTAGAAATGCAGACAGCAATTGTGTGTGCATGATTTTGGCATTTGTAGGCTATTGACTACTACCTGAAGGCCTTGAGGTCTCTGGGGAAGAGGGATGTGCATCCAGCTGTTTGGGATTCTGTGAACTGGGAGCTGTCTACAACATATTTCACCATGGCAACTCTGCAGCAGGATTATGCTCCCTTATCCAGAAAGGCTCAGGAACAGGTAACAGAGGGCATTCATTGTGTCCAAAAAAATGCATTGTTGACATCCTGGAATACTGAACAGGGAGCCAAATTGGGATTGGAATTGCAGAATCATACAATGGTTTGGGTTGGAAAAGACCTTAAAAGCCATGTTGTTCCAGCCCTGCCATAGGCAGGGACACCTTCCACTACAAGCACCATCCAGCCTGGCCTTGGATGCTTCCAGGGATCCAGGAAGCCACAGCTTCTCTGGGAATTCCATTCCAGGCCCTCACCCTCCTCACAGGGAACATTTCCTTCCCAATATCTACTCTAAATCTTCCTTCCTTCAGCTTAAGGCTGTTTCCCCTTTGTCTTACACTACGTGCCCCTGTGAAAAGCCCCTCTTCAGGTTTTTGGTTTTTTCCCTAAATTTGTGTTTATTCTGTTGTAGATAGAGAAGGAAGTCAGTGAAGCCATGATGAAGTCCTTGAAGTACTGTGATGTTGATACAGTGTGTGAGCGGCAGCCCCTGTGCCAGTACCGAGCTGCCACCATCCACCACAGGCTGGCTTCCATGTACCACAGCTGCCTCAGGAACCAGGTACTGCTGCACACTCCTTGGCTTTCTAAAGTCCATCCTTGACACGTTCAGTATGTGTGGAGCTGATGTTTATCCTGCCTGTAGCTGGGGTTTATTAATTTCAATTACTTAACCAAAGAAACGAGGGCTGTTTCCAGCCCTCTCCAAGCAAACCTTCCCAGTGAGCATCCAGAGGGGGGGATTTACTGTGTGCCCTCCTGTGAGTGCAGGTTGGGGATGAGCACCTGAGGAAGCAGCACCGTGTCCTTGCTGATCTCCACTACAGCAAAGCAGTGAGACTCTTCCAGCTCCTGAAGGATGCCCCCTGTGAGTTCCTGCGTGTGCAGCTGGAGAGAGTGGCCTTTGCAGAGTTCCAGATGGCCAGTAAGTGCAGCTCTGCCTTTAAACAGCTTTCCAAACCACCACTGCCTACTTAGTTTCATTTTTAGATTGCTCCTGCTCTCATATAAATTTAGTAATCTGCTGCTCAGAATAGAATTTTCCTCAAGAGAGGAGACAAGACACTTTTATCTTGCTGGCTTTCAGCTGACTGGGGCAGTATGAGCTTTCTTCCTAACTCCTCAAGTCTTTGGATGGACAAAAAATAGTCTGTAACATAAGCTTTATGTCCTTCATTTTTATGGTGTTTTTTTTTTTTTTTTAGGTCAGAACAGCAGTGCTGGGAAATTAAAGACTCTCTCTGGGGCCCTTGATATAATGACCAAAACCAAGGGTGCATTTCAGCTCATCAGGAAGGAGCTTGTGGCAGAAACTGAACAGGTAAAGGAACTTCAAGTGGTGAGATACCTGCTCCCTTCTGGCTTGTGCCTTCACAAAAGAATGGTCATTTGGAAGTTAAAATAGTCCTTGGTTTTCCACAGAGCCAGTGGCTTAAAGAGTGTGGACAGAGTTAGATGTATTGCAGTTCTCCCTTAACCTGGAAGTGGATTAAAAAAATTCCTCTAGAACATGATCCAGAGATGGATTGAAATATATTTTTGTACAGAAGTGGACTGTGTGAATGGACTTCTTCTTGTGCAACTCTGCTGTCCCTTAAAAGCCTTCTCTGAGAACTTCAGAATCTGTGTATAATAAAAACAGTTCCCTCTCTCTGGTATTTTTAATATTTAAATATTAAAAGGTGCAGGGCTGTCTGTAGCCAGTGGGAATTATGTTCCTGATACTTCAGTCAAGAATTGCTTGCAGGATGTGCTGATGTGTTGGCAGTTTTGGGTAAAAGTCAGCTCACCTGCAAGAGAGGTTTTTAAAATCTCCCTGTGTTTAAAAGGTGGAGTTGAGTGAAATTGTTCTGGGTTGTTTCTCTCCTGTAGATCTGTGAGGATCCAAGTCCTGCTGAGAGCGTGTCAGTGAACGATTCCTCTGCAGGCATCAACAAGGAGGAGGTCTCCAAACTGCTTGGGATTTTTGAGTCCAGGATGTCTTTCCTTCTCCTCCAATCCATTAAATTGTTAACTTCAAGCAAAAAAAAGATTGGGTAAGTTGAAGCTTGGTGTGCTTTATCCTGACTGATGTGGGCTTGGTGTGTGACAGAGCAGAGTTCCTGGGGGAGAAGCTGCTGGGTGCTGCTGATCTCTTGATGCATCTTGCTGCTAAAATGTCAGTGGAGTTTGGCAGGACAGTGTGAGCATGACATCAGTAATGCTGCAGAGAGAGGGATGGATGTGGGGGAGATGTGCCCTGGTGTCAGAGAATTTTCTAATTCCTAGTGGATTCTGTCCTGCTGGGATTCAGGACAAACCTGACTTTTTGTGCTGATTTTTCTGAAGATATGCTGAGATTTGGTGTGGCAGCAAAGTCCTTCCCCCACTCCTTCTGTTGCTTTGATCTGAATGTGTGTGGTGTTCCTTTTGGGACCCAGAAAATACCTTTTACTCCCCCAGCAGCAAGTGTGTGATTGCAGGAGCTGTTCCTAATGTTACATAAAGTGAAGTTCTGAAAATGTGGCATTAGTTTTAGGGGATTCTTTCAGGCTTGGAAGTTGGGTTAATAGTTTTGGGGATTGCAGCACTGCTGATGGAAGAGCTGTTTTGCTTAAAGTAAACTGTGAAATGAGTTCATTGTGCCCAGGAAGTTGTCTGCTGATAGTGGGAGACTGGTAAATAAAACACATGAGAAAACAGCCTGGGTGTGTTTTTAGCTGTTTTCAGGCAATGTTAGGAGCTTTCCCCATCCTAAAAAAGAGCTTCCACAAGGTGGCAATGTGAATATGTGAAACAGAGGATTTTTACAGGATATTTGAGATGTTACCAAGCAGATGTCACTGCTGACTGAGTAAATGGGCTTAGTTCTGTTGTCTCATAACAAGAGCAACTCCTCATTTTTTATATTGGAGGGTTTTTACCCTCACATTTACCTTGGCATCACCTTGAGGTTTTGCACTGAAGATTCCACGCAGGGAACCTGTCACAGTTTGAATGCTGTGAAATGGGACTCTTAAAAAATCTGCTCAACTCTTTGAAACTTTGAGGCCAAGCTTGAAGCTACCTTTGATTTAACCTTTCTTGTGCCTTCTGTACCTCCTGGGTGCATTTCCTCCCTTCTGCTCTGCAGAGGAGAAGTTCTGCCTTCTGCTTTAATAATGGGGTGAAAAAGGAGGAAATGGAGCTCAAATGCTGCTTCAGGGTCTCAGGTGCACTTTGGCAAAAAGTGTAGGAAAATCAGTGTTTCATAGCCAAACTTGCAGCCTGGCAGTCAAAACGGATGAAATTTTACCCTCCCAAAGTGGAATCGTGAGCAGAACAGAACTTGGCTGTGCAAATCAGAGGGGAAAAGTAATTGAAAGTAATACTTTGTTCTGGGAATACTTGTAACTTGTCCCAGAAATACTTTGCATTTCAGTGGCTTTTTATTGACTACCTGTTCTGTTTAATAAATGAACCTGATTCCTGCCAAGTGCTTGATGAATTTAATTTGCTTCAGCACTTCTCAGTCATTCCTGAAGCACTTGCAATTAACTTGACTGCTGCTTGTACATTTTATATTATATTATATTTATATTTTCAGTCCCTGCCTGCAGTATAAACAGAAAGCTGTGACTGCAGTGCAGAGAATGGTGGGGGCTGAGGAAATCCCCAGGGCTACTCATCACCACTTTAATAACGCTCCTGCCAGTCGGCAGAACCAAGAGCTGCGGCCCGGCTCAGAGCTGGCTCTGCTCTCTCCGCAGGGGCAGCGCTGAGGAGGAGGCCGTCCTGCAAACAAACAAGCAGGTTTATTCCCTGCTGCTTCGTGCCACGGCCAACAAGGGGCAGTCGCTGCTGGAGCGCACCGAGCTCCTGCTGAGCCTGCTGGAGCAGCTGGCGGCGCAGTGAGCGCCGCGGGGCCGCGCAGCAGCACCAGTGCCTTGCCGGGAGCACCGTCTGTGGGCAGCGACTCCTCCCCGCTGGTGCTCCACTGGAACCTGGGACAGCACAGGGATTCCCTTCTGCCCCCACACAGCTCTCCTCGTTCAGCTCCCAGCGTTTTTGTTGGCAATGCCAGCCTGGAGTTCTGGAGAGCAAAACTTTGGCACCGTGGGGAAATTGCTGATTTTTCTCTTGCAGTGAAATCCATGTTTTGCATACAGATGTAACCTCACAGCTGCTCTGGTTTGGTGTTTAATGAAATGTGTTTTGTAAGCAGGGCTGCACTGGAACATTTCCACTGCTTCAGGCAGCCCAGGCTGTACCAGGAGATTTTTGTGGAATGTGTGGATGCACTTCTTAATCCCAGGGAGGATCTTGCACAAAAACCTGTGCCTTTCTAGCTTTCATGTGACTCTTGCAATTTACCAGCCACCTCTGGGATTTGGGTTTGGAAGGTGAATGGTTTCAGCTGTGTTGGCATTGAGCAACAATAGTATTACCTTTTTCAGACTTGAAACTGTGAATAAACGAGAGGATATTTTTGAATTAAAAATTATTTATTAAATATAAACACATCAGTGTGCCTTGTTTTTCTTGGTTATGACCCTCTTCAGAGCAAAAAACTGCTCAATAGAATTACAACCATTTGAAAGGCAGAAAAAACCCTGTCAACTCCAACCTAGCACTGAGTGGGTTCTTTCCTCAGCATGTGAGGACTCTGTTTTTTGCAGATATGTATTATTATAAATAATATTTAAAGAAATAAATTAATATAAGATTTTCCAGAACATAACATATATTTTCCAGAATATAAATGCTGTCCTGATGTTCTTGTATAAAGAAATGTGGTTCATTATTGTATAATAACAGTATAAACCACTTCATGTGAAGGCAGAAATGGGTTTTACCTGCATTCATATGGAACTACATGAGCTTTTTTAAGGTCCCTTCCAACCCAAACCATCCTGGGATTCTGTGACCTTCCGGCAGTTTGTCCTCTCCTGAGATTGCAGTTCATCCTGAGAAAGGGAAGTGTTTCCAAAGGCAAGCACTTGTCCTGCTGTGCCCAGTGGGAGGGGTGGCCCCACACTCTGCAATCACTCAGTGTACAGGAACAGCACTGGGCTCAGGTTCCCTCTTGTTCAGGTGTGGGCTGGAAATTCAGGTCCCATCCTCAGACTTTACCTGAGCTGTGCAGCAAATGAGGGTTTCCCTGTTTTTCCAGGAACCTCAGCACTGTGCTAACAGCACAAATGACTTTCAGGAGGGTTATAAATGAGGATATTATGATTCAAATCTCCTGAGAAGCCCCTGGCATTAGCTGGAGGGAGCGTTAGTGCTAAATAGGATTATTTTTCCCCTTTCAGAGATAAACAATTAAAGCATAAACCACATCCAAAACAGACAACTCTAACCCATTATTAACTCTGATAAGCCAGTTTATTTCCCTGTTAATAAATCCTTCATTACAGGAACAGAAACCAAAAGCTAATTTTTAAGACCCTTTCAGGGTAACAAGGGGCAACAGCTGACCTGAATTAGCCCCACACAGAACAACTTCATTGCAAGAATTCTGTTCCACTAAGAATCTATAATTACCATTTTCATACGAATATTTGAAAAGCAGAACAACAAACAAACAAGTTTACAAAAGAAAACACTTCATTGGAGGGTGGGAGTTCTTCCTACAGAAGAAGATGTGCAAGTAAAGCTGATCATACAGAGAAATCCAACCTGACCTGTGTGCTGGGGGATACCTGAGGTGAGGTGGGGGCTCATTCCAGTGTCTCAGCGTTCACAGCTGCTTTTCAAGGATCAAATATTCACAGTGCACACAGGAGGAAAGGGCATAGCTGGGTGCTTCAGGGATGCTGGACTTTTTAAGCTATTTAGGTGCAGCCTTGTCTCACCCATCCGTGCCCAGGGCCGTGCTGTGTATCCCCAAATCCTCGGTGTGCAGACCGGAGTTCCCCTCCCGGAGCTCCCCGCTCAGCGCGCAGGGCCGGCCGGGCTCTCGGCGGGCCCCGGGCGGTGCTGCAGGGCGGTGTGGATGGCAGCAGCCAGCTCCCGGGCCGTGGGGCTCCCGGCAGTGCAGCTCACGGCCAGGCCGGCGCCTCGCAGCGCCTCCGCCGTGCTGGGCCCGATGGCGGCGAACTGCGGGGACAACGCGCCCGCGGTGAAGGCTCGGCCACAGCGCGCTCGCCCAGCTCGGCTCCCTCAGCAGCACTGCCCAGCTCACGCGGGGCATTTGCAGCATTAAAAGCCAGCCAGCAATGCAGATACTCAGCAGAGACTCGGGGAACATGAGGATTTATCTTGCTGGTACAAACACTGAGAGCTCCGAGTCCCACGGAACAGGGAGAAGGGAGAGGAATTCTAATCAGCTGCAGCCTGGTGCAAGCAACTACTGCTCACACCATCACATCACTGGGAGAAAATGGAGTCTGTCCCCATGGACATGGGGGAAATTGGTTGGGGAAAACTTCCCCAGTGAAACCAATTTCTTTTTTAAAACCCAACCAAGGCCAGGTTGGATGGGGTTGGAGCAACCTGGTGTAGTGGAAGGTGTCCCTGCCCATGGCAAGGGGGTGGAACAAGATGGGTTTTAAGGCCCCTTCCAACCCAAACCATTCTGGGATTCCATAATTCTATATAACACCACTTGTATTGGCTATAAACTGGGAGTTTCTTCAGAGAAATAAACACAAAGATCACATCAAGCTCTGCAGTGGCTGTAACAGCCTTTCTCTCTCATGTGCCCACCCCAAATCTACTGCCTCTTGCATTCCACCATTTTTAAGAGAAGATACCTTGACTTGGTTGATCAAATCCCCTGCAAGCTCCTGGATGTGCTGGAGGCAGAATTTGACACCGGACGGGCTGAAGAACACGACGCTGGCAGGGATGCCCTGGGTGGAAGCAGGCAGAGGCTGGCACAGCTCCCTCTGTGCCCCAGCAGTGTGCCAGTGCCCTGGCACAGGGTGACAGCACAAGGGAATGGCTCCCAGTGCCAGAGGTGGGATATTGGGCAGGAATTGTTCCCTGGAGGGTGGGCAGGGCTGGCACAGGGTGCCCAGAGCAGCTGTGGCTGCCCCTGGATCCCTGGCAGTGCCCAAGGCCAGGCTGGACATTGGGGCTGGAGCACCCTGGAGGTGTCCCTGCCATGGCAGGGGTGGCACTGGATGAGCTTTAAGTTCCCTTCCCACCCAAACCATTCCATGGTTCTGTAATTCTATGATGGAGGATTCTAAAATGGAAAAATCAGAAAGCCAATCTCAAAAAATGAAGAGCAATGATTACTTTCACACAAACTATGCAGGGCAGATTATTCCTGGATCCTGATTTGTGATACCCAGCAAAGATGCCCAGTGATATTTCAGTTACACTGCTTAAGGAAAAGGAATGTTCTGGGAGGCATTGTCACCTGCCTCAGAAAATCCCAGACAATGCCAGGGTCCAGTACCTGCTGGGAGAAGTAACTGCTCAAAGATTGCTGCACATCAGGGTGTTGGCTTGTTTGATACACAGTGAGGCTCTCCAGGGATATGCCTGCAATCAGGACATGCAAACATCATTAATTATTCATTCCTTTCTATTATTTCCATTCACCCCAGCTGCACTCAGGTGTAACTATTTCAGCCTAAAAGGACACAGCTGAGTTTTGTGACAGGTTTGCACATCCCAGAGCTGTGGGCAGCCATCCAAGCTCCCAGTGCTTACTGCCATCCTCTCCTCAGCAAGTTCCACTTTTACTTCTTCCAATTTGGTTCACCAGCTTTAGATACAACTTTTCTCATCACTGACTAATTAAAATGGGTCTCCAGGGGAAGTTCAACCTTTTTCTCTGAGCACTGTAGGAAGTACTTCTCTTTTCAGGGCTCCACAAGGAAACAGGAGAGCTGAGGAATTGGCTTTCTCTCCTGCAAACACACAAACAAGAACTTTAATTAACTCAGGCCTTTCATAAAGAGTCAATGTGATTTAATACACTTGAAAAGTTTCAAATGCTGATTTATCAAATGCCTCACCACAGACACAGCTCTGAGGTAACTGAAAACATCTGCAGCCCCAATTCACAGGACAGAGCCTACTGAGCAGGGACATTAAAAACATTCCATAACTGGAATGTGAATACTGGCTAAAATGGTAACTTCCTTTGGAGAAGGGCAAGGGGAAGAGAAATGCACTTCATCTCCTCCTCAACACAACCTGCCTCAGTTTGATACTTCAGGTCTCTCCCACTCAATAAATCACAGGGCTCTCCATAAAAGAATATTCAGGCACACAAAGAGAAGGACAAGACTGTGCTGAAAATTTGGGTCTGTCTGCAATTCCATTTCCTTAATTCCCCAAGGAAAAAGGATTCTGGTTGCACTGCTGGGGTGGGAGTGGATATCCTCACTTTTGTCAATTAGGAATTTAACAGCAGGCTTGCTTTGAACAGTTTTTGCCTTTCCTATAAATAAGAGACACAGAGAAAATGTCAAGATGAAGTTCTACACAGATTGACACAGCTTTGCATTCAGCCTTCCAAAGAAATGAAATTATTTTATTACTAATTCAGATTTGTGGATACATTTTTAAAAGGCAATTACTAGAGAAAAAATGCTTTTAATTGCTGGAAGGAGACTTGGTTTGTGCAGATATTCTCCAGGGATTAAAAAAAAAGGGCAGCAGAGTGAAAATCAAATGGAAAGAACCTTGTAGGAGTCAACCCAGACACTCCTGAGTGTCCTGACTGCACACTGAGGTTTTATCAGAAACCACAGATATTCTTAAATTAAAATTAAAAATCAGAGGAAGAATGAACTTGGCTCAGAATATGAGCAAGATTTTTAAATGCAATACAACTGGAATGTTCCAGCATCAATTCTCCTGCAAGGCACACCAGTCATTTGAAATGTCAGTGGGATACCTGCAAACAAACACCAGTTCTTTGGGCACAGAAAAATTCCTTGGTAGGCCTGAACACAGCAAGGACTGGGATCTCCTGCCTTGAAAAGAGCAAAGCCAGATGGGCTTGGAGTGAATTCCTTTATTTCCCAATCCCTTAAAGAGAATTGGGCACCAAAGCACAAAAGATGACGACAAAAAAAATCTCATTATTCCAGCTTTTATTTTTGTTCTGACAATAACCTCTCATGATACAAGAAATTCAGAGCTATTCTTTTCATTTACTCATTTATGCACAAACAGAAATGAATTTATCCATAAAAGGGAGCAGGAGATGATTTAATCTGTACTTGTTAGAAAGCACTTGATCAGCTGAGAGCATTTAAATCTGCACAGCCCAATAAATCCTGGAGGATATTTCTGTGTCTCAACAACAATCAGGCTCCAGTGACTGAAATTCAGTGCTTGGTTACTTTTTTTCACCTTCATACACCAAATAAACAGGTATTTCTTTTGTCTTTCTGCTCAAAAAAAAATCCCTGGCAAATATGAATTCATTGCCAGAAGGAGATTTTCCAGCACTAAAAAATGTGAAAAAAGCTGAAACCTTTCTTTGCTTCAATCCAGCTGCTGAAGAGGGGAGGTGGGTTATTCTTCACTTATGACATATTTGTGTTGTATTTTTAATTTTCAGAATTTATTATTTGATCTTGTGTTGGCAACTCTCATTTTTATCATTAATATTCCCCAGAGCTGAAGAATTTTGTTTGCCAGGGAATTAGAGAGAACAGTGCCCAGCAAAAACAATCTTTGCCAGCTCCCATCTCATTTTTCTTTTCCCTATAAATCTCTGCTACTGGGCTCAGCAGCTCTCTCACATCTGTACAAAATCTCTTTTTTCCCCTGCTTTGAGCCATCCACTCAAAACCAAACAGCCCCTAAGTCCAAAAATCTTCCTTATTGCTACAGGGAATTTTAACAAACTAGAATAAAAACAGAGGAAGTCAGCAAACAGACATTAAAAATTCCCCAATAATCTGAGAATAGGTTGAGAAGCATTACAGATTTAAGCATAACAAAATGATTAAACAAAAGTTAAGGCATCACTTTAATTTCTTTAAAACCACTCAGCTTTTGGTGCTGGAAACCAGATCCCTCTGAAACCACTGGGTAATTTTGGGGGGAAAAAGAATTCCAGCTTTTAATCTAGCAGCAATTTCCAATCATTACAGCTCTGATCTTCCAGTAAAAATAAACATTTTCCTGCTGGCTCTTATAGTATTTATTAATTAACCAGAGGGTCTAAGATTACATGTCCATTAATATCTTGTATTTGTATTTTCAAGTATTTTTGCCTCACTGTGCACTTGATTTTACCTCAAGGAAATTGTGAAATGAGGGAAGGGAGGGACATTGCCTTGATTTCACTCCAACATTTCAGCCACTTACTTGAACAAATATACTCAGCTAATTTCTCAGCATTCCCAGCCTTTTCTCCTTGTGGGGTAAGACCAATTTCTTCCACTAGAACCAAAAACAGCAAAGAAAAACCACAGAAAGCAATGAGAACAATTCCAATGTCCTGTCACAGAACCCTGGGATGGAAAGGGAGGCACAGCTTGATCCAAGCACACCAATAATTTGTGCCCAATCTCCACCAGGTTAGAATCCCTTTTATCCAATTTCATCCCCAAAGGCAATAACAAAACCACATTCAAAATAAGAACAAAGGGGTTTTTTTCCTGCTCTGACCCAATTTTTCAAGCAGTGACCATCACATTACAACAAAAGGAGCAGAAATCCAGGGGCTGGGTTATATCCATGGCTGCAGCATGGATAATTCTAATGTTTGTATAATTACCTCTCTTCCAAATTAGCCACTTCAAAAACTTTCTTTTTTTTTTTCTCAGCACCCTTGAACAGCAGCTCCTCCTCCAACAATTGAACTTTCAAGTCAGATTTAGCCAATTTTGCTTTTTTTAAACCCCATCTTACCTAAAGAAGCTGTAGCTTTTCCTACCACATATGTTGGTTTGATATTCCACATTTGTTTAAGAGATTTTGACCAGGCTGAAAAACATTAAATGATATTAAATTAAATGAAATTTAAGCACATGGCAACAGAATGTGAATGCTAAATGACTATTCTGACTTCTATTTAATCCACAAATACAGCAAAATGGCAATAATAACTAAAACTCCACATTCAGCAAATCTGGGTGTACAAAGCCTAATGGATCAAAAATAGATACATCAAGTTTTTTTTAACCAGAGCAGCACAGGACACTGAGTTTTTACTGGGAGTGAAAAAAGAAATACAAACTACAACAGTAAAAATAAAAATCAGGAGAAAAACCAGGATTTAGTGCCTTTGAGAGGAACCCAAATACAGGATTTTATCATTAAAATATGTATTTTCCAAAAATCCTAATCAAGATTAGGGATGAAATTTAGAGAAGAGATTACTTTTGGCCTAAAATCTTAATTATTATATTGCCCTCTGCTGTACAACAAGCTGAGGGTCTCAGTGCATTTGCTGCTTGCTCACAGGACATGGATTTGCCCACAGCCCAAAACTGGAGCAGATAAAGCAGAAACTCCAAGCCAGAATCACTCAACACAAGAATCTGGAAGAGTTCACAAGGATTTGACATTTCATTGTGATGGGGATTTTTATTCAGCAGGATTCTTCCTCACTCCTGCTCTGCTGGCTTTTATGCATCAGCACTTCCCCATTTTTTAGCTCATAATTAATTCTCTGCAGAAACTTCTTCTTCAAGAAAGGGAACTCCCTTTTTCTGCAGCATTTCAGAGGAATTCCACAGGCACTGAAGTGGTGGCCAGTTTTGATGAGATGATTTTCTCTTGAAGGGAGGAAAGCAGGCAGCAAGCAAACCAGGCATTGCAGCAAAATATTCCTTCTGCATGAGAGAGCCAGGGCTGGCAAAGCTCTCACTAATTAGAGATTTGCACCAAAAGCTCCTTTCTTTCATTTTTAAGGATGGAAAACACAACCCTTAAATGCTCAATGTAGCATGAGCCCTTTATGATGCTACAAGAACTGTGAAATTCAGCTTTTTATAAAAAATCATGCTCCAGATATCTACTGGTGGGTGAAATAAAATTCAGTAAAATCCAAACTTCCCAAGATGCTGAAAGAAAAAGACCAAGGGGTATCAATATGTACTTACCTTCCTTTTTACTCTTCTCTTTCAAACATATCTTGATGGCTTCTATTGCTCTTGGGCTGGTAAAAACCAGGCCTCCATAGCTCTCTGGATGGGAAAGCTACTTAGAAACAGTAAATTGAAGATGTAAAAAGAAATTTAATTATTAAATTAATTTTAAAAATCAGTTGCTCCATTATTTATAACCTTGTGACAAACAGAACAGCTTCCATAAGTGCCTGAAGTGCCCCAACACTTGTGACAATTGATGGTCACACAATGAAAATGTGAATTCTGTCAGACCAATTCCATTCTTTAACAGGGGCAAGGTCCTTGGTGCTGCACAGGAAATTTTACTGGACAAAGCTGTGCCAACCCAAAAAGAGGTACCAGAGAATGCTTAAATGGGATCTTGGCAACCAAACCCTGCTGGAAATAAGACAACTGAAAGGATTTCAAACTTACCTTCTCAAATAAGCTGTCAAGAGAGGTGAATTCAAATGACAAAACTGGGATCAGTGTTGCTTCCAAGCTGTATGATCCTAATTCCTACCAAGAAAGGGTTTGCAGCTCTTGAAATAAATTCCAAACAGCATTTTTGCATTTTCAAAGAGCTGACCAAGTCAGCACAAGCATTTCTCTTTGCTAAAGCAAAATAAAAAGGTATTTTATTTCCTTCCCTGGTAAATCTAGTTTGGATTTGTGAATTATTTAATATTACATTTTATTAAAGCAACAGCTGTGGGACTGTGGCCTTCTGAGGTACAGGAGACACCAGCACATAACTCTGAAGTCCCCAAGTGCTCTGCCAGTCCTGCAAATATCCCTGGACATCTCTGTAATTCTAAAGAAATAAAAATATATATAAATAAAGAAATAATCCTCCTTTATCAGCAATTCTTCCTCCTATGAGTGAGACTCACTCACATGACCATGGCACAAGGGAGCCCAGCAACAGGAAACCTCTATTTCACATCACATTGCCAGGAAAAATACCAAGAATTTCTGTAATCTTTATTCTGTCCATATGAACATAATCAATATTAATTAATTCAAATGAAGCTGGTTTAATACCAGCACTTTGCTGAGAGCTTTACAATGAATTCAGTACAAGTATCCTTTAATAAATAACATTTTTTGCAAGAAGGACATACTTTCTAAGATACTTTTTCTCTTAGCATAATTTCAGACATGCACTCCTTACATTGAATAAGTCCCTTTTCCCACTTGGAACACTTGCATTCATATTTAATAAACAAGTGACACATTTTTTTTTTTCAGTTTTCTTAACATTTACTCACTTTAATATATGGATCTGGTCCTGAGTCTTTGTCTTTGGGATCCTTCAGCAGCAGAACCTTCATTGTTCACCAAGGAAGGGCAGCAGAACCCTGAAATACAAGAATGGAATCGATCTCAATTAGATCCAGAGGACTTTGTTTGGCTGGAGCAGGGACTTCAGGAGCTCCAAGAACTGGGTTCTACCAGTTGTACTTCTCCTTCCACAGTGAGTAAGCAGTTACTGTGAATTCTCCAGGCAGGAACACCCACCCTGATAAGGGCACAGAATCATGTGCTGCCTTGAGATAACACTGCTCTAATGAAACTCCTCAAGGGTTTAAAGAATATTTTGTAAAAGCAGTAACAGGCCCTACAACGCCAGCACGTTCTGCAATTGAATCATTGTCTGTCTATAAAAAAGTGATTGGTTTATTAATTTCCATGTTTTCACCCTCTGCCCATCAAAATGAGTGTGCAAAGATAACTGATTTAACAGATGTGTGTCTCTATGCACACATTTGTGTATCTATAATAACATAGATAATATTCATATGCCTGCTCTGATACTCTAGGAAGCAAGGCAGGACTAAAAACATCTGTTCTGCCATAAAAATGCCAGACAATACCTCTCAGTTCCTTACAAACTTCGGTGCTAAATTCAAAGTTACAAAATGTAAGCAAATCCAGGGATAATACAAACAGAAATCCACTCATAGTGCAGATTTACCCGAGTTACCCAGGGGGTATTTTCCTCATAGATCACACACACAGAAAAACTAATTTTCCTCTAAATTCTCTCCCTGGATATCTAGTGGTCAAATTTTGGCAATGACCTAATTGCTCAGAGCAAACACAGCTTTCAAAAAACAAAACAAAACACAGACAAACAAACAAACCCCGAACAACAAACAGAAAAATTTCACCAAAAAAACCCACCCAAAACCAACAAAAAAAACCCAAAAAACCCAGAGATGTGTTTGACGTTTCAAAGGGAAATTTGAACCTACTTGAAGTGTATTTATAAAGCTGGAATTATTTATTTCTTCTGGCTGGCAACAGTGAGTGCCCGATGCTCTTCCTTGCACGGCCTCATTAACACCCACCTTTCTTCATTAATTAGACACAAACCGCTCAATGGAACACGTCCCACATAACCGAGGCTTGATCACTAATGAGCACTGCTTCAGTGTTTGGGGTGTTTCAATGCATTTTCCCGACTGGCATTTTTTATAAAGACCAGAATCACGTTGTGCTTACTGCGCTCTCTCCCTGTCCGCCTTTCCCGTCGCTTTGTCTGGAATCATCCAGGAATTTGGGAATTTCTGAGAGCAAGCAGCGGCCGCCTGATCCCTGGTTTAAGCGGCAATTTTTACTAACGCCAGTCCTTACTTACAGCGGTTTTTGCTCGTGTCGGAGATGCTCAGGACACACTTGAGCAGAATCCCAGGATCACCG
>VYXF01007849.1:111361-124761 GCA_013397295.1 Polioptila caerulea | reverse complement strand
AGCTCCGAGGGCTCCGACAGCGGCTCCGAGGGCTCCGACAGCGGCTCCGAGGGCTCGGCGGGCTCGGACTCGGACTCGCCCATCGATGAGGTGAGCGGGCCGGCCCGGAGGGGACTGCCAGGGGGTTGATTGCCAGGGGATCGATTGCCAGGGGATTGATTGATCGATTGATTGATTGCCGGGGATTTCCAGGGGGGTTTTCCAGGATTGCCGGGGGATGCCCGGGAAGCGGCCGTGCCCCGTCCTGTGGGAGCGCAGGGGACGCGTCCCTGGGGCTCGGCGATCCGAGGTGTGTTCGCTGCCTTCTTGTTGTTGTTTTTGTTGAAAGTTTTTAGTTTTTATAGCTGTTTTTCAAGTGCTGGCGTCCCCGAGGCCTCATCTGTACAGCCCCAGCCCCCGGCGTGTCCCCTCAGGTGTGGGGCTGGAGGCGGCTGCTGGAAATGATGCTGTCAGCACGGAGGATTCGCTCTTTTATTAAATTCTGCTGTATTTCATTATTATATCAGTTTGTTTCCTTTTCTTATAGAATCCCAGAATTTGGGGGAATCCCAAACAGGGAGCAACTTTGCAGTTGTTGTATTTTTTTAGCGTAGTTGCATTGTAGAGCCTTAAATGTATTGAATTTGAGAGAAATGGTGTAAATCGGGTTTTTGGATTTGCGTTTGGGAACTGATGGTGGATTTAAGATACTGGGTTTCTTAATTGTTCTTTGGGGATTGTAATGGGATGGTTTTTTCATTATGGATTTAAATGTAATTTTTGGTTTTATTATGGGTTTATAGAATCCCAGAGTTTGGTTTGGAAAGGGCCTTAAAGCCCATCCTGTGCCATCCCCTGCCATGGGACACCTCCCACTCTCCCAGGGTTTTCCAAGCCCTGTCCAGCCTGGCCTTGGACACTTCCAGGGATCCAGGGGCAGCCTGTGCTGGTGTCTCCTGAATTTTCCTGCCTCCCAAGGGATTGTGTGCCCTTTTTCTGCATTACAAACAGGTCTTTAGCACTGTTCTTCCAGTGGACAACAAAGGCCACGACCTCAGTGTGAGCTTGGAGAGAGTTGTGAGGCTGAATGGTGGCAACAGTAAGGCTGAGTTGTTGAGGTTACTGAGGGAGTGTAATTGAAACCTACAATTAAAAGGCAAAATCACTTTGCCCACCTATTCCACTGCTCAAGATAATTCAGAGTAACCTTGGCAGGTGTGACATTGAATATTGAATACCAATAAAATGTTGGTGGACACACAGCATTTGTTCTGGAGGGAGAAGCTGCAGGCCCCATTGTGGCTGCTGCAGTGCCTGGATCTCACTTGCAGAGCTGCACAGTGGGGTTAATGATGCCAGGAGGATTTGGGGAAATAGCAGAAGTGTGGGTTTGGGTGTAATTATTTCAATGTCTGCAGCAATCTTCACCTTTAGCTAAGGCATGGCACCCCAGTCCTGAAGTTCCCAGGGTTTAACTGCCTGCATCAAACCTCTCTGCAGAAGAGTTTGTGGCTACAATAGGTGTGTGAACCAGATGGCAGGAGCAAAACATTAAATGTTTGTTTGTGACACAGTTGGTGGGTCAGTTTTGAGAAGTTACTTTCTCTAAAGATCACAGGAGAAATGATAACAATTGCTGAGATTACAGCAAGGTGGAAATAAGTTCTGTTTCTGCTGTTTGCCATTCCTTTCTTCAAGTTTCTTACAGTTCAGCTTTGTTCTGATGTAACTTCCTGCCATGTGTGTGATATTCTCTGTTTTACCCCACAGGAAGTGAATATTGAATTTGAAGCACATTCCATATCAGACAATGACTACAATGGGATAAAGAAGTTACTACAGCAGGTACTGTGGCTACTTGGTGGCTTGGTTGATGTGTCCTTTGAGAAATAATATCTGAGGAGTTATGCAAAGACATCAGCTCACACTCTCTGTGTTGATTTATAGCTTTTATGAGCTACTTTGCTCCCTGTTCTTGGATAATCCCAGAACAGTTTGGGTTGGAAGGGCCCTTAAAGCCCATCAGGTGCCACCCCCTGCCGTGGGCAGGGACACCTTCCACTGTCCCAGGGTGATCCAAACCCCATCCAGCCCAGCCTTGGACACTTCCAGGGATGGAATAGCCACAGCTTTCAGATCATACCAAACTCCAGAGGGTGCCAGTGTGGAAATATTAAAATGTGGAGGGTGCAGGAGCAAGCACCTCAAGCAGCTGATTGTTAGTTTTTGCAGTCTTATAATGAAGATAAATAAAAAGCTCACTTTACTTTGTACTAAGTTGTCCATGAGATCCCCTCAGTGCCTGAAACTTAACACTTTTTCCTGTCTTCCAGTTGTTTCTAAAAGCTCCTGTGAACACAGCTGAATTAACTGATATATTAATACAGCAGAACCACATTGGGAGTATTATCAAGGTGAGACACATATTGTATTTGTGATTGAAGCACAATACTTTGTTGAAATGACATGATTCCTGTATTTCAGAAGGGGATCCTGTCTGTGTTTTGTGTGTGTGTGTTTTCTTCCTTTTACTGCTTCAAGAATAATTTTTCTATGGGAACTGAAATTTTCCATGCCTACTTTCAAGCAAAGAAGGAATTGGATATATTGTTATTGCTGGTTTCTTCTTACATATTTAAGGCTTTTGACTCCCTGAAATTCAGTGCAGCAATGCTGAAAATGCAATGGAGAGGTTTGTTACCATCTCCATAAGAAACAGGAGCTTGTGATTATTCTACAAAGACACAGCTCTTTGTACTCTCCCTGTCAAAGCTTTGTTGCCCCGTGGTTGCCAAGACATTCCAGGTTTACTCCCCTTTGTTAGGAACTGAAGGAAATTGGTTTTGCTTAAGTTCTTGCCATCCCCTGGGCTGAGATGCTGCTTTTTAAATGTGAGCTCTCACCCTTCAGTGCCCTTCAGAGGGCTCTGCTGTAGAAAATGCATGACCTGGCCCTCTCTAAAGCTGGCTCTGAGCACACTGAGATGTTCAGTGGTGCAGCAGAATTTGCAGTGTGTGTTTGCACAGATTTCCTTGGTGGTTTTTATCTGCTGATGTCACCTGGAAAGAAAAACATCTTTTGCTACAGAGTGGAAATAGAATGTCAGTATGAGTTGTTGCTTTTCCTTTCATTCAACAGCAAGCAGAAGTGCAGGAAGGCAGCAATGATGATGATGAAGATGATGATGAAGTATTTGGTTTTATAAGCTGCTTGAACTTAACAGAAAGGAAGGTTGGTATTCCTCAGTACCATCTGGCTGTAAATATTAGCATCAGTGATAAATGAGACTTCATCCTGTGAAACAAGCCTGGGCAGCTGGACCAGGATTGGGAATTCCACTGTGGAGGACTGGGATTGTAAAACTTGAAGTGGCTTAGCTTTTTTGGGATGCAGTAACTTGCTGAGGGTCAGACATGAAGCAAAGAATGGACTAGAGAGTTAAAACTGAGCCTGGTAATTGCAGAGTAAGTGAGCTGTCAGGCTCTTGTATTTCTTACCTTTGATCCTCTGCAGCTGGGAGTGTTGCTGTGGTGTTGCAGTTCCTTGTTCCCATCACTTCACAACCTTTGTTTGCCCTCAGCTTTAGGGCTGGGGAATGATTTCAAAGCAATTGTGCAGTGCTTTAGAGGCTGCCATGGGGAATTGCCACCAGGCCTGTAGGAAATTCCCTTGAAGCTGACATTCAAGGTTTTCCTGTGCAAATAATTGTATCAGGTAAAGAAAATGCCCCTTTTGATTGCAGGGCACCCAGTGTGCTGAGCAAATCAAAGAGCTGCTTCTGAGGCACTGTGAGCAGAGCTGTGAGCAGCGAGTGGTGGAGCAGCTGAGTAAACTCCTGAATGACAGCACCAAGCCTGTGGGGCTCATCCTCAGTGAAAGGTTCATCAATGTCCCTCCACAGATTGCTCTGCCCATGCACCAGCAGCTCCAGTAAGTTTTTTTTGTATTTTTTTTTCCTTGCCTGATGTTGAATGGTATTTTTTTCTTCATATTTTTCAGAACTAGAGCTGTGTTAAGACAGTTGATGCTATAGATGTGAGTAAAGCATGAAACAAAAACTCAAATATGATCTTGAGTTGATTTTTGAAATATTTTTTATATCTTTACAAAGGTACAAAACTGTCAGATTCTCTAGAGGATATCATTTGAGAGCACTTGCTGTTGTACAGAAATAGCTGTGTGCATGTTGCAGTTTGTCCTTGCATTGCAGATTATTTCACACTGATCTGGGAACATTTAGAACTGAGCATTTTTTAGCATGCTGATAATGAGCTGCTCGGGTGTTTCTTTGTTAAAGTCTGGTTCAGGAATGGGAGATTTGGACTGAGGGAAAAGATGAGAAGGTGAATTAGTTTTGGCCTGTGTAAATATGCAGTGTTTTGATTAGTTTCAGGTAATGAAAAAGCAGGTGAAATGCTGGTTGATCTCTGCCAATTCATGGATTATATCAAAGGCTGGGTGGATGTAAATAAATTAATCCACTGAAGGCCAGCATTACATTATTTTAGTGCCATGCTGGGAACTGGGAACAAGGAAGTTTTGTTGGATGAGGAACCAGTAATAGAACAGAGATCATCCTTTTATTCTTCTTCCATTTTTGCCTTCTCTCCTCTCCTGTGAGATGAGATCAGAAGTGAGGTTGAGGTCACCACAAACACAGCACTTGTCACAGCTCCAATTCACATCTCAGCCTCTTTGTCTGAAAGGTTTTGGAGTGGCAACATGTTGAACACAAGGGTGAGGAGGAGCATTTTCTGTCCCTTCAGTTAAAATTCCTCAAGGAAGTGATCATGTGATGCATTTTTAAGGAGAATCCTTGCACAGACACTCTACCATGAACAGGATTCTGGGAAAAAAGGGTTCTCCTGTGAGCTCTGGAAAAACATCCATATCTTTATAGTTTAAAGTACAAATAGTATGTTTAAGTGCCAGGAATGCATCTGCAAAAATTTGTTTTCTGAGGTACCCATGAAAGAATAGGCTGCAATTTGAATATCCTTTCTATACCAATATACTGTAAGGTTTACTTATCTGCTTTTTTAGGATTTAAATTGTGTAAACTTTGATCCCTCTTTAGGAAGGAGCTGACTGAGGCCCAGAGAACAAACAAACCCTGTGGAAAGTGCCACTATTACCTCCTTATCAGCAAGACCTTTACAGAAGCCACAAAGAGCAATTCTAAGAGGAAGGAAGGGAGAAATCAGCCAAAGGAGGAATTAATGTTTGCAAATGCAGAGGAAGAATTCTTTCATGAGGTAACAAGATTATTTCATTTAAAGTGCTTCATTTTCTTTACATATCACCAACAAGAGATGTTTCACCTCAAATTCAAGGGGAGCTTTTATCAAGATGATCAGAAAATTTTTAAATTAAATTCAGGGTGTTTTGGAGTAGTGCTGAGAGAGGAGCAATCATTCTCTCTTTGTGAATTGATTTATCAATTTCTTCCTGGGTACCTGCTACTTGCAAAAAAATGCTCAGAATAAAAACTTGTGGAGATCCTAAGAAGTGGCTCTTGCTTCCCTTTTCTGTCTTTGTTCTACTCAGGGCAAGTATATTCATAAAAAGTGGTGAGGCACTGGGATGAAAATATTTCTTCCCATTTCCTAAGGCAACCTGGCCACACAATTCTGCTGGTCCCAAGCCAGATCAGGTGAGGGGAAAATGCAGGAAATTAAATTTAAAATGTGCTTTGAAATGCAAAGAATTTTTCATGGTTTCTTCTTTTATTTTTTTTTTATTTTTTTTTCCCCCAAAGCTTTAAAACCACTATTGTACAATATTATTACTTTGTCAAGAGACCATTATTTTTCATTTCTGGCAGTGCCTGCAGGGCAAAGGACTTGCACATGCATGGAGTGGTTAATGGCAAAGGTTCCTGTGTGCAATCATTCTGACAGAGGCTGTGATAGGGCTGTAATTTTATTTCTTGGAAAGGGGAGAAATGTAAGTGGGGGAATTCACTGGTAGCTGGAGGGAATTGTGTTGTAGCCTCTGTGCAGTAGCAAGTTGGGGATTTTGTTTTTGTGTTCCAGCTACAGCAGCTGAAACAGCTGAACTCTAAAATGTTATTGAAAAGCTTCTGGAAAAGCCTGTGGTGCTCTTGTGTCCATGGGTGTTCTGTTCTGGAAGGCCCATTTTGTATTTATTTCTCTCAGCTTTGTTATTTATTACAGGCTAATTGTGTGCTTTCATCTAAACTCAGCTCAGAAGGACACACTCAAACTCAGCATGTTTTTGTTTTTAACCCTCTTCCCAGTGTTTAAAAAACTCCACTTTAAACATGATGTAGGATATTAAGTGAAATGTCTCTCTGTAGTTAATAATGTGTGTGCTAAATTAGTGCTGAGTGTCCTCCCTGATCACACAGAATGTTAATTAGGTTGCCATTAAAGAGCATGGAATGTGGTGGGTGAGGCACTTGGAGCCATAGCAAACTGGAAGGAGCCTTTTCCTGCCCTTGGCACTGCCCTGGCCTTTGTTCTGGGCCTTAAAATGAGAGCCAGAAAATGTCACAGCCAGACTTGGAGCTGATGGAAGGTGCTCACACTGTTCTTGAGCAAAGGCACTCAGTGAATGTGGTAATGGGTCCAAAGTTAAATTTAAAGCCTTGATGTACTGGGGGTGGAAAGTAAACCTGAAAGGAGAGTGGATCCTCATTTTCCCCCAAAGGGGAGGAATCAGGTAAGTTTTTCTGCTTGATGGTTCAGCTCAGAGTTCTTAATCTGACTTGTGTGAGAACTGGAAACATTCATTTGGTTGTTTTTCTTCTCCAGCAGGAATTTTGTCTAGGAAAGCTGATAAAAAGAGACTTCTGTAGGGGGTTTGTATCCCTGAAAAGAAAGAAAATGAGGCACATTCTAGACACCTGCCTGTTTGGAGAAGCATAAATAGATCTTCCAGTTGCTCCAGCCATCTGGAGCCTATCCAAGAGCTTTCTAAAATTCTCCTCAGGATTCATATTGGTACCCATCCCCTTAATATTTGATTTCTACTCATATTCTTCCAGCTTTGTTGATTTTAGGACTCTGAGCAGTTTTAAAAGTAGGCTCTGAAGGCAGCAGAGCCTCAGATCATTGATTTTATTTTTTTTTTCTCTCCCCCCTGGGTTGCTTCTCTGATCCTGAACTATAATGGTAGCAATCATGATAGAATTTAATATGAATGATATAATCTCTGTGAAAAGAAAATTGCTTAAAACACTTGAAATAGTGGATTTTTGGTGGTTCTTTTTTGGTGGACACTTCAAGAGAGGAACCAAAACTTCTTGATAAGCATGGGCATAATGGGTTCATTATTTTCACTTTGTTTAGATGATGTATCATCTTCATGCTGATTTACCACTTGAATCTGAATGCTTTTATTTCTGTTGATTAGAAAGCCCTGCTGAAATTCAACTACTCTGTGCAAGAGGAGAGTGACTCCTGTCTGGGTGGCAGATGGTCCTTTGATGATGTACCAATGAAGCCTCTGAGGACAGTTATTGTGGTTCCAGCTGATGGAATTCATGGAATTATGGAGAAACTCAAAGATTATCTCTCCCTCTGAGCTTCCCTCCAAACACCAGGCTTTTACAGAGCAGCCTTGCAGGACTGTGACCTCACAATATTTGCAGAGCTGCTGTGGAACCAACGGTTTTGTGCAACCAAAAATATCCACCAAATGAGTATTTTTAAATATTGCATCTTCTTTTACTTGGATATCATCATGAAGCAGTCAATAAAAACCCATTGTCAAAAGAGAACCTGAATATCTGTTCAGTGTATTTTTAACCAAGGCTAAACCATGTGGTTTTGTTCCAAAATAATGCTTTTGTTGAGAAAAATGCTTTTTCTTTATTTCTTCTGTTAAATACATTTATGTCAAAAGTGTGGAATAATTACATGGGTTAAGGTGGGGATGTATTTTTCTATCTATTGCTTTTATTTATTGCTGTTCAATATGTGATGGTTCAGTCTAAATTCACTGAATAACACATCTCTGCTCAGTGGGAGTTTGGGGAAATTCCTCATTTTCTTTGCTGTCATTGGCACTTTTCTGTTCCTCCTTGGTGGCTGAAGCAGGTGCCAAGTGGTTGATCACTTCCTGCAGAATATCCTTGCTTTCACTTGGAGGGAGATTGCTGAAATAATACTGAGGTACCAGCTCTGCAAATCTGGGGAGGAAATCACCCAAAAGATTATTAATTTTTAATTGACTTTTGAAATATTTGAATCACTATTTCCAGGCATATCTCAAAGAAGCTACAAAGTTGATATTTCAGCCCAAAACTCTGCAAGAATCCAAGATTCTCTGCAAGGTGTAGTAGGAGTTTGTGTTTTCAGTAGCCTTGCACTGAAAATCCTCAGGCTGCACTTGAGGTGCAGTGCAGTTCCCAGTGCTGCAGGTTGCATTAAACAGGAATTTCCCTGCTCTAGAGCAGAGTGGTTCAATAGCTTTATGAAAAAAGCTCTCATAGAAACGTGGGCAGTAGGAAAGATGGGACAGTGAAATGTTTGTTCTTTGTGTAAAGAGGTTTTTGCAGAAGGGAGACTCTGGTCTCTCCCTGAATCCATAAACAGTCCATGATTCAGCTGTCTGGGAACAGAAGATATGTTAAGAAAGGGATGTGTTGGAAAAGAGATTTTCAGGGAGCAAAGACCTTTCCAGCTGGATTCATGTGAGTACACTGCTCTGTTAACTCTGGGTTTTTTTCTATATATTTTACTTTGTAAGAAACTTTTGCAGCTCATAGTGGGGGCTTTTTCCTTGATTACAGTTACAGTGGCAGCTGTGGGGAAGAGTGAGGGCCTGAGATCACAGATCCTCCCTTTTTATTTTGATTTTTTTATCCTCCCCAAGTGATGGTTCTGTGGATTTGGGGGTGAAGGAGCAGTTACATCACAGTTCACTTACAGATGGGGGGAGATCTCGGAGACAACTCTGATGGAATTGCCCTCTGAGATGCTGAACTCGTGGAATAAAACCCACTCTGGGATCCTCCTGCTGTTGTAGTAGGATGAGAAGGGATGGAGCTGAGCCACTTGCTTGTGTGTTAGCATTAAGTAGTTCCCTGAGCCATCCACATCACGAGCAATCTGAAAAAAAAACCACCAGTGTGGAGAGTTATGCATTAAATAATTGATCAGTGCCTATTAGATTTAAACCAGAAATTCAACTTCCCTTCAGGTACTTGCAACTGGAACCTCTTCCCAAGTTCTTGTGGGAAAGCTTGGGACTGAAATGAGACTTAAAGCAAATGGATCTGTGTTTTTGAAAGGAAGCTGCAATAAATAAGTACAAAAGTATCTGAGTTTGGCTTTGGGGGGTCTGTGAAAAGGTATAAACACGTATTCTTTAGCAGATATACTTTTCATAGACTTTTAAAGTCAGTATGTCAGGCCATGAAATGTGCAGGTGGGAGAGGTCATTTTTGTGTTGAGATGGAGCACAGGGATGTGGAGGAAAGCCTGGGGACTCAGGTGGGAATCAATTAATCTAGTTTACATTTACAGTTACAGTTAGAGTGCCTTCCTGAGGGGAGACAAGCTGCCTGGTATGCACACCTAAATATATCCAAGTAATTTCTCTATTTCCAGGCAATTTTCACCTTCAAAAAGGAAATAATTCCTGAGAGAATATTGCAAGTTCAAGAGTTTTTTTGAGGTGGAAGAGTTCTTTGAGTGAAAGGCATATTGGCAGTTTTCTTGCTGTGGAGAGTGTGAACTCCAAGCAAGTGAGAGATGAACCCCAGAGAAAAGGCTGAAATGGGCAGAAGTGTTTGATACACTGGGAAAAAAATGGCTTTTTTCATTTCTGGTGATTTCACTAATGAACTTAAGTTTTCTGAAAGCACTCTACATAATTTAACAGTGCAGGAAGATGAAAACACAGTGGTTTTCCTTACATGCATGAAGTAACCAGATAAAAGAGCTTTCTTAATGCTTAGCAGATTTCCTTCTGATCCAAAGCCTGGTTCTGAAATGGGAAGTTCAAGGCGCTTCAGAATCTCCACCAGCTCGGCTCTGATCAGCTCTGCCATGCTCAGAGCAGAGCAGCTCAGGAAATAATCACAGCACCATTTCTCTCTGCTGAAGCCTGTGGGGGAAAAAAACAGTGTTTTGGCTTAAAGCAGAATCTCCCTGGTGCATGCAATCCACAGAGGTGCTGCTCTGTGGAATAAAAGCTCTTGCACTGCTGCAGATGATGGCCAAAATTCTGGTAATGAGCCATACAAACAGCTTAGGCTCAGCTCACAAAGGAAGTGGGCAATACTTGATATCCTCTCGTAGTTTTATAGAATTGCAGCTATTTCTTCCTGAACCAAATCCCTTCTTTGCTCTAAGTAAAGCTTCCCAGAGAATGAGGAGCAATTCTGGTTTTCAGGCCTTGTGGGTTTAGGCCAGGAAAAGGATTTGAAATCCCATCTGTAGTGCTGGTGCTGATGCTGCATTCTGGTAAGGGACTGGCTCTCCTGGAGCTCCCTTCAGCATTCCACATGCCTGAACAGGAAACAATCCTGCTTTCCTGCCTTGAGTTTTTACTCAGGGTGTGCAAATTTATCCCTCTGCTGTCTGAGCACTGGACTTGGCTAAATGAACTGGAGCAGGATGTGTGAGCACAGGAAAATGCAAAGAGCTCCTGCTTTTATTTGTGTTCCTGCAAATGTGGGCTTTACTACTTTCCATTTTCCCCTTAAATTTTCCTTCCAGTTCACAGCTGTCAAAAACCCTCCAGAATTGTTGGGCTGTTGGGGGAGTCGAGGCCCTCAACAGCTTTTATTCATCCTGAACTTGGATTTTGTTCTTCCACAGGAGGAACCCTCATTCTGGGCTTGCACATTGTCACTTCAAAGGACAGTTGGAACAGTGGCTCTGGATCCCTGCTGGGTAAGAGATGCCATCCTAGGACGTTTTTAATGAATTAATAAATTAACATTCATCAGCAACACCTACTCCCATCGGTTTCTCCGCACGCTTTAGCAATTCTGGAAGGAACCAGCAGATTTTGGGGGTTGTTTTCTCCCAAACTGGCCCTGGTGTGCTGGGCTTTGGCTGGGGCACACTTGCCTGGCCGTGTGGGGCTGGCAGTGGCCGCCTTGAAGGCGTTGAAGACGTTGATGAGGGTGAGGTGATCCCCGGCGGGGTGGGAGAAGCGGCGCCAGCGGCTGCGGGCGATCTCCTGGGTGCCAGGAGGGCTGTGCAGGAAGCAGCTGGGGGCTGAGGGAAAAACCAAGGCAGTGGTGAAAACACAGAAATTCATGCACAAAACCCCACTGGTGTTTTGGAGGTTTTTCCTTCCTCAGTCACCGTTACCCCCCACCAGTGGTGCTGAAGAGCTGCATTCACTCAGGGTTTGGTTTTGTGGGTGTCCTTCCAGTCTTGTTTAGTTAATGTGTGTGGAAAACACAAAAGAGCAGCTTTCCCCCTGGCTCATGCCAAAAAAAGCTTCTCAATGTCACAACCTAATTTAGCCAGAATCCAACAAATGGTTTCTTTATCATAAAAAGACATCATATGATTTAATGCTGTAATTTGTCCTTCTGTGTTGAAATTTGTGCCTTCCAGTGCATTTTACATTTGTCTCTTTTGAGATGGTTGAGCTTTTCTAAAACTGAATTGTGCCTATGCTCAACCATTCACATTTGTTTTATGTGCTTTAAAAAAAGCTATCACAGGTTAAAAATCAACTCAGTTTGGGCATACAAAGTTGTCCTACAAGGAGAACAACTCATGCAGCTTGATATCCTGTGGTTCATGTGTTTGCTGCCCAAAACTCCAAGGTCGTGTCAATTTTGTAAAATATTTGAAGCAGAGAGACAAGATCACAGGTGAACAGTTCAGTGCTGTTTTATAATGAGCACTTCCCTTGTTTTGCTGCACCAATCTGTAACAAATGTGGATTAATATAAGAAAGTTTCATTTTAGAGGGAGGTTTCTGACAGAAAGGAGGAAGCCAATGGGCAGCTGAAGCCTGGAAATGGAATTCTCTGTGGGAATTCTTTACTTAGCTTTCATTGTGTGCTTACAGTTAAGACTTGAACAGCCAAATATATGAATTTACTTGAAATAAGCAGGATGAGAATAAGAAAAATTTGCTTTTGTGGATCGATTTGGAAAGAGGCTGGATTGCACAGATGGCACAAGGCCTGAGAGCTGACCCAGGAGTACCTGTGACCATGGCTGCAATGGTGAGCATCTCATCCACACACTCAAATTCACACGAAGCCAGCAGTGCCTTGGACAGCTGAGGATCCAGGGGGAATTCTGACATAATAATCCCAAATTCAGAGAGGTTCCCATCGTTATCCAGCGCTGCCAGGTAATCCAGGTCTTCCAAAGCCTGCATCAGGCTTTCAGGAGCTGAGGAAAAGGGAAGAGAATTCCAGTTCTTGAGAATGGCTACAGAGGAAAGAATTCTGAATTCTCATGATAATATTTCAGCTGTGGGAAAATGAAACTTCTTTTATTTGACAGTGATTGAGAACAAAAGTAATGGATGAATGAGAGGCTGAGAAAATTCTGGAGGAAAAAAAAAAAGAGATAATCAAATCATTTTGCTGGTACTTTTTGTGTCAGAACAATTCTTGTCAAAAGCCCAGACACAATCCTCAACAGTGTGTTAGGCCCTGGATTCTGTCAAAACTCCTTCCATTATTGGCAGTTTTCAGGTGGAATTTTTGTGTTCATTCTTTTTTAAGAGTGGTGGTCACATTTGAGGGGTGCTGAGATACAGAACAGGTCTAGGAATGATTTTTTTTAAACAGAGGAGATATTCTGGTATTTACAGAAGTTACAACTGTTGTTCTTGCAGGTATTTTGAGTTCTCTTGGTTGCCTTTTTAATTATTATCCTTTTTTTTTTACATAGGTTTTGACAGTGATTGAGAACAAATGGGAATGTAGTAAAAGAAAATGTCTCCCTGGCAATTGGCTGTACTTCCTCACTGCACAAAATTCAATGTTCAGTTTTCTCTTAGTGTGGGGTATAACTTCCTTACAACCTCCACAGGCAGAAGTGAGAACAGTGAGGCAGCAAAAATAATGAGGGAATATTGGAAAATGCCCTGAGAGGGCAGGATTGAGCAAATCAACACTTAAAATCAGAACTTGAGCAGGTCTGTAGGAAATCTGCTGCTGATAAAAGGAGGTCAAACGAGCCTAGAAGAGCTTTAAGTGCCTCCACTTCTGGGGGTTGAGAGAGGGAGCCTCAAGTTGAAGCTGTCAGGCAAACACTCCCAAAAATTGTTGTCAGAGCATGAAAGGCATGGGTGGAGATTTGGGAACTCCTGAAGTTGAAGGTTCTTCAGGGTTCTTTCCTCCCAGCTCTTTTCCAAGGCAGATTTCTATTCCAGGTTCTATTGAATGGTCAGTATCTTTCATGGGTACCAGTTTATTTATATTCCCAACTGCTCTCCAACCACTGCAAAACAGCACCTTTCTA
>VYXF01007849.1:85642-97675 GCA_013397295.1 Polioptila caerulea | reverse complement strand
GGTGGCCCAGACCGAGGGAATGGCTGGAGTGTTGTCAGGGGAGGTTTAGGTTGGGTTTAGGGAAAGGTTCTTCCCCAGAGGGTGCTGGCACTGCCCAGGCTCCCCAGGGAATGGGCACAGCCCCGAGGTTACCAGAGCTCCAGGAGTTTGGCCAAAGCTCCCAGGGATGCCCAGGGTGGGATTGTTGGGCTGTCTGTGCAGGGCCAGCAGCTGGACTGGCTGATCCTCGTGGGCTCCCTTCTAACTCAGAGCGCCCTGTGATTTAAAACATCACCCAACTTCACCCAGCACCTTTGACTTCCATTCCTCAGACCCGCAGCGCTGCCAGCCGCCAACCCCCCCAACCCGCTGGGCCCGAGCGCCTCGCACGGCACCAACCTCAGGATGGTTTCAGGCGTGCAGCAGCTCTCGAAGGGCACGGCGTAGCCCACCTCGTGCCCGAGGCTGACGTCCATCTGGTCGGCCACGTGCAGGGCCAGCGCCACGGCGGCCTGGCGCAGCACCTGCGTGCACACCACGGCACGGCGGGGCCGCAGGGCCAGGCAGTGCTCAGCACACCACTGCGGCACCTGCGGGGACACGGGGACACTGCTGGGGGTGCTCAGCAGCCACGGGAATCCCCAACACCCGGAATTCTGCCGGCAGCGTGGGACTGTGAGGCCCAGCTGGGCGCTCGCCGCTCGCCGGGGCCTGCGCCGCGCACGGGAATGATCCGTGTCAGCGCTGGGGATTCTGGAATTCTCCATTCTGGGAACTGCTCAGCTGGCCTCAGGTTTGCTATAAATGTGTATTATTATTAATGTGTATTAAAGTTGGCTTTTCGCTAATATTGAGGGGAAGGCTGCGTGTGTAGTGTGGAGAAACTTCGCTGTATCAGTGCGGTTTCCTTAATTTCTGCTACGGGCAAAACTTGGGAGTAGTGGTGTGATGTGAGGAGCTTTTGTGGCTGTCTCAGAGAGTGGGGAAGGGATGGTCAAGAAATCCTTCTCATTCTTGGATTACTCTATCTGGATGACGAAGACGTGACAGACACCAGAGCCCCAGGGCAGGAATTTATCGATCATCTGTTATCAGAAGATCTGCGACTGACTGGAACCACCAAATGAAATAAAATGAAATTTAAAAAAAAGGGAGGAACTCAAAGGAATGTGGGAGGGTCTATGAATAGGCAACATGTTGGTGCATTTAAAGAAGGATGTTCTAAGTTGGTGTGTGCTCTTGCTCAGTGCCAGAGACACCCAGCTGTAATTCCTGCTATATTGCCTTGTCCTTATTGTCTTTTATTAAACCTTTTAAATTCTACCAAGAAAGTGAACCTCGTTTTTCACAGGTTGGTTGGAATTTGCTGCAGAAGGGGCAGAAGAGGCCTCTGGGGAGCAGGTGACAGCAGGGGCTGATGGATCCAGCGAGGTGGGTGCAGTTGTTTTCGGGGCTGGCTCAGCAGCAAACCCGCTCCTGCCGTGTCATGGCCGTGGAAAACACCAGGAATATATTTTATATATTTCATATCCATGGAAAACACATCCCAGGATTTCAGAGTGGCAAATGCCACAGCCAATATCTGTCATTTCAGATGAATTACTCTGCAAACACAAAACTGAAACGGAGCCGCTCCAGGAACTTACACAGCAGCTCCCTAATTTATATGTTTATATCATATCAACACTGGGAAATATCCATGGGTTGTTGTTGGGAGAAATTAAAATTGCATTATAAATATTGCTTTAATGGATGTATTCGATTTCAGATCCTTTATTTAATCCCCATCTAAACCTAGGTGCATCAGCCATGTATAATTTATTTCTGTATAGTTACATGCATTTCTAGAAATGTTTAAAAAACAACCAGCAATATGCTAGATCTTATTAAAGGTTCAAGAAAAATTGCCTTGTTAAAGGACAATTTAAAAGCTAACATTTCTTAGCAAGTTGTTTACTATTACACAAGTTTTTTGTGTATAAATTACAGTCAATAACAAGGGCTAAAAACTTGGCACTCCAAAAATTATTCGGGTGTGAATCACTTTTATGGGAACATCGGAATTTTCAGGGAGAGGTGTGATGTCTCTAGTTCAATATGTGATCTCCAGAAGTGTCCAGCACTGATGTCTGTAGGATATATGAGATGCCCTGCAACAGTAATTATCCTGCAGCTTTACCTGCCAGAAATCTTTCTCCCGATCCCAGTCACAAACAAGAGTATTTTGGCTGTTAGCACTTACTTGAAAATTCTTTTCTACTCACTGTGACAGCAGACCTGACTTGTTATGTATTGTTACAGCAGAATTTCATAGTCCTGACTGATATTTGTGTACTTAGACTCAGCTGAGATCTTGGCTTCAGTGAATTCTTTTAACATGAGTTTTGTAAAGTAATTTTGTGCTGTTGAAGAAAACATTTGCTCCTGGCTGAAGGGAGGGAAAGGCCATTAATTCTCCCTGAGAAGCAGCCCTGCTGATTCCAATCCTTCAGTCCCTGGGAATTTTTGTCACTTTATCTTATGACAAATGCCCTGTATTTATTTCTTTCCTGATATAGCACTAATCAGAACCAAAACACAAAGTAACTGCAAGTTTTTTGAGTGCTTGAAGAAAGTTATTAAAATGTTAAATATATTTTAAATCTGTATTTGACTGCATTAATCTTTATTCACCTTCTGTATTTCACTTTCCCTTTCTGGCCTTAATACTTGGATTACAATAGTCATAGGGACTTTGAAATTCATACCTCATTAAATGTTCTAAAAATACATTAAAAAAACCCCCAACCAAGTCCCTTGTACTGACCTGGGTGCTCTTGCCAGTCTTAGCATCTCCTGACACAATCACAATTTGATTATGAAGCAAACTTTCCATGAAAACACTTTTTTCTTTCCATATTGGGAGCTCTTCTCTCTCTTTCCTCAGTCTGTAATAACGGGAGGAGTAAGGCAAGCCATCAAAAGGATTAAGCTCTAAATCTTCTCCACAGACAAGTATTTCCTCTTCATCCCCGTCGCTGCCGTCGAGTAATTCTGAAAAGCAGTGGTTCTCTGGAGAAAAGGTTAAAAACTCCATTTTCCTTACATATATTATTCCCAGCAAAAGCACATTAGTGATGGAAGGAGTCCTTTGTGTGCTGATTGATCATTTTGGCCCCCTAAACCTGAGCAAATCCATTTTTCCTCTCTCCAGGATTATGAGTTTTTCCCAGCTCTTGGGTTTAAAAGTTCAGGCTCGGTGTCCAGCTGCCTTTGTGGTCTGCTTGTCTCTCTCTGGGTGGTTTAACAACCCCAGTGAACCTCAAGAAAATATATTTAAAAAAAAATAATCACCCCAAATCTTCCAGTGATGAAAGCAAAAAGAGAAGCTGAGCAGCTTTTGCTGAGTGCAGCTCACGAGTGTTTGCTCTTGTCCAGGCTGGGGAATAATTGGGAAGAGCAGCTGAGCCTGACCTTTGTGGCTGCTGGGGGAGGCTCTGGAGCTCTGGTTGTGATTGCAGGGCTGGCATGTGGGAGCTAATCCCGGCACAAAGCTGCACCCCTGGGTGCTGGGCTCTGCCTTTGTGCTCTGTGCAGGGCTTCAGCCCGTCAGAGCAGCAAAGAACCTTTGGATGCACTTTGTGGATGAGCCCAGAGGTCTTGGGAGGCTTTAACAGCTTTTACCACTGCTAAATGTTAAAATACATTTGATATATGAAAAAAATCCCAGATTGATGCCAGCTCTAATCCTTCAAGGGCACCAGAAGTGGCCTTGGAAGGTGGTGGAAGAAAAAACATTACTGATGTGAAGTAACTCCAACTCTGAGGGCTCAAAAGTAGCAAAATAGTTTCCTAATCTTGGCTGAGCTGTACAGTGAGACAAATATTAAATAACACTCTTTATTTTAGCTCCAGAGGGAAGTTATCACCAGGATGCTGATAATGCCCAGTTTTCATGCTCAGTTAGGTTGTTCAGCTGCATTTGGGTTCCACATTTCCTCTGACCTCCATGGATCCCTCTAATCCACCCTGTTTGTCTGATTTTGTTTTCCACCCCTCCCTGCCTGTCATTGCAAAGTCCCAACCACTGAGATCTCTGCCTCTCCCAAATGGGCCCCAAATTACTCAATAAGGCAGAAATGTCAGGAGGGGATTGCAAGTTCAATCCCAAAAGTTTTTTGGGTTTTTTGTAAAATTCATCATAAAATAACATGAAGGATTTTTTTTGGGTAAAATTAATCTGAAAATGTCATGAAGCAAACATATGAATTGCTGTTTTTCTGTGTTTTCCTTATTTTTCAGGCATTTAGCAGCAGTAGCACTCTGATTTCCTCATTTGCAGTGCAGGCTCATCTCCTGAACACTGAGAATTGGACAGCAATATTCCTGGTTCACTGAACAAATTTGAATTGTCATCCCACAGCAATTTTTTTGTTTTCTCTTTTTGGTTGTGTAATACAAAACAGCAGATTAAAATGTTACCAAATCAAGTTTTGCTATTTGAAAGTGAAATATTTTGAAACTAATATTCCTTTCATGATAATGTTTTACCAGACCAGGTTGTTGACTGATTGGCATTATTTGTCTCTGCTAAAGTAGGTCCTGTAAAACTTTATTTTTCTTTTCAGCCAGGCCTTCAAGGACTTACAAGATGTGCATTTTAACATAATACAAGATTTAATTAATTCTAATAAATAACAGAAACACTCTCTACAGATGAGTGCTTTCAGTAAATTAGGGCATAAGCTGCTTTCAAAGATATCAATGAGAACTTTGCTATTGATTTAAATTACATATTGTTGTGCAAGTGCTGATGATAATGCACTTTAGGAAAGGAATAAATACCACATAACTGAATATTTAATAAAGGCTCCTTAATACACAGGTAGTCTTTGCAGCTTTGCCATTAAATCTTTCAGAAGAGGAGGATTTTCTGTCTGTAATTTAAAATAATTTGATCTGTGCTATCAATGGCATTAGAAAGATCTTTTTTCTCCATTTTTCCTCCCCCATTTCAGCAGAAATACCTTGCAGTAGCAATGGGAATTTAAAGGTGTCACTTCTTTTTTTTTTTTTTTTACCCCAAGAATATTGTTTAAATAGAGGGGATTAGATTAAATTTACTTCATAATGTAGTGAATAAAGCCTGTGAAATGTGAAGGGGAACCATGGTGCCTTTTAAAAGCAGAATTACAGTTTATTGTAGTTAAGTGAGAACCAGCAGATGCTGTCAGGAGCAGTTCCCCTTCCCATCCTGTTTTCCAGACTCTTTGATACCAAATCCCTCCAGCTGGAGGTGGAACAGCATCTTTGCAGCTGGAATTGGAGGGGCTGCTCCTAACCTTGAATTACTTTAGTCCTGAAGGCTCTGATAATTTTCCCTTTGAACACAAAAGCCCCCAGAAGTTGTGTGCTGGTATGTTTTGAGATTTCCTCTTTCTCTTTGGGTGGCTGATCCGTGACCCAGCATGTCCCTGCACTTCAGATCAGGGGCTGGGAACCAATTTGAACTTTGGTTTTTCCAAATGAGGCCAACCAAGGGCTCGTGTTTTACCTGCCCAGACACCCCAGTTTATTCCCTAGGACTGGATTCTCTCGCTGAGTCTCTGTTTTTCCATGCTCTGAGGCTGTTGGGTCCCAGGGGTGTGAGTGTGGCCGGGATTAGGAGGAGCTGGAGCTGCAGCTCATCCCCCACAGCCCAAGGCAGGGGATGAGAGGAGGAAAGCTGGGTGAGAGCTCCACTTTGGCACATGAAACCCTCCTGGAAGAGGTTTCCTGAGCTAAAAGTAGGGCAGGGAGTGGGACAGGGGGCTCCTGGCACATAACAAAGCTGATGCAGTCACCTGGGTGAGCAAAGCAGCTGCAGAACCTGAGGTGAGAATGTCTCTGTGATTTATGGAGTCGTGCTGCTGAAAATGACACTTTAATAGTCTCAGCAGGAGTTTGGGTTGTTGTTTTGGTTGCTTTTTATGCTCCTATGAATATGAGAGCTTGGTGCCTGGCCAAGAGACAGCAAATACATGTGAAAAAACCCCTCTCATTTGAAGACTCTGTTACTTCTCTCTTGGCCTACAGACAGCAGCATTTAACCTTGCTTACACTGTAACTAAATTACAGTTTTTGAGCAAAGTGTAAAGCTGAAGCAGAGAATTTTCACCAGTGAGAGAGACATCAGCAGCACAGATGTGTCACACTTCTATTGTGTTTTAATTCCCACTTAAGGTCCTGCTGTCGGATAAAATATTTTGCATTACTGCTCTAAAAAGTACTGACAGTAATGGACTGGTGTAGAACAAAGCGTTTCAAGTCAGGATATAAAAAAAAAAATCTAATTCTAACTCAGTGGTTGCCCAGTATTGGATGGAAATGTAATGAGAATTGAGCTGAAATTGTGCATGTTTATCCAATATACTTGGCTGGGGTGTTATTCCAGGACCTTCATTCCCAGCTCAGCTCCAGGAAAGGACTGGGATGGACTGGTTTAGTGTGCAGCACTATCTGAATGCCCTCAGTGCTCATAATCAGAAACAAAAGACAGCTCCAACCGAGTTTTCTTTGTGCATTACCATATTCCCCACAGCATTTGCTTAATAAAACCATTGGTTATCTCATTATCTGCAGCAAAGCTGGGTTAGGACACATCCACAGAACTGGCAGCCCCACAGCAGATCTGGGCTTTCATTCTTCATTTGAATGATGACACCAAAAGCAAACTCTGGGTGCCTTTTGCAAGTACAGTTTTTCCTGAGCTGTTTCAGAGAATGGCTTTAAGGGAGATTTAAACACCAGGACAGCTTAAGACAGATGATAGGAGGCCTAAATGAAATTTTATTCTAATGAATTAGGGTTTGGGGTTTTTTTTATTATGTAATGGGATATCTTAATCTGTTTTCTACTCTTTCTGGTGTTTAGAAAAGCAAGACCAGCTTTGTGTTTTCAGTTTGTAAGTACAATATTCATGTGTGCTGTAGAGTTAACACTTCCCAGAGCAGCAGAAATAAAGACAGATCTTTGAGAAAGGAATAAAAAATATTTTAAATTTGGATTAAAATGAGAAGAGTCAGCTCAGACAGTATTAGCACAGTTTTTTCCACATGACAGCAAAGAGGGACGAGGAGTTTGGGTGGGGGCCAAAATGTCTGATGGGGCAGCAGCAAAACCTGGAGCTGTAGCAGGGAATGGAGAGACATGGAGCTGTTTGGGAGAGCTCTTAAAAAACTGATGAGAAATATTCTCTGGGAGGTTCCTGCTACAGTTTAGGAACTGTGTTTGTGAAAGTGCTGGAGATGTGGTGATGTTTTTCTGTGAAGGCAGAAATATTTTCACGGCCTGGAATATGAGTTTGTGGACTTTGAGGAAATCAAGGGGTGTTGAGCAGTGAAAGAGGAAGGTGTTCAACACAAGGGAAAATGAGCCAGGTGGAGTTATCACAGACAAATACAGGCAGGGACAACATTTATGGGCAACTGGCAAGGCAGCAAGTGGAAGGCAAAGCTTTGGTCACCCAAAAGCCGTGGCAGGAGGTGAAAAGGAGCCTTGATTTAACCCAGAGGTTTTGAGAAGCAATTACTGGGTTATTCAAATGAGCCACCCCAAATGAGAAGAGGTTTCCAGCAGCAGGGGTGGCTGCAGGGACTGGCAGAGCTGCTGTGTCAGCAGCAGGGGCTCAGCTCTTGTTTGGGGAATTCAGGGCTTCAGTTTTCTTTACAACTGCTGGCAGCAGCCGAGGAACTTTGGGAGTGTTCATTGCTGCTCTGATGGATGGTGCAGTGAGAAGCCTCTGTACTCCAGAATTAATTCTCTGCATTCTAAGGTCTTCCAAATGCCTCTTTAGATTTTGATTGATGCGACTGCTTTTTATATTTGCCCAATAAAATATATTACACACACCCCCCCCAAGTGTTTTTATGGCACAGGTGTCTGCCTTTCTCTGAGCTGAGGTTTATTCCTTTCTCTGTGGGTATGAATTCCTGATGCTTTAGATCCTGCAGAATGGAAAAACATACATAGAGGTGATTTATTTTATTTATTATTATATAAAGAAAAGAATTTTGTGGCTACTTTATTGTAAGTACAAATTCTACTGATTTCTCTCACGTTCTAAAGATTTTTATTTCTTACAGAATCACAGAATATACTGAGCTGGAAGGGACCCACAAGCTTCGTTGAGCAGTGGTTCTTTATCCACGCTAACTTTTAAGGAACTTATTTAATGGAGCATGAGATGTGAAAATGTGGCACATTAGAGACGTTTCTGATAAACAAATCCTGCACCACACAGTGCTGCAAAGAAAGGGAGAAAAGGGAGAGAGCTTTGCCTTGAGGGAGGATGGGAATTTTGCCTTTAGAAGGATGAGGACTTTTCCTTTAGGGAGGATGAGAATTTTCCCTTTAGAAGGATGAGGACTTTTCCTTTAGGAAGGATGGATTTTGCCTTCAGGGAGGATGACAATTTTCCCTCTAAGAAGGATGGATTTTGCCTGCTGGGGTTGGGCATTTTTTGCCTTTGCTGTTTGAGCAGAGCTGCTGATGCCAGGGCTGCTCTCCTCTGTCACAGGGAGCTGGCACAGATCAATGTGCTCTGAAATAACCTTGTCTGGCCCCTGGAGATTGTTCCATGTGACACTGCCCTGCTCAGTGTCCCTCTGTGCCTTTGGGCACTGTCACTGTCGGGTCTCACCACAAACCTGTCATCACAAGGCCACCACCCACCCAACACCCACAAAAGCCACACTGACCCTTCAGACACCTTTTTTAAAACCACAATATTCTGAGCCTGGCCAGGTCAGTGGGAGTTTTGCTGCAGACAGAAGTGAAGTCTCCATTTTTTGGCTTTTACCCTCCAGCCACGATTCAAGCCAGAAAATCAGAGCAGCCAATGTGAGCTGGCAGGGCTGTGCTGGGCCAATTCCAGCCCTCCCTGATGGGGTCTAACCTGTAGGATGAATGTCTGCTCCAACACAGATGAAGAACCAGTTTTTAATTAGTTCTAATTTTAATTGTTAAAAAAAATTTAACAGGAATTTTTGCACTGATAGAAATCAAGACAGATTTCCTTTTACAGAAAGCACTGTTAATGTGTCTGTGATATGTGTGGTTAAAAGAATTATAAAAATGCAGCTAATTTTATGGAGGTAGAGAACCCTGAATGTGGGGTCAGACTTTGTTAGAGTTTTCAGCTGCAAGCAAAATAGTAAATGTTAGATAAAAAGTCATCTCCTGACCTTAAATTTCCATTCACCTCTAGAAGAAAGCAAAAATAATTTTACATGTTGATTAAGTAAAAATTCCTGATTTATCACTTTTTTTCTTCACTCTCAGTAACTTTGTTGTTGTTTCCTCTGAGACTATTTCACCTTTTATTTCACCTTCCCTTTGAAAGTCTCCTGAAAGATAACTTTGATTTTGCTTTTTTTTGTGCTAAAGCAAACTGCAGCACCAGAACATTTTGTAATGTGTCAGGAAGGGCTTTATGGTCATGGGAACAAAACCTGGTTATGAATGAAACCTGAAACCTTTTAACAACAAATACAGAGAATTAAAACATTTTAGAGCTGCTGAAATGGGGGGGAGTGGAGGGATGATAACACCTTTACCTTCTGTGGATCTGTTTTGTTTCACACTTCAGATTATAATTGGATGGGATCAATGATATTGCTTATTTCTAAGGACTACACAGGTTTCCATGAGCTTTGGGTGAAATGTTGAATATCCAAATTCACCCACTCACTTTTATTTTCAGTTACTTCCAGTCGTGGCCTTTACTGAATAAATCATTAAGAACAATCTTGTACAAGAGGGGGCATAAATCACAATTTGATTCTAGGATGTTATAAAGGAGGGAGCTTTGTTTGCTTCTTTCTTTGTAGGTCAAATATATCAATTAATAAGCACTCTGTTGTGCTTTTCTGCTTAATGAAGAGCAACAATATTTGATGAAACAGCAGTGAAAGGAGACAAATGGGATGCAAGTCAAGGGGTGATGGGGAAAAGCTTTTAAGAAATAACAGTTAAAGCAATAAAATCACACTCCTAGGAATCCGAGTGCAGATGAGCTTTGGATTTTTGGATGGGAAACTCAGATTATGCCATGAAAATATGGAAAAATTGAAAATCCTTCAGGAAATGTTAGAACTTTTCAGTGTCTTTAGGTGTGATCTGGTTACCCAGAGGGGTTGGCAGTGAGGGAAGTGTCCCAGGCCAGGCTGGCTGGGTGGAAGGGGCTGAGATTTAAGGTCCCTTCCCACCCCAACCTGCCCATGCTCCAAACGCTGCTTCCCAGCTTTGCAAGGAAATTTTCCCCAGGGAAACAGAACTGGTCTCTCAAATGGCCCTGAAAAAGGAAGGGTTTGCACAGGGAGGATGTAAAACCTGCTGCAGGCCCTGGTAGCACCTGGGCAGAGAGCACAGATCTGGTGAATTAAAGCTCTCTGGGGGATGCTGAGCCTTGTTACTCCCACCTGACCCCAACCCCGTGGGCAGGAGGGGTGGAAGTGCCACAGCCAAGGGTTATCATTAACTAATAACACCTTTTCATTACCTTTGAAAGGTGTTTTAGCCATGAGGGAAGTGGCTGAGTTACCTTTTAGCACACAGGGAATGAGTGCAGAACAGTCAGGGAGGGTAAATAACCAGTGGGTTTTGCTGAGTGCAGGAGGATTTTTGCTGCTCACTGGCTTAAAAAAAATTTGGGGCTGCCCTGTTTTGGTTCAGTGCAGTTCAGCTCACAGCAAACACCCCTGGATATCTTGCTCTGGTTTTAAAGTAAGTACATCTTGCAATGTTTTAGAACATAACTGAAGAACAATTCCGTTTGGTTTATGGTTACTCCAGTCACAGCCTTTGGAAATAGAAACTTCACCAGGAAACCTGGAAAGGTTTTAATGGAATCCAGGTAATATTTGGGATACTGACACCTGGAGAGTTTGATTTTTTTATTCTTTATGAAAGGAAATTTATGTCAAAATGACATTTTAAAGAGTCAGCTGCAAGTGTTGGTATCCTTGGGCATCCCAGCTCCTGAGGGGGGTTTTCCCAGTTTTCCCAGTTTGGCTCTTTCACCCACTGGTGCTGGGAATATTTCCTTGCCAGCCTGACTCTCAGACATCCTAAAAATGGAAAAATCAATGGTTTTCCTCATTTTATCACTGGAATTGCATCTTCCACTCTTCTCTCAGTTTTATAAAATCTGTTCTTCCCCAAAGATCTCCAAAGCCACGTTTTGTCTCTTTTCACATTTCACACACATTTTTTTCCTCACTTATATATTTTTCTCACACTAATGCTTATCAAGAGTCACATTTTGTTTTCAGACTCTTTCTTTTTCTATCTTTCTTCTATCCAGATTTATTGGAAGTAGATTAACCAGAAACCAAAGTGCTGCTTGGGTTCTAAAATCACTTCACTGAGTAGCTCTTGCCTAATTAAATGCCTCCATATGGGTTTTTGCACTCCTCACTTCTGCTATTTGTTTGTAAAGCTGTGAGTTATATTTTATTTATTACAGGAATTTTCCTTTTGTACAGACTGGAAGTTCAGTATTTGAGGTGGAGCAGTTATTGGTAAATTAAACAGCAATTAAGAATATATAATATTCTTATAATCAAATATGTTCCTTTTTGTCCAGATTTTAAATATATAAATATATATATATTACTTTTAATATTTCTTTTATAGACAAACATATTTTAAAAGAAAATAGAAGGGAGCTTCTGAAGTGTTATTTCAAATTTTGGGGGTTTTGATTTTTTTTGTTTTTTTGTTTTGTTTTGGTTTTTTTTTTTCTTTGTTGTTATTTTTTGTTGTTCCCTAAATTTGCTTGCTTTGTGACTCAAGCTACAGGTATGTATATATTTATATTTATAATTTTTATATTTATACCTATTCAACAGCCCACAGCCTGCCTGTAGCATTTCAGATTTGACAAAAAGAAATTTCTGAGACTTTACTGAATTTCTTTTCCCCATAAATCTCTTTACACTGTGCACAGAAAGATTTACAATGAAAAAGAGGCTGCACAGAAGCTGATTGCTCAGTATGGAAACTATAAAGCCCTTCAATAAAATAATTTTAGTT
>VYXF01007849.1:54388-85539 GCA_013397295.1 Polioptila caerulea | reverse complement strand
GTTGATTCTGTTACTTGGATATAGATGCAAAATAATTTCTTTATTTCTATGTAGTTTATTCTCCAAGTGCAATCCCAAACAATCACATAATTTATTAAATGTCCAAAATCTGTCTTCTCATACATGAAAGTATTTATATAAACTATATATTAAAAATAATTTTTAAAAGAATTAATAATTTTTAGGGAAAAAACCCCATCACCAAACCACATCCTGCAGTTACAGAAATTTTGCACCCCCATATTCAGCTGCTTTGGGCTCCAAAGAGGCAGCAGAAAAAGAGGCTGAAAAGGACAATAATTGTGATATTCCAGGAGATCCAATATTGCATCCTAATGGACTCAAACCTTATGGGAGTGCAAAGCCAATGTGGAACTCCCTTCAGATTTGGAAAGCACTGTAAAGCTGGGAGGGACTGAAATCCTGAATATTTGCTGTAAATGTTTATTTCAGAAGTAAAATGTAAAATTAGATAAAATTTCTTCTCACATTAAGCTCTGGACAAGTCCAGCACCACTCGTACCAAAGCAGTGTTTTATCTGTGCTTAAATAATTCCCTTTTCAGCTGCTGTCCCAAATAATTCCAGAGTCTGTTTCCTTTGAATTAAACCCCAAGTGGTGATAAAATTCAGAGTTTGGTTATAAAGGCTCCACGCTTTGGTTGTTTTCCTGCAGAAAAAGGCGATTTTCTGCCTTTTCTGGGGAATTGGAGTGATTTTCCACGGCAGGTTTGTCGGTAGGTGGCAGGATCAGACTGTGTTAGTGCCAGAATTCCTGGGATTTCTCCTCTTCCTTCGATTCCCTTTGATCGGACTCAGCATTCAAAAGCATCACCATGTTACAATAAATTCTAATAAATGCAATGCTTTTTAATGAGTTGTGTTTTGTTTTTTTTAATAGCAGGTAAATCGTGCTGGACTCCAGAATAATTGAAATATTTCATCAATATTCCCTCTGAGATAAAATCTGCCCATTTTGGGGAGATTAGGAGAAGTATTTTCCTACTCAAATTTGTGAGGATGGGTAAATAAAAGCATGTTGGTTTTCCAAAGGTGTCTAATATTCAGAAACTGCTTTTCCCACATGTGCAGATGAGGTATTTACTGGGAAAAATGTTTTCTTTTTCCCTCTAAATGCCATTTTTCCTCTGAGAACCCCCAATCCCCAGCCCCAGTTAAGGGTGTCACAAATTAGATTTTTCCTGTGTGGGCCAGTTTGAGATCTCTCTGGCTGGGGATGTGGGGAAAACTGGAAAACTCTGCTGGAATTGGCATTTGCATTCTGCTCTCCATTTATCCCACCCAAACCAATCCTGGGGTTCCAGTGGGGGCTGGAATATTTTGGAGCAGGATCTGAGAGATGAAGCAGCCGTGCAGAAGTTGGGATTTCCTTTTGAGGGTGAAAACAAACGTTTGGAGAATGTTGGAAGGGCATCTCTGAGCATTTGCTGTGTGCTGAAATCCCTGGGATGTTCGAAGGAACAACTCAAAATTCATTTTCAGGGATGTGCTGCAGGTTGGGAGCCAAGAGTGTCCTACAGACATGGATTAAAGGGCACCAGCCCTAAAGGATCCCTCACTATAATCCAATTATCCCACCAGAAAATAGCCCAGATTTTAAATTATACTGAAATTACTAATTCAAGGCCTCCTTGAATTATAGGTTGAAATTAAAATAAATAAATAACTAAATAAAGATTAGGAAATGTATTTTTCTCAGCAGGCATGAGGGAAATAATAGAATTTTACTTTAACAATCAGGTTAACTACTATGGACTAAAATGATTCTGTAAATTAAAATATAGTTATAAAATTCTCTAGAGTGCTCCCTGACGTAATTCTAAAAACAATGAATAAAACGTGACTTGATTTCCTTATTTTTTTTTTTTTTTAACGATTTTTAAAATCATTTTTTCCCTCAAACAGCTGCTGGTGGAGAAGCATCTGTGGGGTTTTATCTCAGGCCTTGTGCTTTGAGGAGGAGCTTGGTTACAATCCCAGGTTTTTATCTGTGGGAGTCCAGGCCAGGGTTCTGAGCATCCTTTAGTGAGTCTGGGTTTGCATTTCTCCTCAGGTGGCTGAGTCACGGCTCAGGGAATATTTTTCCCTTGGATATGTTTTTAAGAACTTTGGAAGTTGTGAAAAATGGGTGCTGCAGGTGCCCAGTGGGATGAGAGAATCTGAGGGAGAGTTTAACACTCAGGGGAACTCCTGCCAGTGGGGGATGTTCAGCAACCAGAAGAATCTGAGTATCATTAATAATGAAAATTATAAATGCCTTTTTTCCCCAAAAAAACCCCATTCTTAGGCTTGAATAACCTCTGCTTGAAAACAGCCAAGTCATTCTCAGGTTTTTCGGGAGTTTTACATTTTTTTGGGTAAGATCTGCAATAACTTCAGGAATTAGTTTTTTACCAGAAGCCTTTTTCTTTGGCTCTCCAAGTTGGAATTGCAGATTTCTCCCACAGTGAAGGAGAGCTCTCCTAAAATGTGAATATCTGTTTATACAGATGCTTTAGCTGATAGTGTTGTCTGGAATATTTGAGATTTAGATGCAAGAAAACAAGCTTAAGTAGATTCATTTGTTTTGAAGCAGAGCTTGCAAAGCTGAGATTTATTTCTTCATGCATTAGTTACAAACCTTCAGCTTTCCAAGTAATCAGAGCTTGATTAAAATGATTTTTTTAGTTGAGAAGTACTGGACATGTTCCTCAGTAAACTGCCATAACTAAAATTGGATTTTCTTTACAAATTCTTGCTCCTGGCTGAAGTGGAAGAACTGTGGAGAACCCACTGCAGTAGAAGGTAAATGATTGCAGAGATTAATCTCATTAATCATTAACGAGATTAATGAAATCTCATCAGAGATTTACCTGTTCCACAGGTACCCCTTGGTTCTGCTGGGTTCCATAATTTCAGCCCTCAGTCAATGCATCCCTGCCTTTACATTGAAGGGCTGAGCTGTCAGCACCACATTCTGCCCCCTCTTTGGACACTTTTTAACTGCATTTGAGCTTTTACATCTCACACCAGCACAGATCAAAAATACCTTTAATATTTTGGCTGTAGAGATCTCATACACCCACACACCCCACGTATAGGGTGTGTGGATCTGTGTAAATCCACACACGGAATAAGCAGGAAAAGGAGGATGGCTGAAGCCTGGAATAACTTTTGGCACCAACTTGTACAGTTTGTGTCTGGTTAACACTCAAAATATTTTACCTCTGCTTTTTCAATTCATGTCTGCACGTTATTAACCACAAAGCAGAATAGGTTTCTAATTTGTATTCAGCTGGAAAAACGTTCCATAAATCAGAAGAGAAGTTTGCTCTCCCCCTTTGGTGGAGTAGGAGAGAATTCTGTTTCAATGAAGCATGCAATTTTAATCCATTGTACCCTGAGAAAAGGAGACAAACAGCTGCTGCTGGTTAATTGGTGAATGTCTCCACCAATGGACTCATCATTTATTCACTGCCTTCAAAGCTGAAAAGAAAGGTGGCAGCACCCTGCAGAAGGACTGCCTGCACCTTTGTGACTGGGCAGCTCAGATTGTACAGGAAGAATTTATTTCAAGAGACAAAGATGTGACCTTCACCCTCCCAGCTTCGTTGTTTCCACCTGATAATCACATTTCCTGTGAAAGGTTGGATCTCTTGTGTGGAACCAAGGGAAAACCAAACTCAGTCCCTGCAGCTGAAAGATTCATTTCTTGTTAGAAAAGGCACCAAACCCTGGAGATGTCCCCACTCTGACAGAGGGATCTGGAAGGGACCCTCTGAGGTCACTGGGTGCAGCCTTTGGCTCAGCTTGGATCCAGCTCCAGGTCTTGTTCAGCTGAGTTTTGAAGCTTCTCTGTGTTCCAGTTTTATTCCCTCCATGGCAAAAGGAATTGTTTTCTTGCATCAAGTCAGAATTTCCCACCATCCAGGGTGATTTCCACCTGTCCTTCCACTGTGGCCTGGGGGAAGAGTCTCTCCATCATCTCTTTCCTTCGTGTCCTCCAGAAATCTTCGTTATTTCTATTTATTTTCCCCAACCTCTCTGTTACTTCCATTTATAGCTCCACTTTCGGGTTGGGATTTTGCCCTGTTCCCTCTTTCTGATCATTTGCAGTGGAGCTGCAAACTTTTCCAGGGAAATATCAGTGAAATACAAAACTTCAACTTGACAAGAGTTGCTGTGATTTATTCTCCTTCCCTCCCTTTTCTCCCCAGTCTCGTTCCCTCCTGTATCCCCTTTTCTTTTCATCCTCCTTGCAAGTCATTTTTGCAGCAGCTGTGCTCAGTTGTTGTGTTCTTATCTTTTGTTTTGCCCTTGCCTCTAGGTTTGTTCTTCACATTTGGGTTTTGCAGTTTGTTATTTTGAGCCTTCCTTGTCCTCATTTCCCCTCTCCATCCATGGTGGGGCTTCTCCACATGAGCCTGGGACTGTTCCAGCATTGGGTGTTCACCTGAAAATTTATCCTTTGGGTCAATACTGGGTTAATATTTCCTTTATCTGGCTGAGAAACAGAACCATAAAAATGTCAAATCTAAACATTTTGCTTTTACAAAATGTAAAACCTAAACAACAGCTCTGGGTTGGTTTTTTTATTATTATTTTTAATAAAAAGAAGGTAAAATTTATTGACAACTCACAGGATGCAAACGCTTAATTTGATCCTGTTGTTTCCTTTAAAAAGTATTTTTAAGACAGGCCCTGCAGCCATTTCTAAGTCTCTGAAGAAGGCCTGAAATATCTGAAATATTTGATTGTAATAATGGTATCAGATCATACAGAACTTTGAATAATCTGTCACAGGAAACTGAGAATCGGGGTTCTGTTGTTGAAGCAATAAAGTAAAACTAAATATCAGAGCATTGTATTATTGAACATGAAGATTAATCTTCTACAGCAGTGCCTTAATGCTGTGTAACTCAAATAAATGTTCCAACTATTTTTTGGAGAAAAATGCTTTGTGCTTTGCTTTCCATAGGAGAAGCAATGAATGGAGAACAATTCCATTGGCTGTTACAATGCAGAGGCATTTTTTTAAATATTTCAAGGAGGGTAAGAAAATGTTCTGGTCTGAAAGAACAGATTTGGAAGTGCTAAATAGCTTTATTATATTGTTTAAATGCTTTAATAATGGTGTTACACGATGTTCTGTAAATTTCATTTACATTATAATTGCTATTCCAATGTTAAAATACCATCAATGAGATGCTATTGTGCTTCCAAAATTCAATTATCAGTGGATCTTCTTTTATATCAGGCTTAGCTGTTGTGTTTGCAAATTTTAGATAAAACTCACTCTGCAGGCATCCACAGCGAGCTAAAAGGGAGAGAATAAAGGAAGAGGCAAAGACAGGTGTGCTGAGAATTTATTTTGTGTATGATCTAGAAAGGCCATACAAACTTCTCCAAAGAGAGGAGACTTTGCTTTGGGTGCTCTTTTGTCCTTCTGAAGGTCTGTAGGGACTTGGCTCTAACCCATAATGATATTTTTTCCCTTCACTAACCCACGTATATATTCTTAGATTTGCAAAGAAAGAAATCAAACAGCATGATTATCTTTATTTAAACCCATCTGTCCCGAGTTAAACTCTTTCAGAGTTCCCCTTCACTGCCAGGCAAGCAGCAGGCACCTTCCCCTTGTCAGACCTCTCCCCTTCATGTGAATTTTGTGAAGAAATCCCCATTTCTCTGTATTCAAAAGCAAAGATCCACTGTACCTCACTGTACACTCTGCTCTGCATCCCACTGATTATCTCCCCTCGGAGCTGGCATTGTGCCATTTGCACTGAAAACCCAAACTCCACTCAAACGCCAGCCTCTGTTTGTTGGAGGTCAGGTTTTAAGTCCCTTTTGCTGAAGGATTAAAGAGCTGCAGTTAAGTAGCTCTGGCAGGTGAGTTCAGTGTTAAAAGCAGAATGCTGAAGGAAAGAGAGGCTCTGAATTAAATCAACCTGCACTGGGCACGGCTTTTCCTTTCCAGAATTTAAGGAATTTTCTGCAGACCACCCAAATAATGTCACTCTAGCCCCAGAGTTCTCTAGTGGGTAATTAATGCCTTTAATTTCTAGGCGGCCACCAGACCTCCATCCTGGGGTTAAAGGGGCTCAGCCCAGGAACCACAGAAGCTCAAAGGCTTTTTTTGGGATTCTGCAGCTGTAAATCCATAAAAAACCCCGTGTGCTGATTGCTGCATTGTCTGACACCCGTCCAGCAATCACCGAGCTCAGGAGGGAGGGGACCTTGCCAGGATTGTCCTTGGCCTCCAGCAATCCCTGCTGAACTCCCGAATCCCCCCCGAAGATCCTCGCTGTCTCTCCTGGCTTTTCCTTCCTCCATCTCTGGTCATCTTCAGAAGTTAGTTCTCCTCTCTGTAGCTTGGAATTTCGGAATTGGGATTTTGTCCTGTTTGCTGGGACAACCACACAATTTCAGCATCTTCCCTTGGAGCATCCCCGTATTTACCAAATCCATTTTTCTGCCGATTTTCCCAGTATTTTGGTAACCAGAGCTGGTTTCACTGGGCAGTTTGAAGCCCCACATGCAGCTGTGCTGTCCTGCCTGGGAATTTGGGGAATGGTGCAGGAGGGAATGGTGTGTCCTGCTGGCTTTCCTGTCCTGTCCATCATCCTTGGAGTGCTGAATGTATCCCAAGAACTGCTGGGGTCACTGGGGAACATTTTCTTACACCTATATTGTCTCAAAATCTGTGAGATTTCTGCTGCATTTCTGGAAGAAGTGGATGTTAGGATTGTCTGGTTTTGCTTGAAAAAACCCCAAATTTTGTGTCGTGTTTTCATCTCTGTCAAAGCAGACATTTGCAGCCAGGGTTTGAAACACTGCTTTGAGTTTGCTTCATTTACATTTTTACTACACATTTAGTAAATGTACTGATGTGGTATTGAGTTATTATCTCAGTGGCTGGGTAAGGCAGTGAAATGTTGTGTTTTGAATGATTTTTTTTTGTTATTTCCAAGACAGCAAGGTTTTAATAGTACGACCAGAATGTCACTGACACATTTCCATGGGGGTTGTTCTGCTTGCTGGTGGGATCACATCCCAGGATTTGGGAAAGAACTGTGATAAATAGAAATAATTTCTCATCCAGAAGTGAAAAAACAGGCATAGCTGGAACTCGGATTTGATGTGATTGAGTGTTATTTGGCCAAGCCTGCATTGAAGACTCATTAATCGAGAGACTCCTACAGTTTTGTTACTTGTAACCTCTGAGAGATAAATACACATAATTAATCACCTCTCGGATTTGGGTCTGGCTGTAATGCAAAGAACCAAAAAAAGGAGAACTGCTTCAGTACAAACAGGTTTTCTACTCAGAACAAGGAGATTTTTGGGGTTGCTGTTCAGCTAGCTGGGGCAAAATTCTCCTTACTCTGAGGACCCTCTATGCTAAACTTTTGAAAGGCAGAAAATAATATGGTTGGTTGCAACAGCAGGAGCCTGGACTTGAAAATCTGGAAGATATTTTAAGTCCTGCATTCATAAATGTTAAGATCCTGCTGGAAGGTGTCCCTGGCTATGGTGGGGGGTTGGAATTCGATGATCTTTGATGTCCCTTCAAACCCAAACCATCCTGGGATCCTGTGATATGTATGTATGTAACTATATATAAAATATGTAAAATGCAGTATGATGGGACAGATGCTTGGTACCATCCTGAGGGACAGGACAATCAGACAGAGAATGTCAGCTGAAAGTCAGCACAGTGAGCTGATCTTTTAATTATTTAAGAAAAAGTAAAATAATTATCCCAATGAGCCATTTTTTTTAGGTGGAGGGCTAAAATATAGAGTTCTTTCCCTGTGTTTTTATTTTTTTATTTATTAATTACCAAATCCTTGTATCTATTTTAATTTCCCATTTCTGGTTGAGGTTTGGAGAACCAGAGGGATTTGAAATTAAATGAGGGAGCCACCAGTGCATCATCCAACAAAAGGCACAGGATCCAACAAAAAGGGAGGAAGGATGAGAAGGCAAAACAACCACTTGTTCAGGCTTTAAACTTGACTCTGTCTGATCCTACAGATGCTGCAAGTCCCCTGACAAGTTGCCAGCAGGCATGAACTCGAGCAGGAGAGGTTTCTGGCTGGGTGTGAGAGAAATCCTTCCCCAGGAGGGCTCCTCTGCCGAGCAGCACAACAGGGAGCACAGAGGGGTTGTGCCTCCCCTCCATCCCTGCCTTTGCAACTCTGAACTGCAGAAATAAATCCCCGAGCACCTGCTGGGGCTCCAGTGCCCTCCTGCTCAAAGCAGGGGCAGCTCTGGAGCCCTCCCCAGCTCCCTGCTGCTCTTCTGATGCTGAGATCAAAGCAGGGGCAGGCGTTCAGCCAAGGAAAGGTGCCGAGGCGAGGTGTGGCCATTTGTGCTGAGATAATGGGAGATTGGAGAGCTGCTGAAGGCATTAAACACCGCTGGAGGCTCTTCCAGGGCACAGCTCGGCCGTGCTACCGCGTGTGAAGAACCCCCAGGAAGGCACTGGTGACAAAACAGGTGACAAATTTCTGGAGAATAAAATCATCTTAAATACCTTTGGATTTTAAGTAAGAAAAGGGTGTTTTAAGGTTTTACCCAAGGCGGGGGGAAGATATTTTCAGGGCCATACATTGTCTGTTTTGGAACAGAGATGTAAGTCCAGGTCCTTCAGATTTCAGTGATTTCCAGCTGATGTCTGGAAATATCAAGGTCACACCCTTGTACCAGAGTGGGAATTGGGAATTCAGCAGGAAGAACAACATTTGGTGTAAAAGATGGGTTTAATGAATTCCTTTTTATGGACTAATGGACAGGGAAGGCAGTAGGAGTATTGGAATTTGGATGTGGATGTCTCAGTGTTTGTGCTTGTTTGCCTCCCACCCTCTGATGTGAGGCAGAGGTTTCAGAAAGTTCTTCCAGTGCATCAAGGGTTTCAGATTTATTTATGGTGTTAGTCCTTGCCTCCAAGAGGTCAGATATTTTCAGATCTCTCCCATGTTAGAGCTGGGTTACCACTGGCACTTTCTTACTCACAATTTGACATGGCATTGAACACATTTAATGGATTTTTTTTTTAATAGTGATCATGATGTCCTGATTTTGCTGCAGGTTCATTTCCTTTCCTCCTGTACTTTTAACGATGATGTTGGCTACTTTTGGTGGTCACCTGGATGTGATAAAGTACCTGAGCTCACCAGGTGCTTCCTGGGAAGGCAAAGATCTGGGAGGTCACACAACTTTTCAAGGCTGCAGGAGGAGAACAAGGTCCTGTCATTGCCTGCTGGTTGATGGTGCTGAAATGGAAGTGTTTCATCTCTTCTTGTTTCATCTCTTCAGTTTGCAGAGAAGGCCCTCCTGTCCCAAAAGTGAGCAGCTTCATTTTAACCCTCATGTTAATCCTGCCCTGATACATTCCTGAATCCTTTGGGCAAAGGAGGGCTGCTGCTCCATGGAAACTCGTTTGCCCAAAGGAATGATGAACCCACTGGCATGGGGGCAGGAAAGTGGAGAATTCTGTGTAATTCTGGCTGGAAAACAGAGCAGTGGATAAAACCCTGCTGATAACTGGAATAACCTCTAAGTCTTTAGGGCAGTGAAGCTTCCATTTAGTGATTTTGTGGTTAGACCTCCTCTCTTTAGCCTTCCTTCATAGGGAACTCGATGGCAGAAAATTAGGAGTTGATAGAGGATATAATAGGGAGCCTTCCTTGCCCATAATCCCCATTTTTAATCAAACTACAACATTTAGTTTTCTTTGCAGGTTACCATGGGACAGGAGATAGGCATGATTGCCTGGATTTGGTTTCACAGCAGGCACGGATGTGTGTTAGCAAACAAAATTGGATATATTTAGTGATGGCTCAGTAAATATTAGCAAATGGATGGGATAATTAGATCAACAGGGTTGCAGCTGATAAGGGGCTGGCAGGCTCTGATCAAGACTGCTGGGTGGCTGAATGAGAAGCTGAAGATTCAGAGATAAGAACTGATGGATGTAATGTTATCCTAATTGAGACGAGAGGAGCACCTAAAGCACTGAGAAATGAAATTGATGGCCTGTAAAACAAGCTGAGATTAAAAAAAATATATAAATCAGCTTGATGGAGGCTCCTGCAGGAGTGCAAGGGGCCAGAGAGGGCTGGGCATGTGTTGGATAAGCTGGAGTTTTTCTGATGATTTTCTTAAAGATGGTCAGGATAATGTGCAATAATAGTATGGGACTTAAAACTTCTTTAATCATCACAACTTGTGGGATAGAATTTAGTGTTGCATGTATTTTATGGAACTGATGGGGATTTTTCCTTCCCCCTCTCAGATCCCCTGTTCCCAGTGCTGCCTTGTTTGGGAGTTGTGAGCAGTGAGGAAATTCTGTGTCCCTGAGCTCCCATCCCTCTGCTCCCAACATCAACCTGAGCTTATGGTGGGCTGGTCGTGGAGCTCCCTGAGGTGAGGGAGAAATGCTGCTTTGGAAGAGGGAAGGAGGATGGAAACCATGGAATGGAGGTTTGGTAACAAAGACTCAGCTCAGGGGAGCAGGATGGAGGAAATTATTGTCATTTACTGGGTATTGCTGTCCCTGCCATCAGGAGGTTCCAGAGTTTCCATCTTGATAAATCAATTCTGCTGGATATTTGTTACTCCAGGAATTCCATGGCTGAAGTGATTAACATGAAATAATTTTTATTATTTAATGCATGTGCATTGCTGTACAGTACAGCCTGCTGCCCGTGCTTATGGATTGATGACTTTAGAGGGGAAAAACCAGAGAAGTTATTTACTGGGAGGCATTGCTGGAGGGAAACACATCCTGAGAGGTGAAATTTGGAAGAATTCCTGTTCAGCAGTCACTGCTGAAAGACTTTTCTTTTTCATGCTTTTTCCAGAGTGTGCCAGGAAAACCCACGAACGCCAGAAGGAGACAGAGGAGTCCTGCAACTTGATTTGAATAAAGGGAGAGAGATTAAATAAGGGATCCTCTTCTTATTTCTCAATTTGTCTTTACAAACCCTGGTTATTATTAACTTCACCCTTTTGAACCCTGGAACATTTGGAACACACCCTCCAGACTTTTCCAAGGCTGGTCCCTGCACCAGGCGTGGCAAGCAAACACAGAGAATAAAGGAGACAATGACAATTAACTCATTAATCACTAGAGGTCCTGGTCCATGGCTACTGATGGCCGAGGTTTTCTTCCAGCTGAGAATTCCAAATCTCTGGGGTTTTAGAGAGCTTGTCCTGAGTGTGATGGGTGCACCCTTGTCCAGCTGTTCTGGCAGCCCCTGTGCCCCTGTTCAAGTAACCCCAAATGACCTCATGTAACCCCTGGATCAATTAAAAAAATACTCCAATGACCTCAAATAACCCTGATCAGGCCCTCAAATGACCTCAAATGACCCCTGTGACCTCAAGTAACCCCAATCAGGGCCTCAAATGACCTCAAATGACGCCTGTGACTTCAAGTAACCCTGATCAGGACTTCAAATGACCTCAAGTAACCCCAGATCAATTTAAAAAATACTCCAATGACTTAAAGTAACCCCTGTGACCTCAAGTAACCCAAATCAGGGCCTCAAATGACCTCAAGTAACCAGTGCTGTTTGAAAATAAACCAAAAAATCTGGCACAGCATCCCTCAGTGGTGGTGTGACCTCACTGGGGCCACAGGAGTCCAATGCCCACATCCCTTCTCCACTGGACTCTGGCACTGGCCATACTGGGCTGTCACAGGGTGACCAAGCCTTGCTGACCACCCCTGGGCTCTCCAATTCCCAAATAATCTCGTGGATGGGAATCACAGAGACAAGCTGAGACATGTCTTATTTAGGCTTTTATTTTGTTTTAATTAAGGGGAGAAAAAAAAAGCATCCTTTGCCCTTGTTGAGATGTTCTCCAGCACATTTCTATCATGCTGAAGAATTGCTGATGGTGTGCTCTTGCTGATTGGTTCCTGTTGTTTTCAGCTCTCAGCAGTCCCATAGCAGAGGGGTCTTCTGAGAGACCAGGCAGGGTATTCAGCTGTCTGATGTCTTCTGCCTCTCCAGCAGCCATCCAAAAGCCCAAGGATGTCCTTTTGGGTCTTTGAAATACCCATTTCTGAGACAGTCTGTGCCGAGGATGCAGGAGCCTCCACTCTTTCCCAGTTAAACTCCCTTCAGCTGCTGGGATCCTCCTGCCACTGCAGAAATAAAAACAGATCCTGCTCCCACACACCTTGATGGCATCAGGGGACATTGAGAGAGGGTGTTCACCAAAGCTGTAATGTCTGCTCCCGTCAGATGTGCCAGGCCATGGGATCCACACAGTCCAACAGATCCAATTGTCCCTTTCCTCCCCTGGGCTAGAGGCAGGGCCCCTCTATTCCTGGTCATGGCACACATTGCTGTCCTCCTGTAAATATTTCCTGGAGTCCCTTCAAGAGAATCAGTCACATCCTTGTCCCTGTACAGTCTGGAGTTCTGTCCAGGAGAGAGCAGAGCAGCACTGACCCTACACGAGCTTCTTGTGGTGGATGCTCCTCTTCAGCTCTCATACCTTGGCTGCTAAGGAGGAGCTGGCTTTTCCATCCCACCTCCTCATGTCATCTCCATGCTCCTGAGGGAAAAACAGAGGTTATCTCGTGGAGTGGGAAAGATGAGCAGGTGCATTTGATTCAGCCAGGTAGGACTGCTCGGTCCCTCCCCCTGGGCAGAGCATCTCACAGAGGGATGGTGGAATTTTATCCTGCAGTGACATTGGATGGCTCATTAGCAGAGACACAGGCCCTGGAGGGAGTTATCAGGGCTGAGTCCTGGAAGGGATAAAGAACCCTGCCCCACCTGGTTTCACAGCTTCTGGAGATGCTGATGGAATTCAGACTTTTGGTTTAACCTTTTATCATAACCTAGGACATAACCCCACGGAGGGGGCCCCTCAAGTAACTCCTCCCAGGGTCTCCAATGACCTCAAGTAAGCCCAAATGACCTCAAAGAACCCTGATCTGGGCCTCAAATGATCTCAAGTAACCCCTGTGACCTCAAGCAGGGTCACAGACTGCTCCTCCTAGGGAGGAGCAGCCACAGCAGCACACCAGAACCAGGCTGGCAGGGGCGGGATGGGAGGCAGACCCTCCCACAGNTCCATCCACCTTCCCTCCCAGCCTGGTCCCTCCATCCACCTTCCCTCCCAGCCTGGTCCCTCCATCCACCTTCCCTCCCAGCCTGGTCCCTCCATCCACCTTCCCTCCCAGCCTGGTCCCTCCATCCACCTTCCCTCCCAGCCTGGTCCCTCCATCCACCTTCCCTCCCAGCCTGGTCCCTCCATCCACCTTCCCTCCCAGCCTGGTCCCTCCGTCCATCTTCCCAAGGAGTTGGCTCCTCTGCAGCAGGATGTGAGCAAGCCAGAGCACTCACCTGGCTCATGGCAGCCCTTCAGTTTTGCTGCACACAGTCAGGACTGAGTCTCAAACTGGGTTAAAAACCCCAAAGCTTTGACTCTTCCTGCACAGAGAAGAGGTATTGAACAGCTCCATGGACACAGGACAGCTGACCCTTCATGTCTCCTTCTTCCTGGCCTCTCCCAGCCCTGTGCAATGGCAGAGGCAGCTGTGAAGGTAACACACAGTGATAATTCCCATCACACTTTCACCAATGGTGGCTGAATCAAATGCACCTGCTCATCTTTCCCCCTTAGCAAAAGGACATTTGAGCAATTGTTCCACTTTGGCATAAAATTCCAATCAGAGAGAAGCTGCCATGTCTCACAGGAAACACTCTCAGTTCAGGAACAGGAGATCCTGCCACCCTTAACAATCCATTTCTAATGTTCTTTTTTACAAATGGCACCTTGAGTCCTTCCCAGTTGCTGTCCTTGTGGCTGCCCCCTTCCCTTTGTTCCTGGGGCTCCCTGCACTTTTTCCTGTCAGGGGTTGTAAAACTGTGCCAGGATCCTTCCCTGTGCCTTCACCTTTCCTCCATTCCTTCTTTCACATCTTTTATATTCCTGAGATGCCTTTCTAGCCAATTCCTCCAAGGGCCCACTTGGCCACCTCAGTTCCTTCTACCATGAGATTTTTATTGGGTTTATGTCTACAACACTTGGGTTGGCACATTCTCTAAAAAAGGCAACCAAGATCTTTGTTATCTGATGAGCTGAACTCTGTTCACCATGAATACAATTGTCAAAATTAATTTTATATCCATATTTAAAGCATTCTGACACTCTAGTGACTATATTGTCCTTCAGGGTAGAGATTGTTATGACTTTGATTTCCACTCTGGCTGTGCCATGGACTTCTACAGAAAAGTTGGGCCCAACTTTTGGGGTGAAGTGTTTGTAGCTGCACCCATTCATGGAGTCAGATGGTGAAAATGCTGACTTGGATGAGCCTCACTCTAAATGAGCCCCCACACAAAATGATTTGAAGCATCTGTGATTAGAATTTGCTGCTGGGAGAAGTACTGGCTTTGCAATTGTATTTTTTTGGGAAATTGTCATCACTGGCTGGAGTGGTGAAATGAGAGGGGAATCAGGTTAAAGCTGCAGCAGTAACCAGACCTCCTGTTGGGAAAACCAAACTTTGTCACAGCCCTGGGAAACTTCAGCAGTGAAGGGCATGTAAACAGTGGGTGCTGAGGTGCCACCTCCCAGAATGGAGAAAATCTCAGGTTATTTCAGTAGTGGAGAGAAGTCAGAGCTGTAGGAGAAGAGAAACCCAAAGTGGGAACATCCTGGCAGTGTAATTCATCTATTCCAATCAATCCCTTTAACTGTCTGTCCTGTTATTTATGGTGGTGCTCCTGGAGATTTATAGCATTCATCTGAGATTGCAAAGCTGCATCACAGAAACCAGACACAAAAGAGGGGGAGAAAATAAAGAAAAAAAAAAAAAAAAAAGAGATTCCCTGGAGAGGTTTTTATAAAACTTTCCTCTGTAAACACCTTTAGGTTTGGGATTTAGATAAAACTGGCTGGGAGAGCCACAAAAGCACAAAGGGGATAAGACAAAATGAAGGAAGGAGTGGCAGGAACACAAACCAAAAGTGCTAAAGAGGGAATTTGTGAAGAGAGGATTTGCTGGATGTGGAAGGGCCAAGGTTGTAGGGAGTTTCTTGAAGGGAACTGAATAGGAAATGTCCTTTTTTAGGGGCAGACAGTGCTCTGGGGGTAGTGCTAAAGCAGAGACCCTGAGCCCAGCCACTTTCCCCTCAAGCCCTGCTTGACACTGGAAATTCCAGCTTCAGAAAATTTAAAACATAAAAATAATATTAAAGTCATTACCCTGTGGTTTGTAATGCCTTACTGAATCCTTACTGAATGTTGGAATTCCATAAAATCTCCCTGCTGTCTTAAATCCACACAATTTTCTGTCTTCAGAGCTGTTATTTTGGATTAATTTTCGTTAGTAATTACAGGTAATAGCTCGAAGGTAACTGGAGAGGAAGGGATAGTCCAAAATGGGCCCAAACCACATTTTTAGAGGAAAAAAAAATCCTACAAACTGAATGTATTCATTGAATAAATATATTTTTCATCCACTCCTAATGCACTCCAAAATTATGCTCGTGATAAACAAGGACTTTGATTAATTTTCCCAGCTGTCCCTGACCTATATTTTAACATAAATATGTATGTCTTGGGCAGACTGCCTAGAAGTTCTCCCAAACCATCTTCTTGTTGCAGTTTCCAAGTGATTGGGCTTTATTTTGTGCTAAAATCAAATGAATGGGTTCTGTCCCAGGGTGATGCCTCTGCTCTGCATCCTGGTGTGGGCTGGAAGGAGCAGCAGGGCCATTAAAGCCCTTTGGAACTGGATGCTTTGGTAAAACCTGACCTGCTGGTTTAATTCCAGGCAGCAGCAGCCTGGATTAGATGGATGTAGGATGGAGATTCCACCTTTCAAACAGGATTTAGGGTGATTTTTCCACTCTCTGGGGCTGCAGGAGCCCAGACCTGCAGCTGAAACAGCCAGAGAGAGACTTGTGCTTGTTCAGTTTTGTTTTGCTTTTTTTCTTGTGGAAAGGGACATTCTTCCCTCTTTATTTTTCATTATTATTAATTTATTTTATATATATATATATAAATCACTATATACAATGACACAATATAATTATATTATCCTTATGGTATTTATATATTAATTTATTAATTATATATTTTTTATTATTAATATATTTCATTTCAGTATTACAGAGACTAGAAGTTTGCACAGGTAGGTATAAATAATCTCTGTATAGAGGTTTTCTGCCTCTGAGTTTTTATTTTTGAAATCTATTTCCTTCTGCATTTGTTATGATTAGAGCTTGGTCCATTTGCTAGAAGTCAAGAAGGAAAAACTAAGAGAAAAATTGCTGTTTTCCAGTTTGGAGATGATAACTTTGATTTTTCCCATCACGAAAGTAAAAAGCTGGGTATTTACCCCAAATGCTGCATCCTGCCTGTTTCACCTCCATAATTCAGATTTCTGGATCCTTGGCACCCTAAATTTTGGAGCTCAGCCTCCTCCTGAGCATCTCCTCCTGTATTTAAGGGCACCCATGGGATTTACAGACACTGAATGCTTACAGAACCCTCTCACATACAGAGTCAGATGTAAAGCAAGAAATTAAAATAAACAAAAATATTTTTTAGCATCCCCCTGAGGATATTACAAAGCTGCTGGAAATTAAATGCTGATTTTTTTTTTCTTCTCTACTGCTTCTTTTTCTTCTTCAAGACCTCTTTTGCTTTCATGACTGTCCCTTTAGTAAACAAAAATTAGCATTTCTTACCCAACCCTGTTAATGCTCATCTTTAAATTTTCCAAGGAGATGCTTCTTTACTTCAGATCATGATCTGTTTGTGCAACAAATTCAGCTTCAGCTCTAGAAATGAAAAATATGTTCAGATTGTTAAGGCATCCAAAATCCTTACAGAAAATTAGGCTAAATAATTGAATCTTTGTAAAAAATATATAGATATATTTTAGCTTTTGGTTTTTGGAATTAAGTAGTAATTTAATTTTAACAGTAAAATAATCTGGTATATTTGCTAAATAAAAACAAATTATATATGATAAATATAGAAATCTGAGGTCTTTTCAGATCTGTTCCTAAAAGTGATGGTTTGGGGGGTTAAAAAGTAATTTTAGAGACCTTTACATCAAGTGACACCAAGATTGCAAAGTAAAGCACTGAGAAATGCAAAATTCAAGTAGCTTAAAAAAAAAAATAGAAAAAAATCAGTCCTTTCCTGCAAATCCAGCATCACTTAACATATGGCCCATCCAGCTGGCAATCTGCTGCACAGAACTTCTCATTTTTGCTGGGGGTTCTTGGAGCAGTGAGAACATCCAGGCAGAAGGATGGGCCCTTCTCTCTTACATTTCTTCTTTGAGGGAAGAATTTTTTTCCCAATATCCAATCTAAACATCCCCTGCTCCAACTTGAGGTCATTTCCTCTCATCCTGCCCCTCATTCCTTGTCCCCTCCTGGCAGGAGCCACAAGGGCCCCCTGAGCCTCCTTTGCTCCAGGCTGAGCCCTTCCAGCTCCCTCAGGGATTCTCCATTCCCTTCCCAGCTCCCTCAGGGGTTCTCCATTCCCTTCCCACTTCCCTCAGGAATTCTCCATTCCCTTCCCAGTTCCCTCAGGGATTCTCCAGCCCCTTCCCAGCTCCCTCAGCTGCTCCTGGGGCTCCAGACCCTTCCCCAGTCATTGCAAAATACATTAAAAGCAATAAATTTAAATATGTAAGAATTAAGACACAAAGTAAAGCATAAAAATGCATTGCTCACCTCTACAGATACACGTGGTCTTGCACACTGCTTAAAAAATTAAAAGATGGTCATGGAAAAGAAAAGTATCTTTTGTCATGATGATGATGATGATGATGTTGGATATTAAATTTCTGAATGAACCCAATTCCAAGAGTTCTAAATGTTCAATCTGCTCTAGGTTTTTAATTTCTCTCCTCAGTGTTGTGTGAAAAGGGCAGCTGCCTGTAATTTATGGGGCATATTTATGTGTGGTCTCGTTATGTGGAAGGATGGTCTCTGAGCAGAATGAGTTTCAGCCTTACTGAGTTTAGAAAATGATGTTTTGCAGAGTGAGATAAAGAATGAATTTGTTTACTGTTACATGGTAATTTACAGTTAAATTGGAAACTGCTGTTATTTGATTGGAAGTTAATAAAAGAGAATATTGCATACTCAAATGATCAGAAGAAACCAGAATTGAGACAAAGGACAAAGCTCTGTATCTCTTTCTTCTCTGAGCTTTTGAAAAGGCTTTTAAAATATTCCATGAAATTAAAAGAAGATAAATCTTGCTACCCTGATAATTGCTAGCTTTTACAAACAATCTAGGAATGCTAAACCCAAGGGACTCGATGGGGAGAAAGATGGTAAATATGTAATTTTCCTTTTGTTTACTGCCTATTTATTCATTTTCTTTGGTGTTTGGTACTTTCTGTTCCATTGATCAGCACAAAGGCAGCGTTGCTCTGGGGAGAGCACACTCTGTTCCTGCCTTCCCTCTGGAAAGGGAGCCTGGCTGTGCCAGAATTCCAGAGGTGGGAGGCTGGAATCTGGGGCTGGGGGGATACAGAAAGGGAAAATCAGCATAAAAAAACCTCTCCCACCAAGATAAATTGAGAACCATAAAACATTGAGGGCTTAAAGGTTGGTGTAACCTTAATTATTAAAGGTGATTTAAAAGTCAGAGATTGCTGAGAGGGGAGGTGGAGGAATTTGTAATGGCAGGGCTGAATTTATTATGGCAGGACTGAATTTATTATGGCAGGACTGGTGCTTGTGCAAGGAGCACACCTTGGATTTCACACCCTGGTGTATCCCACAGGAATTTCTTTGCTTGCACTGCCCTTACAGAGGTAAAGCCATTCACCTGCTTCCCACAGTGGAATTTTCCGTGCCATCTGCATTTCTAATCGTGAAGGACTTAATCAGGTGTGAAAACACCTCCAACCAGCCACTCCTGATAAAATTCCCCAAACAAAAGAAGGATTTGATCGATCATTTGGTGTCACCTCTTGTCATGTGTTTGCTGTCCCATCCCACCCCCAAGCTACAGGTCCTTTTCTGCCTGTAGAATTTTGCATCTGAAAATATAAATATAAATAAATATAAAATCTTGCAAATTTCTGACTGGAAGGATTCCACATTTTTATGGCTGTTACCCACATTGCACCCACATTTTGCTATGAAAAAAATCAGCCTGTACTATTCAGTAAGAACTTTTTTTTTGGTGTCAATTAATGGTATTAATTTTTACAGGATCTTTGGGGTATTTTACTTTTGTTTCAGATAGAGAGTTGGGATTTTTTTCCCCACACACCTAGAAATCTCAAAGTTTGGCCATGTCTTTGATGGTAAGTCTGGTAGATAATATGTTCTTAACTGTAGGACTGAATTCCAAGTCACTGGATCCCTGTGTTCCTTTTAGTGGGAGCAGTTAAGAAATTTGACTTGGGGTGTGGGTGAGATGACTGCTTGTAGTGACAGGGACGCAGCTGGGTGTCCTGTCTGGATATTTCTATTTTTTATACTTTTAAGCCTGCCTAGGTTGCTCATGTTAAGGTTTATACACGAGCAAAGTCTTACCTAGGCTGCCCCCGTTAAATTCAGAACTCCTGATGCTGATAACAGACACTTTTTATCCTTTCATGTCCCCTTTTACCTCTCACACTTTCACCTGATTGTTTTTAGCAGTTTGCAGAAGAATTCTGGTAAAATGGGAGCATTCAAACCAGCAAACTGAGATCGTGTGGCTGCTTCAAATGGAGGTACCCTCTACTGTAGATACAAAAAAAATAATGTTTTTAATACAGGGATGTGTAAAGTACACAAAAATCATCCTTTTGGTTCCCCCAGCACTGCTGAGCCTGGGATGTTTGCATCCTTCTGTTGTGATTCTCCACACATAAAGCCCTGTTGTTGCTGTTGGAGGTGCTTTAGGAATTGGAATTAATTTGTGAAGCTTTTCCTTTGCTATTCAGCACCAAATTAGGCTGGGGTTGATTTGGGTTCGTTCAGTTTGTCAGCAAACATGAAGGTTGTGTTGCTAGGAGGGGCAATAACTGGGAAAATCAAACACAATTACACTTCCTGAAGCCAGGTGGGAGTTTCTATCAATGCTTTTATTTTTGCTTAAGGAAACAAAAACCACAAGCAATGAGGAAACCATCCTATTAAAGGTGATAGTCCCTTCTCCCTCTGCTTCAAGTGATTTTTGGAAATTCTTGTTTTTACAGGTGAAACTGTGTTCAGCAGTGCTACTGAGAAGGCACAGAAGAGATCAGGTGTAATCACAGAGCAGAGATGAACTTCCTTTTTTCTTTTTTTTGGATAATCCAAGTCTATGTATTAAAATACACATTTTGATTTGAGAATTAAGAAACCCAGAGCAATGTTGTAGAAGTTAAATACAAAACAGTAGTAAATATGCAAAATACAGGTGACAAGCAGAGCAGTGAGGCAAAAGGAAAGAATATAAAAGCTGATTCTTAAAATGTAATTCTTTGTAATTCTTGGCTTCCCCCCAGCCCTGGGTGTAAGGCACTGCCAGTCTAATCAGGACAACAATGAGATGGCTGAATTTAAATTTAAATGGCTGAATTTAATTAGCAAAGCACCAAAAAGGAGATGGCACAGGGAGGCCTGATATGTGCATCATGTACTAACCAGGTGGTGTTTGAGGAAAATGAGGTTAAGAACAACACAGTTTTGTGATTTACAGTACTTCTTCAGTGAGAGGACTTCTCCCAGGTGGACACATCCTCTCTCAGCACAGAGATTTCTGCAAGAGCTCAAACAGTCACATGAAAACTGAGATTACAGTACAGCTGCAAACACAGAGGGAGCCTTTGGTTAAACACATGGTACACCTTGTGTGCAGATTTCGGGCACTTCACCGAGTTCCAGCAGAGATTTTGTCTTTTGACCCTCCCATATTTATTCAGAAGTTGGTTAGGAACCACTGAGATGGAGCTGTTCACACATTTCATTGATCTGTATCAGCTCTCCTTAAAGAATAGATCAAAACTAAGAAACCTATGTAGGAACAACAGAGCAGAAGTATTCAAGTTTAGTGAAATCTTACAAACAAAAAGGCTTCCTTTTTAGGAAAACTCAGCTATGGTAAAAATATCTACTACAGTGCACTGCACTGTAATAAATATTCAACATAAATTAATAATTTACAAGTACCTGAGCAAGTATACAGAGCACCATAGCACAGCACAGCACCAAAGGCAGTAGCTCAGAATTCTTAAAAAGAATGCTGTTTTAAACATTAAAAATTCTAAGTATTGTCATAGAAATGAACTCCAGCTGGAGTTGAGAGATAGTGCAAACTTCTGTCTTCACTTTTGAAAATAAAGGTGTCAGGTTTTCCACTCATTTCACATCCACAGTGCTGCTGGACCTGGATACCTGTGGTGGGTGTTTGGGAGCAGGTCTGTTGGACAGAAAGAAGACAGCAAATTGTTACTCAATCTCTCCACTTCTCTGGGTGCTCATCAATTTTCTACCTGATCAAAAATGGCAATAATGTTGCAGAATTCCAGGTGGTCTCCAAAAGTTGTAGGAGTCAGCTTGAAATGTTGTTGGTTTCAGAATATCTGACTAGAATGGACAGCCTGGAGTTTAATCAAAGTTTCTTTTTGCAGTATTTTTGCTAAAATATTAGGAGACTATGTTGATTCTATTTTTAATGCTTCTGAACATTGAAGTGCTTTACTGGTAGAATTCTTGTAGCTTAAAACACCAATTTTATCTTCCTTGGAGCTCACTTTATTCACAGGAAACTGAGGAATTTGGGGTAAGAAAACAAATTCAGTGCAGTTATTTGACTTCCTGATTATTTTTTTCAAACATACTTTATATTTTTGAAGTGTACAATTTCTATGCTTTTTGAATCTTTTGGATATTATTTGCAGACGATGTCAATTGATGTTTCCTTGGGAAATGGGTGATCAGGAAATGGCTTTTTTTTGGTGGCTGATTTAACAGCATTCAGTTCTTAGCCTAATTCAGATGGGGGGGCTTGAGGAGAACATTGATTATTTATTAGTTAGTTTTGTAAACATGCAGCCAGGTGATTACAGTCAAACCTCCACAGGTATTTTAAATCTTCATATTCTGTCAGAGAGAGAGGAGTCAGAGCAACTGTGCTGGTGCACTCTCAGTGAGGAGCAGCGTGCTAAATAAAATTAAAGATGGAAATTATATTGGAAGTGATTGTTGCAGCAGTTCCTTGAGCCATTTTAGCCACGTTGCTGCTGAAGTGCTAAAATCCAGGTGTTAGGATTGACACCTTTTTGGGACTACCTAAAACCAGAGGCTAGACAAAATTAAGGAAATAAAAAGCAATTGCATTTATTGAAGGGCCTTCAGGTAGGTTTAAGGCCAATGAAGCCCCCACAAAAATGGACTGCGGGTCTTGGGCTTTCATATTTTTGCAAGTTTTGTCCATTTGCATAATGGGGGTCAATCTTCCAATTACAGCTTCAGGTAATGAAGTAATTTAGCCCAAGTTTGCTCCCCCCAGACTTGCTTTTCTTTACATTTTTTGGAGCCTGAGGCAGTGGGGTGTCGGTGATTCCCAGGACAGACAGGATCGTGTCTGACCCCACGGGACAGCAGCAGCTCACGCTGTACGTGGAGTTTAGAGCTCCACACCAAAGGGCTGCAGGATTACAACGAGATGAAAAGCACAAGAGCTGAAATGCTGAGGCTGAGCACTGACCTGGCAGGGGTGGCCTGGGGCAGAGCCTTGAGGTGTCCGGGCACGGCGGGGCCCCGGCGCGCCCGGCCCAGCGGGTCCGCGGGGAGAGGCTTCCGAGGAGGGCTGGGCTTGGGGGGCTCCTGTGGGAAACACCAGCTCCTGTCAGTCCTCAGGGTGGGCAGCAAACCCTCCACACAGCCACTGCTGAGATAAACTCATCGATAAATTCATTTGTGGAGTCCCAGACTGGGTTGGGTGGGGAGGGACCTTACGGCCCGTGCAGTGAGGGGCACATTGCATGGCCCCAGGGGTGCCTGGAGAGGCTCCCTGGAACAGAGGCTAGAAAGATTTATTTAAAATCTTATTTTAATTTTTAAAACATTTATTTTATTTACTTTTTATTTAAAGGAATAAAGCAGGGATTTATTAAAAGGTTTCACAGGATCACCTTGGGCAGGGCCAGGGCCTGGCCAGGGCTGCACCCAAGATGGGCCCTGAGCAGGAGTTTCACCCTTTCATCAGTTTGGGCCCATTCCCCCCTTGGGTTCATTGTCCCATTCCAGCCCCAGGTTCTGCAGTCCCACCCTCCCAGGTTGCTCCCCTCAATTCGCTGCTGTTTGCACTTTGGGGGCTGAGGCTGCAGCGCTGCCCTTGGTTCTGGGGCTGGGAAAGGATTGTTCTGTGCCCTTGGTTCTGGCAAAGGATTGTGCTGTGCCCTTGGTTCTGGGGCTGGCAAGGGATTGTTCTGTTCTGTGGGACTGAACTGAGGAGAACTCGCTGCCACTTTGTGTGGGGTTCAGAGTTCTATATTAATGCAGTACAGAGTCTGTAAAATATCAAAACTAGAACTTAAGGCATCACCAGGGTGCTCCAAGCCCCATCCAAGCTGGCCTTTGGACACTTCCAGGGGCAGCCACAACTCTGGGCAAAACTGAGGCCTCATCTTCCCTCTCAATTTCTTCCTAACACCTAATCTAAACCTAAATTGAAGACATTTTTTAATCAGTTATGACCAGATCAGATTAAATGAGGAAAAAGTAACTGATTTTTAATAAGCTGACACTTGTATTTTAAACGAAAGATTTAATACTATATTTTCATAATTTTATGTCTTTTGATTCTTTACTCTAGAAGTGCAGGGTGCATCTCTACTGGACTCAATGCTTGATGGGTGGCAAATGAAAACAGCAAAGATTCAATACAGAACTTTGTAGAAGCAGTTCTGTAGAAAGGTGGGAATGCTCAACATTACTTCCAAATGGAAACTCAGATGACCACAAAGCCAAACTGCCCCAGTCTGGTTCGCAGTGGGAGCATCTGTGGGGTTTTTTTTCTCACTGTGCTTTCATTCTGTGGAATTAAAGGCTCCATTAATAAAGAGCAGAAGGCATCTGCTGTCAGGCTGGGCCAGTGGCTGCTCTGGGTGGTCCCTGCAAACAGGGAGACTTGGCTGTTTGTGTTCCTCATTATGGAGAGCTGGGACACATTAAGTGCTTGCTCAGGGCACACAAAAACTCTCTGGTTTACCCCCAAACTCACTTCAGATCTTTCTGCTACTGGAGCTGCACAGCCACGCTTTTCCCAAGGAATTTTATTCCTTATTTTTTGTTTGCCATATGTATCATTAGTAAAGGAAACAAGAAAGGCTTACAAGCATAATCTGATTTAAGATTCCTTGGAAGATCTGATCCAAACAAGCAATCAGAGCATGAATTGCTCCTGAATAAAGTCCAACTTTTCATTATTTGTTTTGAGCATCCCTTTGTTTTTTTATTTTCCACAGCAAATATTTGCTCTTTGAAGAAGGAAATGCAGATTGATTATCCGCAGGCATTTTGATAAGGAAGAAAACATGAGCTTAAGTAAATCTCATATATAATAAGTTCTAATTTGCCACAAACTACATTTTAAAGTTGCATACAATGTCCACCCTCTGTTTAATTCTCTGCATAGCAAGTACCAGTATTGATGGGTACACAGGCCCAATGCCTGATTTATTTATCCATTCATTTCCCACTCAAAATGTCCTCAAGTTAAAATATCCTTAAGGATATTTAGCAGCCAAGTGTTCTGACAGAAAGTGTAATGTGGCAAGCTGGTAGGGAAGGATAAATGAAAGAAAAAAAAATAAAAAGGGAGGAAATTCTGCTAAAAATGGAGATGGAGAATAAATGGTGGCTGAGATGAAGCAAAATGGAGCAGCCCTTGATAGAAAGGAGATGCCACCAGGAGCACACAACCTCAGGAACAGAGGAAAATCTCCTTGAAGAAATAAATCCCATCCCCTAGACTGATTACAGCAGGGTCTTCTCTGTTCTTTCTGTGCCACAGGAGAATCCAAACTTTGTGTGTTAACTTGTGTGGGGCCTTGCAGAGCCTTGGGTGTGTTGGGAATCTACCACAGCTCTGCTTCCCTCATTCCTCTTCCTCCCTTCTCCAGTTCTTCCCCTAAAAAGCTTCAGCCCTTCATCACAAAGAGTTTATGGTTGGATTTCTTTGCCCATTTTATAGCCCCAACCTGGCATTTAATGCATTCAGGCTCTGCTTGTGGAAGTGTTGTTTTAAATATTGGAGTGAAAAGCACAATTCTTATACTGAGCAGCTCCAAAGACATCAGGTGCATGAAATTCCAGGTTTTTCCACTGATTTTTAAAGAAGCAACTGAAAGCCCTCTGTGTCTACAGCCAGACTGAGGTGACCCAGGATAACCCAGAGATTCCCAGGATAACTGTGGCAGAAGGAGCAGGAGCTGAGCTGAGCTCAGTTTCACTGAGGAAAAAGTAAAACCACAAAGTTCTACTTCCTGGCATTAGGATGAGCTGGAAAATATGAGATATATTTTGGTAATTAGAGGGTGAGAGTGTCAGAGGCAGCAACCAAATGCTAAAAGTAACAAAATCAAGGGGAAGAGACCAAATCCATGGACTGAACCCATGGTTAAGATAAACCTGCCCTGTTCCCTTGATTCACATGGGCCTCTGCTGATTTATACTCGCTGTGAATCTGACCCATAAATAAAGACTGTTTGCCTTGCAAGAGCATCTGAAAGAAGGAAAAGCTGTTTTTCAGTCAAAAGATAATTAAATATTAAACCTGGCAGGAGCTAATTCGCTGAGGATTTTCTGTTTGGTTGATTGGTTGGGTTTATTTCGTGTTGTCTTTGTTTTTTAACTATTTTACTTCCAACTGAAAGGAAATTTTATATAATTTACAGCACCATCCTGCAGCACTGAGTGTCACTGGGTGGCATCCTGAATGTAGCAATGATTTCTAAAGTCCCTCCCCTTGCTGACCTTCTGGGTGTGCTTCCAAAAGAGAGCTGAAGCAATACATGAAGTAGTATCTATATTTATTATCCCAAACTAGTCTTAAGCTAATTTACTACTTTAAAGCTTTGAAGGAAAAAAATTAACTTAAGAATAGAAGATTTTCTCTCCACACAGTGTTTCTTTTATTTCCCTCTGATATAAAAAGTATAAAAAGTAGCTCTTTCTGACAATATTGAGGTTATGATATAATTTAGAAAGAATCCATTCTTGCCCATTCTTTAGGTTGCCTTGAGCTGATCCCCTGTTTGTCCTACTTGTGCTCTGTGCAGAGACTGAAAATGGTGATATTTTGCTTGATGAAGGAACTGTCACAATTAATTTGAGCTGCCAAGCTGAAAAGCTTTTTGGCAGTTTCAGATCTGTCAGTCTTTGCTAATGACAACACTGCAGGCCTGGCTTTCCACCTGGCACTTTGGGTGGGCTTTGGAGCACAAGGATTGAGGAACATGAGCTGTAGGGGAGCACTGGGCTGTGTGATGTGCAGTGAGGCTGGGGCAGGTGCAGCATGAGAATGAGAAATGGAAAAGCCTTTTGCCCCTTTTCCTTGGAAAGCCTTTTCTCCATCCATTTTCTGCTTAAGAAAGAGAAAAGCACTTGCACCTAAAATCTTCCCTTTGGCCACTGTGAATTGTGCAGAGGATTAGAGAAGACAAGAAAATGAACAATGAAACCACTGGAGCTAAAGACAAGCAACAGGAATCAATACTGCTTCCAATTCCCTACAAAATTTATTTTAGAAAGAATCAGCGTTTCTTACTCCCCTGGAAAGGAAAAATGACTGGGAGTGTGGAAAAGGGAAGACAAAAAAATCAAATAAAGCACTGGCTGCACTTGTAAAAGTTGGTTTAACCTGAGTGATACAATGTTCAGACTTAGCAAAAAATCAAATCTAGATACACTTTATTTGCTGCCACGATGGGCAGGGACACCTTCCACTATCCCAGGCTGCTCCAAGCCACATCCAGCCTGGCTTTGGGCACTTCCAGGGATCCAGGGCCAGCCACAGCTGTTCTGGACAACCTGGCAGCTTCCCTGGGCAGCCTCTCTCAGCCCTGTTTGTTTCTGCTGTTTTTCCAAGCCCTTCTCAAAGCCCTGCACTCCAGCACTGTCTCAGAGCTGTATGCTCCTATCATCTCCAGGAAAGGGTCTGGGAGCAGCTCTCAGAGCTCCTGCAGGTGAGAGCCTGGTGTTAACAACACTCACTTCATTTTAACCTCGTGCCAGCACTGCACAGCACCACTGCTGCAGCACAGAACAGCTGCCTGCCAGGGTGCTCTGCTTACAGCACTTGTGTCACTCCACAAGTGCCACCAAAAGGGAGCAGCCAGTGACAAGGAAAGGCACTGTTTAACACAGACAACTGCACAGACTACTTAATCTGCCCTGTCTACTGCCCTGAGATGCAACTTATTCAAAAATAAAAAATTAAAAATATTTTCCATCTCTACTTACACGTTGCAATGAAAGGTGTGTCAGCATGAAATAATGTTGTTCAGGTCTGTGCCCTGGAAAAACAGACTGTGGTGTGTGCAGCCCTTGGCAGGGCAGAGGCACATCAAGCTAAAGCACCTTTTCCTCTTGCACATCACACTGCAATGTGACTCCCTAAATTCTCACTGTGTTTGGCACCTCACTAACAAACCATGCAGCTCCCCTCTGGCTGGGCTGGAGAGATGAGCCTGTGTTTGCCTCTGGTGTGTCTGTTCTGTTGTCTTCTGAGTGGTGAAGGCAGAGTGCAGGATCCTAAATTTTAGCCTCACAGCCTCGCTTGCCACAAAGCAATTTTTCTACAGCACAGTTCTAATCTCACACAAAATAGAAAGGAAATACTGTGGGAAAAGGGCAGCAGGAAGGAGGAGAAAACACTTCATTTCTCCATACACTCACCAAGTAAATATTAAATAGAAGAGAAACAGTGGTTACCTGGGAGAACCTCAGTGAAGGATTAGCTGGCAGGGGTCTCTCAGGCCCAGCTGGGTGGCCTGGCAGCTGGGGAAGGGGTGGCAGGACTCGCTGGGGTGTTTTTAGTGGTGGCACCTGGTGTGTCTTCACAGGGCTGCTGATGTCGATGATCTGGTACGGCAGCGGCCGCCTCGGGCCATCCCTCTGGGAAAATCACCCAACCAAAGTCAGAATTTCAAGAGCTGACACAGAATCACAGCATGGTTTGGTTTGAAGGGATCTTAAGGACCAGCATGTTCCAGCCCCCTGCCATGAGCAGGGACACCTCCCACCAGGGAGCTCCAAGCCCCACCAAACCTGGCCTGCTGCTGCTTTAAAATCCAGGTTAGTCCCTTGCTTTTCTCTCTTAGAGACAAAACTATTTCTTTTCTGCACTGGACATCTCCACCTGTCTTCAACAGGGAAGGCAGAAATGTATTCTGAAGTCCAGATCCTCTCCCATTTTACTTAATGTTAGTCCAACATGATATTAAGTTCATGTAATTATTATATTTATTATAATAAATTACTTAATTGAGATCCAAAATACATGGTTTTTGGTTTTCCCACACATTTTGTTTTCAAAACTAGGGACTCACTTTTTGTATGCTTGTGTTTTGTGGCTTCATGATGAGGTTTTTACTAACACCTGTGGTATGAACAGGATTTGGCTCAGATGAACTGGAAGGTCTTGCTGGACTCACAGACCTGCAATACAAACATTTAATTGTTGAACACAATGTTCTGCTTTATAACATTTTCTTAAACAGGAACTTGTTTTAAGAATGAGATTTTGCAAGGGCTTTCTGCCTGGTTATAGTAAACAAGGAAAGTAAAAATTGTCTAGCACTCCTGCAAGAATAAAAATAAATATTGATTTTTTAGAAACCAGTAGTCTGTTAAATGAGCTTCTGCAATCTGTGGAAATGCAGCTTTGTAACACCCAGGAGACTATTCTAATGAATTTAACATTTAAACAGTAATGACCTCAAATAAGAAAGTTTCAGCTCACTCAACTGAGTTTAGATAAAAGGCCACACAGTGTAATGAAACTGTTTCAGGCAAATGAAAATAAAGGCAAATCTTCCATTGCTGCTTAATTTTTCATCCCAGAAGGAAAGAGGGATATATTCAAACCAATACCTGCATTATTTACTGCCTATCAATGAAATTAAACCAACAGGGAAAACACTGCTGTTAATGGTGAGTATTTTTTTTTGTCAAGGCTGCCTCTTTCTAACACGTTCACAGTGATGAGAATTGCTGTGTTTACTGCTTCCTTTCCTTAATATCCATTGGAATATGATTAGGGAAAATGGGCATACCTTAATTTCTCTATTGTTGTCTTCTTGCTTGTAAACAACCACCTCATGAAAGTCTTCCTTTTGAGGTACATGATTGATCCAGCAAAGATAAGGCACAGGATGGTTATCAACACTCCTATGGTCAAACTCTTATTGTCTGCAAAAGAATCACATGGAGTTAACTCCTTCCAAGGGCCTGCTCAGTGCCTGACCAGGGTTTCTTTGCTATCTTCAGACAAAAAAAGATTTTAGTAGTGAAATTGTGATGTCCTGGAAATAACCATGATGTCATAAATTCAGTTTTGCCACTCACTGAAGCATCAGGCATGCAGAGAAGAAAATTCATTTTGGTTTAGAATAGTACTGTTCATAGGAAAATAGGCATTTTTAATTTCCCATCCAGGTTTAGTTTATACATAGACTGGTGTGGAGAGTGCTTGTCCTATCATGTCCTCAGACATTAACCAGAAACATCTCTTTGAGGTCACTAATGTCCCAACACTCTGGGGGAAAATCTGCACAGAATTACCAAATCCTGTAAAATTGACAACGTGGAGAAAGAATTCTTTCTGAGGCTGACCAATTTCCACTCTTGGTCCTGGAAAGCCTGAATTCCCACTGACCTGCCTGCCTGATGGGCCCGCTGTCCACACTGCCACCAAAGCCTGGCTTGTCACAGAAGGGAGGGGCCCAGTCAGCCTCACAGTGACAGTTCTTTTTGTTGTTGCAGACCTGCAAAACAAGACAAATGGCTTAACATAAAAAAGCATCCGAGAGCAGCCCTGGCTGATAAGGCCTTCTAATCAGACAGTGACACCTCAGAGAGGAATAAACCTAGAGAAGAAAGGAGATGTGCTGATAGCTGCCTACTGCACACTGAGGTGGCAAAGAGCAACTTGCCCTGGAGTGAGAGGGATCCTAAAACCATTATTTCTTTGGCAGGTAATCAGTGCAGTTGCCCCAGCTGACAACGTCAATAATATGAGGATAATCAGACACCTCTTAAGTCTCGTTCTCTCCTTGCTTCCAGCAGCAGCAGCATTATCTGCCCAGGGATTGCTGTTCCTCCTGCCTGCACAGGAGCAGGAGTCACTCTGTGCTCCCTTTGTCATCCCCCTGAGCTCTCCTCCCCAGCAAGGGCTTGCACTGGGCCCAGTACGGATTTTTCCATGGCTCTGAGATGAACCAGTTGCTGCAGAAAGCTGTGACACTGGGATCAGGGCTGAGGAAACCCTTGGGGAGCTCTGATATCACACCTGCACTGTCTATACAGGCACAGAGCTCTGTGCTGTGGTGGTTTTAATCAGGGTGAGGAACAGCTCGATCTACCCAGTGCCCCCTGTGGGATCAGAGAGCTCCAAAGGACTGGAGCCCATCACTGACACAGCCTGACCCTGCTGCACAGAGGGGAAGGAGCCAGGACATGCACGGCTTTTCCCTCGGGAGGTCCCACAGCCCAAACACTCCTCATTTCCTTTGGCTACTCCTCAAGCAGTTGCTGTGTGGTGAATACAGAGCCTACAGTCCCACGCTGAAGTGACAGAAGGCATGGAGTCCCAGAATTGTTCAGGCTGGAGAAGTTCTCCAGCATCTTCAACCATTCCCCAGAACTGCCAAGGACACCCATGTCCCCGAGTGCCACCACACCCACGTGGATTTTAAATCCCTCCAGGTACAGGGACTCCACCACTGCCCTGGGCAGCTGTGCTGTGAAAAATTTTCCATGAGGAAATTTTCACTAATATCCAAACTAAACCTCCCCTGGCCCAGCCTGAGGCAGTTCCCTCTCCTCCTGTCCCTGTCCCTGTTCCCAGATCCCAAATCCCCCCTGGCTGTCCCCTCCTGGCAGGAGCTGTGCAGAGCCACAAGGGCCCCCTGAGCCTCCTTTGCTCCAG
>VYXF01007849.1:23771-48369 GCA_013397295.1 Polioptila caerulea | reverse complement strand
GGGGGGGGGGTGTCAGATTCCTGAAGAAGAAAATACAAATACGATTGTAAAACTTCCAGCCAGTGTGGATCTTTTCACTAAAAACTCAGAGATTAAAACTTCAATTAATTATCTGCATTCCATAGTCAGAAGCTTGACTAATACTATATACTGCTGAACAGCAATCTAATGCTATTAAGGACAAAATATTAAAACTTGGAGAGGCTTAAGATGGCACCCTCTTTTCCTTCTAACATTTTTACATGCTGAAACAGGAAAATTCAGAAAGAAAGGCACAGAAGGAACAGAATATGAGCTGTTGGTTCCCTGGAGAGAAGGACAAGAGCTTGAAATTCTTTGGAAGATTACGATCAAGCTTGCTGAGTTCAGAATATTTTTTCAAATCTGGAATTATTAAAAGGGACTCACACAGGATTCTTTCAATTCTTTTTCATTAAAGTTCAAGCAATAATAATTAAAAAAAAAATCAACAAAAGCATCCAGACAACGTGCTGTGCAGAAAAAGCAAAAGTTACATTTCCATTTTCAACATGTGGATCCCTCCTCATCTTTCCAGGGTGGGCACACTCACTGCTCAGCTCGAGACAAACATTTCCATGTGCATATTCTGTAGCAGCTTTGGAAGGGCTGGGGAGGGAAGGAACATTCTGGGAGCAAGAGGCCAAGGAAAGCTGCTTTTTCTATAACTGCTTTTCCTAAAACTGCTTTTCCCAAAACTGCTTTTTCCAAAACTGCTCTCCTCCCACGTGTGCAAGGACCAGCTTGTGCAGCCCTGGTCGTACACAACTGCTCTGGGTCTTGTTTTTGGCAGCAGCCTCAGCCCCAGCTCAGCTGATGCCATGGAATTGCAGTGGCTGGATGCTCCCTTGGACATGTGGCAGCAGCAGCCCAGAGCCCAGACACGCTGTCCCCTCAGTAGTGTCACCACCCAAAGCTGCCAAAAGCCAAATGAATGCTCATGTCCTGTGCTCTGACTGCAAGGGATGGAACAAAGGCCTATCCTAAAAATGGTTTTGAAAAGGGAATGCACTCACTGAACACTGAGAGAGTTTCAGGCGTTTCTCTTCCTCTTTCACCTGCTGAAAGTTTTAGTGTGGCTGATTTTTTTCCTGGATTCAGAAGTCAAGCATTGCAGAGATGATGGAAAGCAGCCCCCAGGAAGGAAAACACATCTGCAGCGTGCTTGCAGGGCTCAGACACTGAGCTTTAACTCCAGCTAATAACACTTGACAAGAAAAAGGATCTCATGGAGCACAAAAAACACTCCCCCTGCCAGGCTCGGAGCAGTCTGTGTGTGAAAACACCTGGTACCCAATGATCATCTGCAGCCTGGAAACCAAAATCCAGCTTCAATTTCTGCCTTTGGTATCCGACCAAGACACGCTGTTGCTTGGGATTCAGATGGCTGTTCCCTCTCCCCACTGGCTTCTCACAATATTTGTACTTTTTTATGGATGAAAACATATCAGAGAGTAAGATGCTGAACAGATGGAGCTACCAAGTTAAAAGGAGATTTTCAGAGGGTGCTTAAGGAAGAGAATTGTAATGTTGTGTTTCTGGAGGAAACCCATTTATCACAACTGCACCACATAAAGTGAAGCAGAAAGTCCTGTCTTCCTCTATTTTCTACCTCTGCAGGCAGAGGCAAAATGATTTGTGAAGGATTTCTGGTGGTTATTAAGTGGTTTGAGCTGGATGAGCAGAGTTTATTTCGCTTTGCTATTGGTAATTATAGTATCATGACCCTATAATTAAGGTCCTGTCAGCCTTTCCACGCCAAGCCTCATTCACAGGATTAAATCAGCCCTTGGAAGCTGCAGAAGGTCAAAGCTCATCACTGCAGCTGGCAGCCTGGAGATTGTTGGGTTTTTTTCCTCCAAATGTGTATATTGATGAGCCCACTTCTTTCCCTATGCAGTCACTAAATAATAAAATAATAAAAAAGCAAAGTTGCAGGGCACAGAAATGCTGTGTCATTTCAGACCTGCTGCCACGGGGAAACGCCAACACAGTCTCTTGAAAGGAATGAGGGATTCTGACCATGGTGCTGATTCCATGAACACCAGAAACCTCCTCCACCAGGCTGACTGCAGCAAAGGAAGATATTTCAGTTCAGTTCCCAGCTGGCTGAGGGTGGGGAGAGGGGGAAAAACAACCTCTGAGTAACAGGCTGGAGTTCTGTGGCTCAGGCTGTGCCAGCCAGCACCACGCATAACTGTGCAAATAAATGTAAGCATCAAAACCACAGTTCTCTGTCGTGTGATCTGGGTTTCAGCTCATTAAATTGGCTTTAGCTGCAAAGCAAAGGTTCCACAAGCTGCCCTTGGCCTCTCTCCCCATCCTGGTGATCTCTGCTCTGTCTGGGCAACAGCAAGATGGGGTTGAGAGGGGTTTTTTTTGCATTTAAAGAGGGTGATGTCACCACCCCTGAGAATATGATTTAATGTCTTTCCTGTCTCCAGAAGGAAAAGGCCTGGCCATAATTCTGTGATGATCAAAATAGTTTGATTTCACTGAATTCAGAAAATTGCAGTGCTTGGACAATAGGTATTTTTTTCAAAAGCAAGTCAGCAATGGTTAGATATCTGAGGTGGGCAGCCCATTTATTGTGGGTCTGCAGGGTTCTACCTGGCAAAACCTGCCAAGTTCTCACACAGTAACAAATATTGGCATCTAAATTAAGAACGTTCCTGCCTAAACAAATGGCCATGTCCATACAACACATTTAAATGTGTTCTAATTATTAAATCAATGCCTGCCATTGACTCCCCAAAATCATTGCTTTTTTTCCCTCTTGGGGAAATACAGGAAAACAAACTGACAAACTTCCCCAAAGAATCATTTTCTTGTCAATGTAGAAAAAGCCAAGAGTTTGAAATTGAGAATCTTCTGTTCCTTGGTAATCAATGATTTCTCTGTCTTAAGCAGCTCTATCTGTGTATCTGCTTCTCCTGGAAAATGCCAGTGGAGACACAGACACCACACAAAGCATCACCATGGACATGAAAGCATGTCCACATGAAGCATGAAGCATCACCAGAAACACCATGGTATTTCTGTATTTCTGCTATCAATAGGTCAGATCAGTGCAATTTGATATTTTTGAATATGGACTTAAAAAGGTCACCAGCAGTTCCTGCTCCCCAAGGATAAAAATGACATGAGTTATGGAGAGAGAGAGGATGGAGAGCTCTGGGTGTCCTGGGAGCAGACTGGGATCAACCTGGGCTCTGAGAGGAACTCATGGCTATTTCCAGAGATTGTCCCCAGGAGCTCCTCCCTTCTCCTTCCCACCCTGTTTTCCATGCAGATAAGAAAGAGCAAAAACCATTTATCTGAATCACTGTGTTGAGAGAAACAAAAACAACCCCAAGGAAATGCAAGTGCAGGTTCCTACTGCTCAGCCTAATGCAAACAAGCTCTGACAGCCTTCATCATTTTCCTTTAAATAGATCTAAAAACATGAAGATTGACATTTATCATTGGGCTTCTGGACATCTGTAACCTGATGAATAAAGAAAGATGTACAGGGGAAGACATCAATAAGGAATTCAATATACCGAATATTATTTTAGGAAAAGTTATTGTATTTTGTTCTGCATGGATTTCTCTTACTGGGAAGAAGAAAATAAGAAGGAAATGAAAATGAATTATAATCTGTTTTTTTCTTTAGAGGGGAGAATTTATTTATTTTTTTTAACCACAAAACTACTTCACTCCAACACAGGCAGCTGTTAAAAACAGTTCTAATCAGACACAACAACCTGGTCAAAGGTTCCAATGTGTATTTTTGCTACCAAGTCCAGAGACAACATCTTAGGATGTCAAATCTCTCTTTGTGCTGCAAGCAAGGCTGGAAAGATGTGTAGTTTTTTTAATCTGTGCCATGAGATTTTTCTAACTGCATGAGCCACCTACCTCTCTTCCTATTCCACCCCACATCTGCCAGCTCATACTTCAGCCAGATGTGTGATAGAGCAGTGGATAGTCACATCCCTAGTCTTTAAATTCAGAATATAGGCATTATTTGAAGTGTCCAAGGCCAGCTAGATGGGGCTTGGAGCCACCTGGTCTAGGGCAAGGTGTCCCTGCTCATGGCAGGGGGTGGATCTCTAATGGCCCTTCCAGGCCAAACCACTACGGGATTCTGCGTTTATTTGAAATTTATGCTTCCAAAAACATGGCAAGAATTAAGACCTTCATTTCTGGTTTGATGAAGTCCCATCCTCCCTACCTAAAATCCTTATCCTTGGGCCTTCTCAAGACAAAACCAAAGGGTATTGCAGTCAAAATCTGTTTGAACTCAGTTCTTAACAAAACAACTTTCTCATAAACAGACTCCCACAGCCTGGACCCTGGAGCCTGCACACATGGCAGTGCCCATATGGAACAGTCCCAAGAAGGAACACAGGAAAGAATTAGGGGAGCCCAGGGCTTTGGTGGGATTGCTGTGCTCAGAAGCAGCCCTGGCAAGAAGCTGCAGCAGTTCAGCTCCCTGACCTTTGGAGGAATTTTTCTCAGCCACTGAAACCACGAACAGCCTGATCAAGTAACTTTCCACAGCATGGGAAACTGGTTCAGGAGGAGATTTTTGCTTTCTACCAGAGAAAACGTCTCTGTATCCAGGGATTAGAAGTCCCAGTCTGACTAAGGCTGGAGGCTATAATTGTCCATGGCTCTATGAGCTCATATCAACTCTACGACACGCGTGGGATTTGGGGGAGTGGAGCAGAGGCACGGTTTGTTCCACGTGAGGAGTTTAATTCTGATCTGGAACTCCTCCTGAACGTGTTCTTCTACCCATGTGGCCAAGCTGACCTGCTGTCTGTACCACTGGGGCTGGTTCTTGAGATGCTTTAATGCTCTTTTTAAGAGAGATTGCAAAGAGTCCATGTTCTCTGGGAAGGAAACAGATAAATTTTTCAGTGGAGTTCTGGGGAGGGTTTTGACCAAGGGAAACATCTGTGTGCCATTATATTGATACAGAAGTTTTGGAGCAGAGTTAGAGATACTGAATTGAAATAGGCTGGAAATGTAAGTTTAAAAGAAGTAATTACACCTATCACTAAGTAATGCTTCTCCTTAGGAGAGGTAAATGTTTTTCAAATTTGAGACAGAAGGTCAGAGATGCTGAAGGAGACAGGGTTTGGATTCATATCAAAATGCTGAGTTAATACTTGCATTGTAGTGAAAGGGTCACAGGGCTTTGTAGAAAGGTGAACAGCTTTCCTGGGGGAGATGCTGAGAACAACTCAAGAACTCATGTTACCAGATTTCTGCAAAAAGGGAGCAAATTCCCACAGGAGAATAAAATCCCTTTCTGTTTCAGTGCACACCCTGCTCAAAGCGCTGTCAAGAGGCAGTTTCCAGGTGACACCAGTTAATAAAACACACACAATGATCCAGGAGTCTCGTGTTAGTGTCAAAAGCTGAGCCCTGGCTGGGGATGGAGAGACGCATCTGTTTTGCAGATGAGCTGTTTAGAGCACGGGAGGAAGCTCACACAGCAGCCTGAAAAGGGCTGTGATTTCAACCTGCCAGGAGCATTCAGCACTTTGTGGGGTGACGCCAGGCCATGTCCAAGTCAGCAGGAAATGATTTGTCTAAGTTCACCTATCCATTTGCAGCGAGTTGCAGCACCAGCCTTGTTCCCTCCCGCTGCGAGAAACAAACGCGGAGCGTTCAAGGCTGGATCACCCAGAGGTCCCCTCATGATTCCAACAGCTACAGATTGCATCCTTCAGGAGTTTATTGCCCTCCCAAGCCTCCATCCCTGTGCTGGTGCTCACCTGGGCCCCAGAGGGTGATGCACTGCTGCTCGTGGGTCTGGCAGATGCCGTTGTAGCAGTAGCCATCCACGCCGTGGCACGCGTGCCCGTCGTGCAGGTAAACGTTGGCCGGGCACTGCGGGCTGGCCCCCGTGCAGAACTCGGGCAGGTCGCAGGAATTGCTCGACTCTCTGCAAGAAATCCCCGCTGGTTTGAGCTGCAAAACAAACAGAACTTCAACGAGTGGCTGGGTGAGCACAGGAAGAGATTTGAGAGAGAGGAGGGTTGTGGGGAGGTGTTCTGAAGGTTTTATTCTGATTCTTGTTATTCTTCTTTTAGTTTTGTTAAGAAAGTTTTCTTTATACTCTTTCAAAGTTTAGGCCTGCTTTGCTTTTCTCCTAATCCTGTTTCACAGCAGAAAATGGGCCCACCACATGATTGATGCATTGGCTGAACTCAAGCCTATCGTGGGGTAGGTGACAATTTCTGCACTGCCCGTCCCCAGCTGGCTGCAGAGGGCAGGGCAGGGGTGACCCAGCTCTGAGTGTCTGATCTGAGCCACGAGGGGAGAATTTGGCAGGAAGGAGGGTCAGATGAGGCTGCACACACGTGGCTCAAGACAGAAGGCAACCCCAGCCCTGGTGTTTGCAGTGTGGCTCAGCCGCTCTGTCCTGTCTGGACACAAAAACTCTGGAAAGGAGGATCTGGAGCACTGGGCAAAAGTCAGATCAGAGACTTTCCACCCAGGGCAGCTGATCACAGAACACTCTGCTGTGTTAGGGCTCAGGAAGCCCCCAGCTCACTCGACTGTGAATTCAGATGCCCAACAATTCCCAGGCTGGAAGGTTCAATTCAATGATCTTGAATTGATCTTGAACCTTAATGAATCTATGGAGTTACATTCCTATAAAACACATAAATCTTGTTGTCATGGGCATCAAGGTCTCCTCAAACTTAATAACAACTATTTTAGTCCTAACTAGTAACTGTTCCTGTCCTGTCCTGATTTCCATGGATAATGATATTTTTTTTTAAACTGATGATGGAATGTGCCAGTCTGAACATTCACATCTCAACAGCAGCCACAAAAGACAGGTGTGCTCTGGGAGCAGCCCTGAATTTTAATCACATTGCCTTTGGTAAAAAGCAAAGGACATGAAGATTGATTTTGCTAAAAAGCAGCTCCTGGCTGTGGGGATCCCTTGCTGCTCCCAGCTTGTGGGTTGCCACAGACACGATGGCAACTTGCTGGATGCTTTATTAGCCCCTGGGGAAGGGAGGAGCTGAGAATTCAAGCAGGTAAACGCCTGTGGCAAGTTTGCTTTTATAGAGTGTTAGGTGACCCCAACAGCTGATGATCTGCATTTAAGAATACACGTGCTGCTGATCGATTGAATAATTTAGGAGCCTTCCCCCAAAAAAGAGGGTTCAGCATTTAATGACTGCTTGCCATGTAGGAAGGAGAAAAATTGAAGCCCACAAAAGTTCACAAAAAAAAAAAGTTTTACACGAGCAACTGAAGGGACCACAAAAAGCGCAGAGACAATTAAAAAAATCTATTGATCTGCTCCTTCAATAATTCATATTTTGGGAATTTTTTAATTGCTCACATGACACGCAAGTGCCTTAATGCTTATCAGTACCAATTTACTTCTCCTCCGTCCTTGATTACTGCACTGAAGCAGGGAAAGCCGCGGAGTTGTGCCCTCCCCAGCCCAAAAAGAGCCATTTCCCGTGGTTCACCTGGCAGTCCTGGCAGCAGAGCCCATGTGCACACACTGCTCCCGGGTTCAAGGCACAGGTGGTTGCGTTGCAGCACCGGTTTGTACATTCCTGCATGAATTTGGAGGGTAAATTCAGAGCAGACAACGTTCAGTCACAATGAGCCGTAAATCAAGAGGCTGCCTATAGCTCTGCCAAGGAAAGCTGGGCATGAAATCATGAATTATGTATGAAATTCGACAACCTGATCCAAACAGCCTTGTCTGCCCTCAGATTCAACAAGCCCAATACGTGTAGTAAAACCAGAGGAGCTGCTGAGGAGGGCTGGTTTGTTCCAGCCATGGATCTAATCCCAAATATCACAAACAACCCAAGCGTGCTGACACCGATCCTGACAGAGCACTGGGGTGTTTTATTTCCACAGGAATCACTGGAATGATTCCATTGCCTCCAGAGAGGATCCAGCTGAGCATCAGGACAACAGCTCTATTTTGTGATAGCTGCTGGCCAGGCTCCTGTTTGGATGGAGGCTGGGGCTGCCACAGAGGAAGGCAACGACACGATTCCATGTAATCCCTTATCAGAGTACACCAGTAATAGAGCTCTGAGATATGGAATGAGCATGAATTGCAGCCTCACTCACTGATACATCCCAATTTCACACTTGTGGATTAGATGGTGCCGTGTGTGGGCTCCTGCAAACTTTATTGTCAGTAGAACGAGCTCGTGAGGAACCTCAGAAAAGAATGGATTTGTTTTTCCAAGATAATGCCCACAAGCTGCAAGTTACACCAGCTGAGCTGGAATCTCATCTCTCACACTGAAACAGCAGCAGATAAAATTGCTCTTCAGCTGTGTAAAGTCTGTTTGACTTAGCAAGGGCTCCCTCCCAATACAGGGAACACAGGAGGAATGAGCAGGTTAGAGTGATGTTCACAGCCTCTTGTTACTTCACTGGCTTTCCCAACGGGAAGGCAGGGCTAGCACTGACTCACCAGCAAAAACCAGAAGGATTCTCAGCATTTCTTCAGTTTTTTAGGCAATATCTTCCTGGATGTACAAAGCTAACTGTGCTCTGAAGGAGAGGAACAACTTCCTGTCCCTATTTTGGATCACCGGAAGGCAGCAGGCGATGGAAATATTCCTGTGCAGCTGCTGCATGTCAGGAGTAACATTCCTCTGCACAGAAGCACGTTTCATAAATTCACCTCAGAAATAATCTGAGATAAGCAGAGTGGAGTGTCAGCCCCATTAAGGTCCTTCTGAAACTGCAATACCCCATCCTCTGGCCCCACGGCAGCATTCAGCCTTCCACAGGCAGACTGGGATAAAGACACAGCTCTGGGAGTGGTGTTTCAGCAGCCTCTGAAATTTCCAATTGCTCTCTCACTTATTGCTCGTTGTAGGGAATGAGCTTGGTAAATAGTTTTTGTGCCTGGGCTATCAAGTTGTCAGGAATGATTTTAACATAAACAAGCAAAAAACCAAGAAAGGCTCACCAGGCTTTTGGAGGATGGAGGCTGCCATCTGAACTTACTGCTGTGCTGGGGATTATTATTATTTTTGTTATTATTAGTTATTACTGATAACAACAGCAATGATGGGAGGAGGTTTCTCAGCGAGGCTCTCCTGGCTCTTCAGAGGAGCCAGAGCAGCCCAACCCCAGAACAATTCCAGCAGCTCCTGTGTGGTGTCAGGCTCTGTCCTGTGGACAGCACACCTGGCTTTCACCCCCTGTTTTGTAAGCACACAAGACAGACCCCACTGGGTCAGCCCATAACTCCTCTGTCCTTGTGTCCCCCTGAGAGCAGCCAGAAGATGATGTTTGAGGACACTGACACCTTCCCAGTCTCCTGCCTTTCCCTTGGCTCCATGGGCATTTTTAGCACCTGTAAGAGTCAGAGTAAAGAACTCACAGGTAACCAACACAGTCAGGGGAGCAGCTCCTTCTCCTTGTTTGAGGCCTGCCACTTTCTAATTTCATCTGCTCACTTCTCATGGGAGACAATCTCTCCTCACTCACCCTTTCCATTCCCCTCACAATTTTATCAGCTTGTGTTGCATTTCCTTTCAATTTCTTCTTTTCCAGCCAGAGCTCTTTGGAAACTTTGAACCACCTTATTGCTTTTCTCTCAATCTTTTTTCACTCTGCTTTATCCTCCCTGGGATCAGGGAGGGGTAGGGAAAACCTGCACAAGCAGTTTCAGGCACAGCAGATTTATAGAGGTCTGCTGGTGCTTTGTTTTGTTTTCCTATTTCTCCCCTAGTACTTTCTAACAGCCTATTTACCTTTTAGACCACTCCTGAGCACGGGGCTGACATTTTCATGAGACTATTTATTGCCATATGAAGTCTTGTTCCTCCATGGTCAGAGTCAGCTCAGAGTCCATCATCTTCTTTGTGTTTTTGGAATGTGCATCACTCCTCAGTGAGTCCCATTTCTCATCTTAATGCCTGTTCCAGCTGCCTCAGAAGGTTCCTCTGCAGTCCTTCACAGGCAGTTTTCATCTCTAGCAGCCCAACTAATATCATCAGCAAATTAAAGACTATTCCTCTTCCCAGGCTGTTTATGAAGATGCTGAGCTGTGTAGTCCCCAGCACACATCTCATGGATACAGCACAGCAGATCTCCCTCACTGCATGAAATGGATGATTTATACCTGGCTGTATTTCCTATCTTTTAACCCACTTTTTGCCCATGCAGTTTTCTCTCCTTTACAGCTGCTCAATCTCCCAGAGAATCTTTGGTGAGAGGTTTGGTCCAAAGCCCCTCTCAGCTCCTCACAGGCTGCAGTGACAGCCCTGTCCCTTTCCACCCACTTATTAAGCCTTTCAGAGCTCTGTGATGGATTTGGAAGACAAGATTTTGGAAGAAAAGATTTTGGAAGACAAGAATTCCTGGCACAGGAGCCGTGTTGACTTGTCCCTGGCATGTCACAGCTGTTTGGGCACTCGCTCCTAATTACATTTGGAAGTAATTTGTCTGACTTCTGAGTTAGCAATTTGTAGTTTTCTGTTCCCCTTTGCAGCTGGTTATGAAAGATACATTTTCATCTTTCAAGGATTTTTACTTCTCTTCATTCTTTATCTTTCCCTCTATAATCTACATTAACACTCTTTCCACAGACACTGCAGCACATCAGGCATTTTTGGTCATTTAATCTAAAATTGATCACAAAATCATAGAATGGTTTGGGTTTGAAGAGACCAAAAATCATCCAGTTCTATCTGCTGCCACAGGCAGGGACACCTTCCACTCTCCCAGGTTGCTCCAAGCCCTGTCCAACCTGGCCTTGAACACTTCCAGGGATCCAGGGCCTGCCCACCCTCACAGGGGAATTTAATCCCAATATCACTCATTCTTGGCATTCTGCAACACCATGGACAGAACCCAGCTGGTGTAAATGACTGGGTAGTGAATTAGTAATTAATCACACAGGTTTTCTGGAACCACTCACATTAGAGCAGTAAATCCCAAATAAATTTAACTGCACCCAAGCTGCAGTTTTTCTAATACAACTAAAAAGGCAAAAAGACAGAAAGAAGAGGCAAATCAAGCCAGTACTTGCTGGCATTAAGTGGCTTTGACTTGAAAAGGTATCACTAATGTTCAGAAATAAAAACAAGAAAGATAACGGGGTTAGAAAGACGTTTGCAAGCTGCTTGCACTCTATTGACTTTAAACAAGGAGATAAGGCTGCTTCCTCCAACCTTGTTACCCTCAAGAGTGAGTGAACTGTCAGGAAATCCTCACGGCTTGGACAAATCCAATACACTCCATGGGCAGGAGGCAGCAATATCTTGCTGTTTTAAGTGCCCCCATCTCTTTTGTCTATAGGTCCTTATTTATCACAGGAAACAAATCCCTGATCTGCTGCTGCCTTTAATTCAGATAATCAGAGAGAAGCTCAATAAAGCCAATGAGGACAGGATGTAAAAGGGATAAGGATGTCGGCTCGGATATTATTTGACCCCCAGGTTTTGCCTGTCTCCTGCTGATCTGTGAGTCCTCTGACATATTCACTAAACTAAATGGAACAATCTTTGAAGCAGCAGCAATCTGTTTGGGAGGCAGTGAAGGCTGTTTCTATTGGGAGGTAATTGGCTGGAGGGAAAGAAAAATCCTACAGTGAAGGAGGGAAAGGTCTTGTACCTAAAAACTGAAGCTGCAATGAAAAATCCCTGGCCAATATTAATATTTCTATTTATATATTGTTATGTGTATGGATGGTGAGGCCCTGGCAGAGGGTGCCCAGAGAAGCTGGGGCTGCCCCTGGATCCCTGGCAGTGCCCAAAGCCAGGTTGGACATTGGGGCTGGAGCCCCTGGGACAATGGGAAGTGTCCCTGCCATGGCAGGGGGAATGAGATTATCTTCATGGTCCCCTCCTACCCAAACCATTCCATGACTGCACAGTTTCTATGGTTATATTGATATAAATACAAATATGTGAGTGTCTTCTCACAGATGGAAACAACCTTCAACTAACGCACGTTTTCTTGAGAAATTCCAGCCAAGTTCTCAAACTTCTTTTGGGTTTAGCTGATTAGCTAATGCTGAAAGGAACTTCTAGGAACACGAGGTCATGGCCAGTCTGCTGGACCAGCCAGAGTTTGCTCTCTAAGGATGAACTGAGCACATTCTTAACCCAAGCCCTGCCTGAACTCCAGCAACTCGAATACACTCCGGACTCCCTGCACTTCTGAGACTCTGAGCTTTAAGCTGATGGGATGGAAGCAGAGAAGGGAGGGTCCTGTTTTACCAAACTCACCAAACCAGCCCTCCACTACCAGAAACCTGCAGGCAGGACATGAGCAGTGACTCCCAGGTGGTGTCTTACCTCGGGCTCCCCGCAGTCACACTCCTCTCCATCCTCCACATAGCCATTCCCACACTTCTGGCCACCAAAGGACTCCTTGACTTCAGGCAGGTTGAAGAGACACATTCCCACTCCTTTCTCCAGGCTGTTTTCCAGGTCCTTTCTACTGCAGCTACTGAAGACCATGGGGAATGGATAGCTGGAGAAAAACCACATGGAGACAAAAGGGAGGTTGCTATATGAGATGGAAACCTCTCTCTCCTGCCACACTGGTGACATTTTAGCACGGCTGTGCCTTAACCAGAAGATTGTGTCCACTTTTTATCCCACAGAATTGAGATACAGCAATTCATTGTGAAATTGAACCCAACCCATTAATAATAACATTAATAATTTCTGACTATGAGTAAGAGGATTTTCACTTTTTCGCTTCATTTTGTAGCTGCTGTTATGGATTGGAAGTGCTCACATTTGAAATTCCTTCTCCCTCTATTGCATATGGAGTTATAATGCAAATTATGATTGTGAGCCTAAAGAAATGCTGGGTTTGCAAGTAGTATCCTGCATTTGCAGGACTGCAAAAGATCCTAATCCTTCTTGGAAAATTCATCCTCAAATGGCAAATTCATTCATCTTGCTCTGCAGAATGGCAAACTTCCTGCTCTTTTCAGGAAAAAAAAAAGAATAAAAGAAAAAACCATTGTTACTTGATAAGAGCCTGCCTCTGCAATTCATCAAAGCTGAGCTTGGGAGCTGCATGATTAAAGCAAAGGCAGTTCTTATTTTAAATCAGCAGGACTGTAAGGACACTGTGCTGAAAATGCTCCTGTTTGGAATTCCCAGTGCTGAGTGCAGACACAGAACAGCTCCTGTTCCTCCTGCAGAACACCCAGGCATGTGAGGACAAACTGGGCTTGTGCAGCACAAATATCAGCAGATAACTGGTGCTTTTCTCTGGCAGAACACAATTCCATCTCTGCTGATGAATGTTTGCAGTTTGCCTCCCAGATGAGAGACCAAGGGACGCGTGACAGCGCCGGGTCCTGGGATGTCATGGAATCACTCATGGAACAGCTTGGCTTGGAAAAGGACTTGAAGACCATTTCATCCCATCTTCAGGGGCACCTTCCACCACCCCAGGGTGCTCCAGGCCCTGTCAGCCTGGCCTTGGACACTTCTTGTGGCTGCTCCATCCACAGCTTCTCTGGGCAGCCCATGCCAGGGCCTCCCCACCTTCACGGGGAACAATTTCCCCAAATATCTCGTGTTCACATTGAATTATGTTGGATCTGTGTCACAAACACTTTGTAAAACAGCTTCTCCCCTCCGACCTGATACCTTTGTCACTCCCTAATCCAGCAGTAACTCCAGATTTCAGCAGCTCAGGAGCCAAGCTGGCAATTTCCCTTTGCTCACTGAGCGCTTTGTGTCACCCACATGTTATTAGGATTGTTATCTTTGCAGACAAGGAAGATAACAGATAGAAATTCTGCACTGCTGAACCTCAGACTTCCATTAATCTCCTGGTGTTTCTGATACCCTCAAATGAAAAGCTGGTTTTGGGAATGATGATGCCCGTAGGTCTTAGAAAGGGATAATTTCTATTAAAAAGAAAGAAATGTTTGGCAACTACAAATGCAATAGAGCTTCCTATGCTGACATAAGGGAGTTAATTAGGATCTTCTAGAAGGTTATGGATACTTTACAGAACAGAATATATTTTGTGCCTAGTTAAAATTACCTCTTTTACAGTTTCTTTTGCAATAAAACAGCCAGCTCATTGGAAAAGAACATAAACATGAGTCTGAAGAAGAAAATAATTTTCCAATATCACTATAGGGCTTGTCAAGTTATACTAAACAGTTTTGAGTTTCACTGACATATGATTTCAGAAAGCTAATAGGCATCTCCATGTAATAAGCTGGAAAATATCAATGTTTCAGCAAAATGACAGAGTCTAAGATAAATAAAGAAATTTCAGAATAGCAGGAGGTAGGAGCCAGGCTGTTTGCTGGGCCCCAAGGGAGGGCAGGGAAAGGACTTGGAGTAATGGAACAGAAAATTAAGGCTCTTGGAAAACTACTGACCATTTTATATCGAGCAATTGGAGATGTTCTAAACAGGACACCACAAACTTCTGTCCTCCCCTCAGTGTGACTGGGAAGAAACCTCACAAAATTCTGTGTACGTGACTGTGAACGTGTAGATGGGTGCACATTCCTGCCAAACAGCAGGAAAAAACAAACCCAGATACATCTGACTGATAAACCCTGACGAGGCCCTGGTCAGACATGGCCCTCATACCAAAGTGTGAATGAATGAATGGATGAATATTGCACCATCCAGGCAGGATCCTGCTCTTCAGTGGCACAGGTTCTCTTTGCTATCCCCTGGGGTGGGACAAGGAGACACACACCTCCCCAGTGTGACAACCCAGGGATTGTCCTTGACTGCCCTGGGGGCTCAGGGACCTGTGCAGGGGGCCCAGAGGGCTCAGAAGCCCTGGCACCAAGCCCAAGGCACCTGTGGGTTGGATTTTAGTCCATGGGAGAGATTACCNGAGTTTTTAGTATAAAAGATAAACACTGCCCTTAGGGTGGGGATCACCTCAGACTGTCCTGCTGTGAAGATCTTGGCAGGACAGAGAGAGCAGTGTTCTAGATAAGGTACAATAAACAATAATAAAAAAATCTGAAAACCAAAGATTCTATGTCTTTTTTCATCTCGGACAAAGAAAAAGACCTTTAACACCTTGGGAACATTTCTGCAAAAGCAGAAAACCCCACACCCGGGAATGAAATGGATTCAGGAGCACCATTAATGCAGATTTCCATGGGACACCCCTCAGCCACACACAGATCACAAGAACAGCTCACCAGTCAAAACTGCCAATGTTTTAGGGCTGTTCCTTTGCATTTCTGGATTGCCAGGATGGTGTGTGTGGATGTGAGGGGTGTCTGTCCAGAGCAGGGGGGCAGAGTCCCCTCCCTGTGCCAGACACACACAGCAGTGTGTCATTGCTGATGAGAGAGCTTTGTGTTTCCCCCCAAAAGGAACTTCAAGCTGTTTCCTATTTTGAGCTCTGAGATCCATTCATCTTCTGGCTTTTCCTGCTCCTGATGCTGATTTCCTCAGCTGACATCAGTGCAGGTCGTGATGACATTTCCTGAAATGCTTCTTCTTTACCAAGCAGTCCCCAAATAAAGCAATAAAAACCCAGAAATAAATCCAGCTGGTGGAAACAGAGAAACTTCAGGGTAACCACACCATGCAAGAGAAGATCCCGCATCAATTGGTGCCAATTGGTATTTCAGTGGAAACTTGAGTGATCTTTAATGTGAAATTCTGATACAACACCAATTTTTCACCAATAAAGTTCCATGTAACAGCCACAGCACTTGATTGTAGTGATTGTAGGCTGCATTTTGCCTGTCTTTGCAATTTTAAAGCCGTTTCACCAGAAGAATGAAATCCCTGGTGGATGGGATGGGAAGGGAAGTCACAGATACCAGATGTCAGGGATGCTCAAACCAAAGTTTGAGTGGACGTGGAGCTTGTGAAAAATGACAAAGGAATGGTGATGTGAAGGGAATTCATCCTCTGAACAAATGCAGGAGCTTCCTCCCACTACCCTGTGGAGAGGCTTCTGATCTCACTGGAAGGGGCTGCCCTGGGGTGGGAGAAGGAAATGGAGTCTCCACAGCAAGGTCAGTCCTTGTCCTGTCTCCAAGATTTTAGTGATATCTAAACAGGGATGTTTGTGCTTCCTGTGGTAGCTCAGACACGTCTTCTGTTGGAAAATCAGCTCATAAATGCCATGGGAGAACCTTCCAGAGGTAAAAATTCATCGGCAATATTTATATTCCATTCCTCTTCAGACCTTTTCTGTTACAGATCCTTATTTTTTTTACAGTTGGAAAGAGAAAGGAAACTTTAGTCCAGCCTAACTCTTATTCTAAAATGCTGTGCCCCATACATTTTTTACCCTGTCTGAATCTGTAGATTTAATATACAATGGATCATTTTGTCAAACCACTCTGGCTGTGAGTACAACTCTACAGAACTCAAATTGTTCCCAGCACTGCCATCAGTCTCCTCAGTGGCTTTACAGCAAGGAAAAACATTTCAGTCTTTCTGCCCCTCTTGAATCCACAGCATTCCTTGGTGTCTACTTGGTGCTTAAAAGATGTATTTAATCCCCAGCAACAAATATCCCAGTTCCCAACAAAAAAAAGCTTTGCCTGCTCCTGCAAATAAGACCTTCACAGTCGTCAGAGGATCCCTGGTAATCGATTCCTTGGGAAACAGAGCCTGGGCTTGTCCCATTCATTTATATTTCAAGCACTCCAGCCCTCCAAATGCCAGGTTCCTTTAAGCAGTTCTGCATTTAGCCTGTATTAGATGGCTCCTTCCATTAACTAAGTGAAGTGGCATCAGCACTCTGTCAAGTCCCATTTAAGCAGAGAGGATTCTTTGTACCAGCACCTCGCTGCCCAGCACAGGCTTCTTTTCTTTTCTTTTTCATTTTTTTTTTCCATGAAATCTCAAAGCTCATCTCCATTNAGGCTTCTTTTCTTTTCTTTTTCATTTTTTTTCCCATGAAATCTAAAAGCTCATCTCCGTCATCTCCATATCAGAGGAATTCCCCTTCCTCAGGGATGGAATGACAGGAGGGTGCAAGCCCAGGAGCTGAGGCACTGCCCAGAGAGTCTCAGGCTGTGGAGATGGGACAGCCAGAGCACAGAGCAGGGATGCAGTGGCTGCTGGCCCACAGCACATCAGCTGCACACCCAGCCCTGGTGCCTCTGCTCAGGCTGGTGGCCTCTTCCCACTGCTCCTTCCAAGCTGCCTGGAGGGGCACTGAGCTGCAGGACACCCAGACCCCTCCAGCTGCACTGCAGCAAAGGAATGGGAGCTCCTTTGGTTCCTCCAAATCCTGTCTGTCTGCATCTCAGAACCTTTTTCTTTTTCCCCCACCACAAACACCACAGGTTTGTTCTGCTGCCCAGCAAGCACCACTGAAGGGCTGACACAACGAGTCTGTCCATGGCACAGGAGGACAAACTGCAGCCTCACCCCGTCTTGAAAACATTTTGATTATTACCATTATCACTATCCAATCTCACTTTTAATTTCTTATTCAGGAGCTGCAGGATTTTTCTGAAGGAACTGCGTTGTTCTGTCCCAAATGTTGGTGCACACACACACACACACACAGACACTGTATGTGCACACATATCTATTTATAGGGTTCATTTCTTCCACTTCACATCACAACCTGATTATTCAGCATTATGGCAATGTTTATACAGAGCCTTTTACCAAAAGACCCTGAAGTGTTTTACAATTATTCACTCAATTAAAATGCACAAGAGCCCCAGAGAGCTCTGTTAAGTACCACCAGACCTCCCTCCCTGAGGTAATATGATAATTGGAGATTATATTAATTTTAAAAGGGACTTTTTTTTTTTTTTTAAGCATGCTTATGGAAACAACTGTTGGCTAGCTAATTTCCAAAGGTGCAGAAAACTGGGACTGAACTTTGCTCAGAATTCCTCAAAATCCAAACCTGAGGGGCCATATCTGGAAATAACTCTGGCATCAGCTCTGCTTTTTAGGAGCATGAAGGTGCTCAAAGACAAGAGGGGTGCTGAGTCAGGAGTTTCCCTTGTCCAACACCTGAATTTCCAACCCTTTCTGTGACAACACCTTGTCTGAACTGACCACCACAGTGACTTGGTGTCTGTCGTGCCCCAAGGACCCTCTGAGATTCAAAAATGTGAATATTTACTCCCCTTAATCTCCAAAATTCCTGATTTTTGGCTCACAGCTGGAGGGGATGAGCAATGCAGACCCTTTTACTGGAGTATGGAGATGTGAGTTTGAGCTCCCTCCTTCAGACTCTAGAGAAGTTTTGTGTTGCATATCCCAGTTTGACATAAAAACATAAAGGGGAGGGATTAAATTAAAGAGTAGGGATGGGGTTGTTTTTGTTAATACAGGTGTAAGTAATTTTTCCATGGAAAAATGGCAGCACTAGAGGGAGTAACCCAAGAATAAACCTGTAGAAGGCAGAAACTCAAGCAGCACAAATGTTTCTACACCCAGGGAGGTGTTGATTTCAAGGAACTGTGACAATTTTCCAGCCTCCTCTAACTCCTGATTTAATTGACGTAATTCTTTTGCACTCAAAAGCATCCCCCTTGGTTTTAACCTTCTTGACATTTTTACTGCTCTCCAGCTTTTGAAAACAACTTTTCATGGGCTCCTGAGAGAGATGAGCCTACCAGAATAAAAGTGAATTTGCTATTAGATGACATTTTTTGACACTCCAGCTCTTCTGTACAGCAAGTATGTTAATGAATTAGTAAGCATAAAGAACTTCACAGAATTAGGTGTCAAGCAGGAGATAAAATTCAGTTTTCTTTGATATTGAAATAGGTGTTCAAATACTACAGATCCCTTCATGTATCAAGTTCTGTCACTACACGTTATTTCCTACACCTCCTGTTTTAGTAGCAATTGTTTAAAATTAGACAAGTGCCACAATGTGGAAAGACTTTTTAATCTATTAATTAGACAAGTGCCATAATATGGGAGGACTTTTTAATCCATTATTTAAACAATGTCTTAATTTCTAAGTACTTTTGAGGGAGAAAGGCACAAATGCAGTTTTTGACCCCCACCAGCACAACAGAGGGGAAGCTTAAAGGTATCTGCAGGTTGTTTCACACCTAAAGCTCTTGCAAACAGCAAATTGGGAAAATTAGGAGGAGGGGAGAAGCTGGAGCAGCATTTGGGCTCTTGGAAGCAGCACATGCCAGAGCTTTGTCCAAGACATCAGCCCCAGAGCTGATGGGGCACATCCTCTACAGGTGATTTGGAAGGATTTAGCTAAAAATGTAGGGAGGTTTTATCCACAGATAAAGTATTTGAAAGAGAAGTTTGCTTCAAAAGGTAGAGGATGTCTGACAACCCATATTTATTTTTCTAGCCTATTTTTCACTCCCTTGCTCCTCTTTTGGAGTTTTAATCCCCAGAGCATCGATAAAGTAGAGCACAGAATTGGGCCAGGCAGTCAGAGATGACATCAAAGCTCTTCTGTCTGAGCTCATGGTCAGTGACCTCAAAACAAGCCCAGAATTCTCCTACAGCTTTGGTTCACTACGTGGTGGCTTGTAACTCTTCCAGGAAATAACTGGGAGTATATCACACTGGTGGTTAATTTAATTAATGTCTGCTTGTTGTGCCACAGTGGAATTCCCAGGCTTATTGGAAGGAAAGCCTTTCCAAGTAAATGTTGCAACTTTTCACACAAATGCCTGAGGTTTGTTTTCATTTTTCCCTGGGGATAGTGCAGATTCCCAGAGGGAACTCCAGCAATCTCCCTCCAGGTGCCCAGATTGGGCTGACACAGCCCCAGCTGAGGCTTGACCTCTCCCATAACACGGAAGGTGAAATTTTAACTACCTGGAATATCCAAAAAGGCAGATTTATAATGCTGGATGTGGGGCTTCAGGGCAGAAAGCAGCGACAGAACAAATGCCTGGATGGTTCCCAAAAATCCATTTTGCAAGGGAGCAACCCTTAATGGCTTTATACAGTATAGACTGTCGTGGCAGTCACAAACCTGCCAAATAAAACATTATTAGCAGTTACTTTCCTCTTGACAAATAGATGGTCAGAGAAGTTTTTTTTTTCTTGGAGGAGAGGCCTGTTGTGACTTTCCTTTGTGTTCTGGGGGTGAAGCAATACTAAACCAATTTATCACCCCTGACAGGATCCTGACTCTGTGCTGGAGTTATCTGCATTGCAAAAGCTCCATGGGAATTGAACTCAGACAACTGTTCTTCCTGTTGGAAACCAGACAGCCAAGGAAAGGAGCTATAATCAGTTTGAATTTGCCTCTGGCTCATCTTTTGCTCTGTTTCCTTTTAGACCACTACCTCATTAATAAAAATTTGCTGGATTGCTGAGAGTTCAGGTTTCACAATCTACTGCTTAGAATTTGAGGCTAATCCAATGCTGACTACAGGAAAAGTCAAAAAGCAAGACAGAGCAGAGGGAGGGATGGAAAGGCCGGGTCAGGTCTGGTCCCAGGCTAAGGAAAAGGGGATGCAGACACTCTGTGCCTGCCAGCAGCTCCCGGCAGGGAAGGAAAATCTGGATAAGGAGCACAACCAGAGTGCCCTGAGTTTAAATCTGTCACACAAAACACAACACCCTCAGCATGTGACGGGCAAATAAAGACAAATGGTCCAAACCACTGCTGAAGATCAGCTTCCTGCTGATTTCTGATTAGGGAAAAGGTGCTTTGGTTAGTTCCCAACATGATTTTACAATCTGCTTTTGTTCCAGGCAGTTACATTCTAATTTTCTCCCTTGAAAAAACCTTGGAATTGATTTTTTAAAATGGGCCAGGAGCAGACAGGGATAAAAAAAAATATATATAAATCTAACTTTGGGAATCAGATTCACTGAAAGACCTGTCATAAAGAGGGCACTTAGGCTCAGGAGAGGGATTTGGGTGAGGATGAGCCTGGACCTCAGGTGAGCAGATCAAAAGACACTGAGTCAAGGGAAGGGCATCCCAAATGGGGCTAAACCCAACCAGGAGAAACCCAGGCTGGGGAGAGGGGATTTCATAGAAAATCCCAGGGTGGAAGGATCCAGCTCCTGGATCAGCCCTCTGGATGGAGCACGTGGAGAAGCTGTTCCCCTGGGAAGAGCAGGAGCAGAGAATGAAGTGCATGGAAATGCCACTTGGTGAGACCTGGGTGCTGCAGAAAAGGATCTGAGCCCTGCAAAAAGCTGGGAATTATAAATACCTGGGGGACAGGCTTGTATTGATTTCACTTAACATCTGTACTGCCCAGGCTCTTAATAAATCAGGACTCCAGGACAGGAGGATGATGGCTCAATTTTTTGTTCTTTGGGAAGATCCAAAGGAAAGATAAGTGAGGAAGAACAGTGCCAGAAATTAATCTGAATTTTCTCAGCACTCCCACTTTCCCTGCTTCTGTTCCAAGAAAAAAGCTCTTTATCCCATATCACCTGAACCAGCTCAAATGAGTGGAAATGGAATGCTTAAAAAAATTCTAAATATGCAATAACAAGGAATCACTTTTTCTACCTTCTCCTTTCTTTTTCACAGAGCTGGAGCAAAAGAAAATTAGCAGCCACATTGTATTTATTTCATTATTTCAAGCCATGAGGACAGGATAGATCTGGCCATGATCTAAGACTTCGGGATCCTCAATGAGCAAATTAGAACTTTGACTCACAGGCATGAAAGGCTTTTGATAAATCTAAAAAAAAAAACCCCATATGGATCCTGATGAAATCCTGGCATTATTGAAGTCCATGGCAGTTTCTCCCAACTCTGGATTTCTCACCTGGTTGGCTGCCAGGAGAGCGTCAGGGGTGGAGATGAACACGATTTCCATGCTAGAAGAGGCAGACAGAAGGGCTCTCCAGGACACCAAAGTGATTTCACCTTGCCATTTTCACTGCTTTTACTCTCAGATAAGTGGTTTCTCATCTTAATCCATCGTTTGCAAAGGCTGAAGTGGAGCCTCCCTGCACTGATGCCACCAGAACCCCCCAATAAAACGTGCCCAGCGCTTTGTGATGGGCTTTGACATCAGAAAAGATCAAGAATGACTTTGCAGGAAGGAATTGTCGGGGTAAAACTTCCAACATTTTGCACATCTCTGCCAGGCACAGAGGGCTCTGTGATTCCCATGACAACCCTGGCAAGTGCAGCTGTGGGCACCAGGTAATTACTGGACTCAGCCTTCCAGCCCACATCAATGCCTTCAAGTGCTCCTGGGCACACAACACAGGCACCAAAAGGAGCTTTCATGTGACCTTAAGGATTTGCCCTTTAATGTATGTTTCCAGTTTTAAGCCAGGAATTTGGAATTCATTAACACCAATTAAAACTGGACACTGGGTGCTTAATTCTCCACACACTGCACTGCAGATTTATCCCTGCAGGTTGAAGAGTTTGGGGTTTGTTTTCTTTTTTTTTTTTTTTGATGAAACAGCCAAGATAAAAGGAAATGTCCTCATATGATTTGTTCTCATGGGTCATGGCAACAGCAGCACTGCAGGAGAAAAATGTCCCTCTCCCAGCTATATTTCCTATGGGTATTACAGCAACAAGACAAAAGGCAGCTGAGCTCCCTCATCCCAGCATCCAGGCCAGGAAAAGTGGATACATCTCATGGCAGAAACCCCTGCTCGTCCTTAAGTATCTGCTATAAATAATCACACCAGGAGTAAAATGTGTTTTCATTTGAGAAGTCACCTCTCTCCTTGTCAGCTTCACTTACAGCAAAGTCAAGCTGTCAATCCGTGCCAGTTCTCCTTGAGAATACACCAGCAAAGCCAAATATTTTCCCTTCTGACAGCACATCTACTGAAATGGGAAAGACTAAACTAAATAAAAACCAATTATCTTTTTTCTTTTTTTTTTTTTTCTCCCCCCATAGCTCTGTGTGCTAATTATTAACAGTGACCCACTCCTGCAAAGGACTGGGAAAAATCAAATGGATTTCAACCAACGCTGCTAATTCTTCAACGCAGATCTTATTTATCACAAAAATTAAATATATCTGCCAGGCATGGAAATTATTAACAAAAAAAGGAGGCCAAATGCACTGCAGACGTGGGGCTACTTGGAGTGAAGGGAAAGACTGACATAAATCTATTCTGTAATCTTGTGGCTGTTTCCTACTAAAGGAAGGACCAGAATGCAATGTGCTAAATTACTGGGGCAGAGGGATATGTTGCTTAAGGTTTTTTTTTTTAAAAAAAAGCAGTTGCACTGCTGGCACAACAGACCCAGCTCTGTCACAAGTAATTTATTACATCAGTATATCAACTTTATTAAAAAAAGAAAAAGACAACAAAGAAGTCTGTCTTTGTGCCGAGCTCAGCTCAGACTGGTTTGGAAACATAAACAGCTTCAGAGTTTAATTAGAAACTGTTTACATCTGACAGATAACTTCATTTTCCTCAAATTGTAACAGAGGTAATTCCAGATAGTTCTGCTGACTGCAGAGTTTAATGGCTCTAAGCTGCCAGACTGAGGAATGCAAAGTGAGGTCTGAACAGCTGAGAAGCGACTGAGAGGGGTCAGGGAATTCTGTGCTAGCTACTAATGGTTTGATTATCTAACATTTAACAGCTCTGCAGCTACAAGATGCTGCAAGATGTCCACAAGAAAAAAAAGGAAACCACTCAGTAAATTAAAGTGTCCTTTCCCACACTCTGTTTCTGATTTTTTTCCCATTTCACCCTGACCTTTTGGGTTTTTTCTAAGTTATTTTTGGTTTTAATTTTTTTTTTAATCTGGAGAGGTGCTGGCAAAAGTGTTTTTCTCTTCAAGCTGGTGCTGTTTTCATGGCATACCTGGCTGTGTGCTGGAGCAGAGTGCTGGAAAGCTCTGGAGGGTGTTTATTTTCCCATCTGGAGACTCCAGTTCAGCCTTTGAATGACCAAAATGAGGGTGGCCTTACGTTCTGTTTCCTTGAGATCATATTTCATAAAGGAGAAAAGTGATTGAAACTAATACTTGATTAAATGACCCAAGTGATTAGTACTTTCCCAACTTGTCCTTAAGAGATTTTCACTATGTTTTATTTATTTAACTACACACTTATAAAGTAGTTAATAAATATTTTTTCCCTGGCAGTTCAATATCCAAACAAAAGCAGGTGACAAAATAAGAAAGTTCCTCAGAAAACCCTTTAAGACCCAAACCCACTGAGCCCAGCAGCTCTCCAGAAGCCCTCAGCCACTCTCTGAGATACAAATATTCACTTGTGCAGTGTAAAATCAGCACTGCTGCCACTGGCCTGCTTTTGATGTGCAGCCCTAAACCTCATTAATGGTAATGAGGGATCCACAGGGGAGCACAGACCTTCAGCACCATCAAAGGACAGCAGCTGTGGAACACTTTCATCACTTGAATTACGGGGTGCTGTTCCCCCAGCCACTGCCCCAGGGGAAGGAATGAAGGAGCTGCTGAATCCCCTCAGCCTGACCCAATCCTGCTGCTCGTCTACCCCAGCTCCATCAGGAGAACTGGACAGACAGAGCAGGGATCCCCATTAGTGCTCTGCATCATCCTCCTGCCTCCACAAACCTGGCTTTTCCTTAGGCTGCCTCCCACTGGTGCCTGGAGAGGCTCCCTGGAGCAGGGGCTGGGCAGAGTTACAGGAATAAAGCAGGGATTTATTAAAAGGTTTCACAGGATCACCTTGGGCAGGGCAAGGGCCTGG
>VYXF01007849.1:132-23492 GCA_013397295.1 Polioptila caerulea | reverse complement strand
AAGGATTGTTCTGTGGGACTGAGCTGAGGAGAACTCGCTGCCACTTTGTGTGGGGTTCAGGGTTCTATACTAATGCAGGACAGAATCTAGAAAATATGAATGCTAGAGCTTAAAGCGTCACCATCCCTGGGATTTTCACACAGCTCCCAAAAATGCTGCTCCAGTTCACCAGGAGTGAAAGCAAACTGCAGCACAGGAGCATACCAGGTTGGGGTTTGGGTGCACAGGCCAATTTCCCTTCCCAAACCCATATTTCCACCAGAAATATCAGATGGTTCTGGACAGAGACCCCAGATAGAGATACAATTCACACACCCATGACCTCACACTGAATTGAGGAATATTCACTGACCCAGGCTGTGACACCTCAGTGGCTCTGGGGAACATTCCAGATGCATCCTTGGCCCCCAGAATTTTGGGGGAGTGTTCTGATGCTGGACTCCTGCAATAAAAGCAGCATGGGAATGCCAAAGCTTCTGCCAGCCCTGCCCTTGCCCTGAGCAAACTCCAGTGAAATCTCCCAGGTCTGAGCACTGCAGAGATTGAATCAGAGCCCTTACACCAGAAAATCAGCAAGACCTTCCAGAGAACAGAACAAGCATGAAATGGGAATGAGAGCAGGAAGAGAAAACAAATAAATAGCTATTTTAGATGTCTCTGATAAAATATTGCTACCACAGAGGGTGTCAATAGAGGGGAGCCAACAAAACCAGCTTTTCCTTGCTAGCAGGAAGGGGGGTTTATTTACAAAAAAGCACAAAATAAAGTGTGATGCACCCCTCCTTGGCCACTGAAGCTAACCCATGGAAAGAAAGCATCAAATGAACTCTTCCTCACTCACAGCAGAGCTGCCTTTCAGGCAAATCTTGGGGATTGGCCTGTGGAGAACAAACATTTCCTAAGCTCATCCTGGGATGCCTGGACTAATTCTACAATGGATCCATGGACCAGCTCATCCCCAGGGAGGCAAACAGGAATGTTCTCATTTGCTGTATTGCCTGCCCTACTCTTGGTGTCACTTTGAGCTCCTCACAGACATCTGGTACTACTGCTCAGGAAAAAAACCCCCACTCTGTTTCCACTTAAATATTTTATCTCACCTTAATTACTGCTGATGTACTCAGTGTTCAGTGCAGAATATCTAATTGCTCCTGGAGGGAATTAAAACCCAGTAAGTACTGAGGCTCTTTTTCAGTGGTACCTGGAAGAAGTTCACCTGATGGTCCTTCCCATGGTTAATTTTCCCCATTTCTCCTCAGCAGTGCTTAATTCAAGTCATTAGTTTAATTTGGGGCTGTCACTCAGCTGAGTCTTAACAGATCACCTTTGCTCTCACTCTCATCCACAAATAGGCAGCTTCCCATTGTCTCCCTGCTTTAATTCTAACATAAAGGTTTTAATTTTACTTAAAAATTTACTGATAACAGAGAGGGTTTTTTTTGGGATTGGTTAGAAAAATGTCTTCTCCAAATCGCAACAGTAAATGAACCCACATTTTTCTATGTATGATTTCTACTCCGTGCTCTTTCTGTGTTCCTAATTGGTCTCCTCCCCCAGACCCTGCCTCCAAAAACTCAATAATTCAAGTGAAATTGTGTACTGAAAGGCAATTACTCAAAATTAGCTGTTCTTTTTTCCCCCGTGAGGCACCGTTCCATAAAAATCCTCTAAATAATAATCTATAGCTGAGAGGTTCAATTGATCTAATTTCTCCTTTCTTTTCATTCATGTTCATCACTACTCCAAACAGGGATTTCCACCAGCAGTGTCACAGCCCAAGCTCCACCTCCCTGTAACACTTGCAGTCCTGTTTATCTGAGTAAATTCAATTTAAAACCTGAGTGAGACAGAAACACAGAGTGACTTTATATTCTAGCTGTGAAAATTGGAAATGGGAACACAAGATCCAAGATAAGAATGGGGTGGGGAAAGGCAGGCAGAGGGGTTCAAGTCATTGTTGACTTTTCAAAAGGAGCATCACAGAGAAGGAACAAGACACAGGGGAGTTGCTGTGTGGGGAAGCATCCTAAAGAAATTGCTTCCTCCCTCCTGTCCTGGGCCAGCCCTTCCTGTGTGTCACCGAGGGATGTGAATCAGAATATGCCTTGGAACTCTTGGAAAAGAGGGGCCTAGATGAAAATAAAAGTTTCCCAAGAGATGTTCTCTCATTCAGAAGTTGGTTAAGCAAATATCAAAAGCCACGCTCTCTCACACATCAGATTTCCCAATTCTTGAATATTTACCTCTCAGTTACATGTCTTGAAACAATAGCCCACACAGCATTTATATTTTCCTGAGTATTTTAAATTATTTTGCATTTATTTCATCTTTTCTCCATCACAGGCTTTGAGGAGAACCTTCCAGATCAATGTGAGGTGCTCCATCTCATAATAAATGTGTAGAGAAAGCAATGGGGTATAGGGCAGGAGGACTAAAAAAATCCCCACCATTCCCAGATCCAGGTGCAAAGGGGATTGGAGGGGAACACCACAAAGCAGCCCTTTCCCCATTTCCCACCAGCTTGTGTCCATGGGAAGGCAAAGAGGGACAGAACAAATGGCTCTGTCCCAGGAGCTGATCCAGCCACAAGAGATGAACCTGGGAAGGGAAAATGCTTCCACCAGGGGCCCGTGAAAGAGGATTTTGTTATTACAGGTGTGGGCATCCCAAAGGGAAAAATCACCTGTAGGGTGAGCACCTGCATGGGCTGGGTGGAACTGCCCATCCTTGGAGGATTCCTGCTCCCACTGACCTCACCTAGGAAGGGGAAAGGCCTCAAGGAGCACTCCCTGTGAGAGGGAAGGAAGGACAAATTTCCAGCGTGGTCAGCTCCCTGCAGACAGGCTCCCTGTGTGGATCACCTGCATGGAAGCTCAAAGATCACAGCCCTCAAGGACACAGGAAAGTGGGTCGAGTTTACAGCAGGGAAGAACATTATCTATCAGATTTTTTGCTTTTTTAAGGCAGGCAAAAAAACCTCAAACATATCTGAACGCAATATTTCAACTTCTCAGTGGGAGCTCACCTGGCTTCAAACCCCATGGAGGTCCCTGTGCTCAATTTTGATGAAGAAAGATGTGTAAAAAATGCATTTCCAAAATTATTAAATGAACAAGCGCTGCTAATTGGCAGCATTTTGCTCTGCAGTGCTAAATTCTGCTGGAATTTGCAAGGGTATAAATCCAGCCCAACTCCTTGGTATTTATCTCCCTGGCAGGAGGAATATTTTCACTCCTAAGAGGAGACACTTTGGGGAGATATTTGGAAAACAAGTGGAATACTGAAGTGGCCTCACTGGCTGAGCCCAGTTTCCAGATAATGACATCTCAGTAAAAAGATTCACACATTTCTCTAATATTCCTTCTTTTTCTCTTGCACTAATCCATGTACAAAACAATTTAAAAACCTAGAGGAACATCATTACAACAGATGCATAAAAAAGAGGACAATGTATATTAAATATTCCTGACTCATATGATTAGTATCAATATTGAATGTATTTAAATATTAACATTCTGTAGTGCTGAACACTAATTTTAGTACTAAATATTCGTTATTGAGATTATTTTTATAGAATTTCTACAGAAGGATTTCTGTGATTTTCATAGCAGGTATTTGAATCACTAAAAATCCTGTATTGACACAAATTTGTGGGGTTTTGTGCTGATTTCATGTTGTAAAAATACATTTTGCTAACGTAGTAGGTGATTAGACATTTGTAGCTCACACCCAACTGGTGCTCATCTTGCTGGGGTCTTTTAAGAATAAAAACTATAGGTAGCTGATTAAAGGATAGATCCAACAGAGTTTAAATTCCACTCTGATCCCTGGAGGTTTTTTCCACCAAGACACAATTTCCAATTTTCACTCCTCAAAGACTGAAATAGAAGAACTGAAAGAAATTACAATAATTGATGAAATCCCTCCTAAGCCAACAGCCTTAAAACATTCCTTTTTGTCCATGACCACACCAATGGCTCCAAAGTTAAATGCACAGAGGCCTCTCTGGTATAACTTAGATACTTCCTATTTTTTGTGGACATCAGATAAGGACATCTCAGTGCTTTTAACAATAACTTCAGCTAGATTTTTAAATTCCATTCATTAAATCTACCTTAAACCTATTAGAAAAGCAGAGAGTCAGTGCAGTGAGCACACTGAGAACAGGCTGTCTCTCTAAATGGACGTGGGATGCTCTTAGTTTTGATTTTTTTGGCTGTTTTCAGAGTGCATTTGAGATAAGGAGCATTCACTTGGCCTTCCCTTAACAGACAAGCACTTCCAGAGAGGAAAACTTTTCAGTGTTCCTTCAATAATGGTGCTGCAGGGAGTATTGCTATTGGCGAGACACGTTGGGTAATTAAATATTCCAAGTGTTAATTTGAAATTGGTGAGATGCAGCCTGGCTCAAGGCATGAAGTGTTCTCCAGGAATATCTGTCACAGATTGACAGCACGGTGTCAAGACAAAGCCTAAGGCTACCAACCCAAAGTGAAAGTTTCCATTTCTAAATCAATAATCAGTGCAAACAATCAGCCTGCTCGGGGCTGGGAAGGCCACAGCTCTTCCTCAGGCACGAGCTGAATGCAGAGCTGGGTGAAAATCCAGAGAGGGCATTCCAAGGTGGAGCTGACCCCCCCTGCCCAAACTTGGGGGGAGCTGGGGTGGGCAGAGCCTTCAGAAACCCCAAGGTGGGAGCTGAGCTGCCTGGAGTCACCCCAAGGGATGAGGAGTGGAATATCCAATCCCCCATGTCCTGGGGACACTGAGTGGGCTCAGCCTTGCTCTGAGCTCACCCTGAGCCAACCCAAGCCCAGGGTCTGGACTGGCACATGCAGCACCCAGGGCAGGATCAGATACACCCAAAGGGCTCCAGTGTGAAGCAAGAATGAACAAGGGGATGTTTAATGTCCCTCTTGCCAGATGAGTTCAGAAATTTCTGTCCTGAGAGCATCCCTGGGTTTATTCCAAAGCAGAGCAGCTGGATGCAGAACCAGTCACTCAGCTGAGCTGACAGAAGCTGCAAAGCTTCCTTCAGACCAGCCCTGCCTGCCACTGCTCACCCCAGCTCAGCTCAGAGCCCTCTTCCCTCTGTCCCCACCGAGTGCACTGAGCCCTGACCTGTGCAGGATGCAATTCCATGGGGATAATCACCACCTATTGTCTCAAAAGAGCTGAGGTTTTTTTCTTTTCCAGCCTGTAGAAGTCTCCCTCATTGTCCTCCACTCCAACAACTCTCTTTTGTTTGTCTCTCAAGTTGCTGTGCTTGGTCTCTGGCCACAATCCTGACTCCTGCCCTGATGGATGGAGGGTGACAGCTCTGCCTTTGAAGGAATTCCAAGGCTGCTGTTGGGCTGACCAGCAGCGAGCAACCCTGCCCAACACTCCCCGGCCTCTCCCGGATTGCTCCCCCTCTTTCCCAGAAACTTGCAGCCTTGGGAAAGGCAGAGGGAGAGCTGATCACAATTCCCAGAAGAGGTTTTGAAGCAACAGATGAACTTTAGGCTCACAGAGTGAATGCTGGAGCTGGCAGGGTCATCAGAGAACACCCAGCCCATCCTCCTGTCCTAAGGCACACCCAGCTGTACCTACACTGCTGGCAGATATTTGCCCCACTGGTTCTTACAGCATTCCAATCACAGACAGTCTAATTCCTGCATCTGGCCCAGTCTTACCATCAGGGAGCTTTGGCAAATCTCACTTCAAATTAATCCTTTCAGTCCTAGTCTGAACATGGACATGGAGAACTCAATCCTCACACCCTTCAGTTTAAACAGGGATTTAAAATACATCTCTGCAAGCAGTGACAGCCCACTGTGCCCAGGCTGCCTGAAATGTCAGTGGGGAGCTAACACTCTGGTGCCCTGGCACAGGCCTTTGCCATCAGCAGAGCCACCCTTCAGCACTGCCAGGGAATCAGGGAATATCCTGAGCTGGAAGGGACCCCCAGGACCATCGAGTCCAGCTCCTGGCCCTGCACGCACAGAGGTGACCACAGGTTCCCTGGTTTTATTTCCCACATCTCTTTTCTTGGAAGATCTCCCTCTGGACCCAGGACAGCCTTAATCCCACTGACCTTGCAGATTTCATTTCCTCACATGCTAAAACTGTTCCACACTTGCAACAGAAGTTTGTGCAAAACTGAAAACTTGCTCTGCACGAGACAAGGAGTTTGCAGAGAGTCCAAGAGTGCAATTCCTGCCCACTCATCTCAGTCTTGGCTCATTTCCTGTTGTGACTGATGCTCAGCTGGCAAGATGAGAGAAGGTGAAATTCTGATTTAACACTTGCAATGCAGTTTGTTTGGTTGTGGGTTGTTTTCTGTTGTTTTTTTTTTAAATCAACCAGTTGCTTACAGCATTTTTGTCTCTCCCATTGTTAGCCTGGAAATAGAAAGGTGCAATAGTACATTTTGCTCTGATAACACCTAATTTTTTCAGCTTGAGGAGGATAACTGTAACAAGATAAGCAGGTGTTTAAAAATCTTTTCTTTTTTTTTTACCTTTCAATGTTCCTGAAGCACAAAATGAAACCACAGATGTGTCACAGTAGCTGTAGCTTGTGTAGCTGGCCAGTCTCAGCCTGGCACTTACCCAGTGGAGGGGTTCATGATGCAGCCCCCTTTGTCAGTGGATGCTTTGCAGTTGCAGCCCCTCTCCAGTGTGTCATGATTCATCCCAAAATTGTGCCCCAGCTCGTGAGCCAGCGTCACTGCTGCACCCAGAGGGTTTTCTGAGTGATCCTTCAAAGACAAATCCACAGGAGAACCAGTCAATTCAGCACAGAAACCCAACCCAAGGCACACATTCCCCCTCTAAGGCCCTATTGCCTGCCCTTGGAAATGTTTTTTACATTTAGCAGCTGAGGTTACTCTGTTGTTAAATAAACTTAATTTTAAATTCATCCACGTATAGGGCAGAGTGGGGATTTCAGGACAGCCTTTCTGGCCACCTAGTTACCCCTTTAGACATTTGACACCATTGAGCAGCTGTGAACATCTCTTTTTTGGGGCTTGAAATTGTGCAGTTCAAGAAATTCCCCAAACTCCCAAGTCCCAGCAGTGGCAGAGGGAGGTCACCAGACATGGAGTGCTGGAAAGGGCAACAATTTATGGGTGAGGATGAGTGTGGTGGGGGAGAAGTGAGAAGATCCTTCATGTCAGGAGGCAAGTTAAAAATGCAGCAAGAGATTTCACTCATTCTATTCAATTTGCTGCAGACTGTTTCTTTAATATCAGAATGCCCAAGATTTCACAGACCTTGTACGAAAAAACAAGAACCTTTAAAAATCTCCTTTTTAAAATGAAAGGCCAAAGCAAGCCAAAATTTTCCATGGCCTCTTATTAACCTATGAATGTTTTAAATGTTGAAAATGTCAGTTTGAAACTTTCACATTAAGTCACATTTAAATGCTGATTTTTGGGACAATCATTTCTGAGAAATTCACTGCATGATTTGATTACAGGCTGCTGATCAGAATGATGCTTTGGCTTAACCACAAGTAAGAGACCTTTCCACACTGATCATTTTCCTTGAGGGAAACAAAAATCCACTACACTTGTAAGAAAGCTTTCCCTGAAGGCATAAACATGTAATATAAATGCATGATCCACTATTTATCAGTCAGTAAATGGAATTACTGTGTACAGCTGCCTGCTCCAGAAGCATGCATGAATATATTCACTTTAAATAACTCTTTCAGCATCATCTAAGCCAAACTCCAGACTAAAAAGAAGTGAAAGGTAAAACTGTCTAAAACATTATCTATGTGCTAATGGAGGCCTTAATACTTGAGTAGATTGGGGTAGATTTAAGAGTTTCTTCTTTCATCTGTCAGGGTTAATATTTTTAGTAAATCATTTCTCAAATAGCAAACGAAATCAAGAAGAGTCATTCTGAACACACCAAACTGCTCCTTCTGCGTCTGGAATAAACTCAAAAGAGTTTTATCTTTTAACAAAATGTCTCTTTAATTTTTTTTTCCTCCAAATTTTAAAATCTTAGTATAAAAACCTTGTGACAGCCAGTTTGTCCTGCACAACACCTAAATAATGAGATATCTAGAGACTGGTCTGCTACAGATGGCTTGGCTTTGTGCACACAGTAATTGATGGAGTAGTTAGAGAATTCAGAGTGATTCAACCTGATATCATAAAAAGTGCACAGCCTTTCACACAAATGGAAAAAAAATGCACGGCTGAAGATTAGGAAGACAACGAAGTAATTCCATATAATTTACCACTGATTAATTGGATGATGCCTTGACATTCAGGCTGTCTGATCAAGAGAGAAACTCCTCACTGAGCTGCACAGACACACAGCAAATTGAGCTCAGACTTTCTTTATATTTCCAGTATCTCCTCCACTTACCAAGCTGTGATTATATTTCTCTGAATACTCTGAAGCTGTCAACTAAAACTAAAAACAAGGATTCACACAGTCCAGCCCAGAAGTAGAGCAAGAAATGATATGAAATGTAATTTGGGACTTGAATAGGCAAACAATGATTCCAGCCCATGCGGTTCTCATTACTTGCTCAGATCCACTTGGAATGCAGTTTTATCAGCTTCTAGAGAGGGCTTTTAAAAGGAGGAATGTGATGCCTCAGCAAAAGAGGTTATTTGAAGACAGCATAAATGAAGATTATCAAAACAAACAGTGACATGTCCCATTTGATACTGAGACCGTTTAAGTATCACAAGGACTAAAGAAAGGAATAGCAATGTGACTTTGATTTATTCCACCAGGGTCTTTCAAAGTTAACTTGAGCAGTAAAAGTCATTACCAAACACATTTCACAACCACTGAATAAGCAACCATCTACTGTTAAGACATTATAAGCTGTTGCACAAAACATGCAGCTGCTTTCAGCTGAATTCTGCTTCATTCCAATGGGATTTAAATCAAATCCTAATAATTAAATACTGTCACCTAAAGCTCCAACAGGCAAATGCCCTGCTCCTGGTAATTTCAGTGCATGTTCACTTTGTTCATGGAGTCACAGAATAGTTTGAATTGGAAGGGAGCTCAAAAATCATCCAGTCCCACCTCACCTCCCACTGTCCCAGGGGGCTCCAGCCCCAATGTCCAGCCTGGCCCGGGGCACTGCCAGGGATCCAGGGGCTGCTCTGGGCACCCTGTGCCAGCCCTGCCCACCCTCACAGGGAACAATTTCCTCCTAATATCTAATCTAAATCTCTCCTCTCTAAGTTTAAAACCCTTCTCCCTTGCCTTATCACTATCTGCCCAGATAAAAAGTCACTTTCCTCTTCTCTCAGAAATATTTTACTTTTAAATCCATGAATTCAGCGAGCAACCTTTGGAAACAGAAGAATGAAGACTGAATCACGTCAAAGACTTGCTTTAATGTCAGCTTCTCTTTGGTTTTTCTATGACACTACAGAAACTTCACAGGAAAATGAAATGATAAAGGTCTTGTTAAAGCTTCTCACACTCACATGGCTGCTCTCCCTGCTTTGAGTTCCTCTGAAAATTAATGGGAGACAGGGTGTCACCCACTGAGAGAACTCAGCCCCAGAGAAAAGAGACAGGCAGGCTCCCAGGGAGGCATGACGGAGGAATATCTCTCATAAAGTAGAGCTGACTAACTGAAAAGAACCAGGGAAATCACATCAGACAAGAGTCACTCCAGATTTTATATTCAAATGTCATTTCTTACGCAGTCTCTCATTGTCTTTTCTTCCAGAACAGGTTTTAGAGTGGGGGAGCTTTTGGTGCTGGGTGCTGGGGGTGGGATGGGTGAGAAATTGGCTGAATTATGAGGTTGGCCAAGTGTTCATTTGAGCAGTGTTGAGACACCAGAGCCCCTCACCTTCCCAGGCTAAGAGTGATTCATTCTTTGGAAGAATCACAGAATCTGCTGGGTTGGAAAAGACCTTTAAGATCATGGAGTCCAACCACTCCCCAGCACTGCCAAGGCCACCACTAACCCATGTCCCCAAGTGCCACCTCCACAGGGCTTTTAAACCCTCCAGGAGTGGGGGCTGCCCTTCTCTGCTGGCCAGCTGTGCCAGGGTACAGGCACCAACATAGAGAAATCTGCTTTGTCTATGCCTGAATCAGCCTTTGCTAACTCAGGGCAGGGGTGGGCAGCTGCACTTCAGGGTTTTGGGGTGAGTGTTTGCTTGGTTTGGATTTGGCTCCTTTTTGAGGACTTGCTTAAAGAGCTGCAGGACATTTCTGGTTATTCTGTGCAAGTTCCAAGTTAATTTGCACCTCAAATGCTTAAATTCACCGAGATTCGGTATAACACTGTGCTCCCCTTCATGGCAGGAGCTTCAGCCTGGGCCAGAGTTCATCCACAGACCCTGGGTTTCTCCTGGACATAGAAATCAGTTCCCTCAATATGAGAACATTCTAAAGAAATGCTAATTCTTGTTTCCTTGTTACTGGAATGAACTATTTGTAGTTATTTCTCTTGAAAATGACCATTGCCAGAGTGAAGACAACTGACTTGGCAATAGATTATACTTTTAATTTTTGGGCTAAAAATTAAAAGGACAAAAAAGTCATCATTAATGGCATCTCTGACTGCAGCTAAAGCCAAAGCAGTGACTGCAGGGCTGAGAGTCAAAGGGGTAAAATGGGGCTGTCTGCCTCATTTGTGCCTTTAGCAAGACTTGGGGGTGCCCTGGGAGACTCCTACAGCTCTTCCTTCCTTTCTTTCCTCCTTGTCCTTTTGTACCTCTCTCCCCCAGGTACCCAGTGAATAATTGTTACAGGCAGCAGTAACAGACTCAGCTTCTCAAGCTACCAAGAGCCTGAAACCTTTGTCCTTTTCTACAACTGTGACACAACTTTTCCCAAATTATGTGATTCAATCATTCTATTTTAAAGCTTCTTCCCTCCGTCTTAGCACAAAACACCGTCAAATTGAAATTAAAAAAAAAAAAAAAAATCAGAAAGAAAATACATCAGAACTCCTTCCAGAAATTGGACGAGATGTTTGCTTGTGTGTTCACCATGCCTTGCATCTAACAACAGCAGTAATGCCCTGGGAGAGACTCAGGTGGAATAAATGCTGCCATTGTTTGTTCTTGCTGTCTGGCAATGCAATAAAACCACTGCTGCAAAGATGGAAAATAAGGCCTAACACAGGAAACTCTATAAATACAGAATAAAATCAATATAATAAAAGATTCAGGATAGACTGCTGCTGCCTGTAACACAAGTATGCCCAAGTGTATAACAAATACATCTTCTGGTTCTCTTCCTCCACAGCACCTCAGCACCTGGCTCAATAACAATTAGAGGAATAAACTCCTTGCAAAGAGGCCCTGCTATGTTTTAATGCAATATTTTGGGGTTTCTTCACTATGGAAACTATCATTTACAAGCAATCTGAACAGGGATATAAACAACTGAGAGATGGAAAATGGGACAAGTGGGGCTGGCGTTGTGGTTCAGGAGGCAGGAGTGCAGAACCCGATATGGTGTCACCCCAGTTGGGCCAGTTTGAGTGCTGGGCTTGCCCCACTTACCATGACGACCCCTCCAGACTGCTCTGCTGTGCACATGCTCATGATGGGAGCCATGCCAATGGTTGTCCCCTGGAAGTACACCCCGCTGCAGGAGGGGAGAGGAGACACAGAGCCACCAGTCAATGCCAAGACACCTCCCTGTCGTTTCCAGACTTGAATTTCTGCCAGTCTCAAACAAAGAGCCCGTTTCTGCTCCTCGCATTTGGAGTCTAAAGTCATGGAAAGCCCAGATGGGCTGAACTGAACCACAGTGTCCCAGCTCATGGAACATCCATTGGGTCACCCCCACTGGATCACATCCACTGGATCACATCCACTGGATCACCCCCACTGGATCACCCCTGCTGGATCACCTACACTGGATCACCTACACTGGATCGATCTCCTACACTGGATCATCCCAATTGGATCACCCCTGCTGGATCACTCCCACTGGATCATCCCTGCTGGATCATCCCCATTGGATCACCCCCATTGGATCACCCCCACTGGATCACCCCAATTGGATCACCTCCATTGGATAACCCCAACCAGATCACTCCCATTGGATCATCCCCGCTGGATCATCCCCATTGGATCACCCCACTGGATCACCCCCACAGGATCACCTCCATTGGATAACCCAACCAGATCACCTATACTGGATCATCCCTGCTGGATAATCCCCATTGGATCACCTCCATTGGATAACCCCAACCAGATCACTCCCATTGGATCCCCCCTGCTGGATCACCCTCCTTTGTCTTTACTGCTGCACCAGGAGCCTTCTCCCCTCTGTTCCTGCTGGCTGAAGGTGGGAACAGCAGTCCCAGCACAAAGAGAATGTCTCTAACTCAAAGAAGGGTTATTGCAATGCAGGGGAAAGTTTATGAGCTACTTGTGATGGTGCAGAGCCTTGAATGCAATAATTTCAAACAAAGTGTTATTACACATAGAGAGCAATCAAACATCTCGGGAGGGACAGTTGGGAAAGGCTCCATTTATTCTTATTCAGGTAATGTAAGGAGTAAATAACTCCTGTTAATTACTGAGACTTCAGGTGTGTTTATCTGCTCAGTATAAAGAATAGCCAATTGATCAAAATAATACCTATTCAAGACAGAGGTGTTCCTCTTTTTTTTTAAGAGTGCTTTTACTTCCACAGAACCATAGACTGGTTTGGGTTGACAGGGACCTTTACTCAAATACTTTATTCCAAAAACAAGCAGCAGAGTAAAATATGCTTATGGTTTAATTTTTAAATAATGAATTGTCCAAGTTAGACAGCGTTTTAAAGCGTACTGGGGTATTTTCTTTAAGAAATGGAGTTCACACTAGGGTCAGAGCAGGCCTGTCTTCTCCAGTGACAATTTAGACTGAGGCCAGTTTAAACTGGTTGTAAATTCCTACCCTGAGTTTGCAGCACTGATTGCAGCCTGCTGCTCCACACGAGTTGTACTCAGGACAGGCTTTGAGTACCAGGGCTGGGAAAGGAAACTCATCTGGAGCATCTGCTGAAGGGCCCTGCAGAGAGTTCTTGGGTTTGGTGTTTGCAGAGGGCAAAGGCAAACCCTCAGGAGCACAGGTGTTCCTTCCAACAGCTGGGGCAGGACTCAGTACAGCTATCCTGAAATCCCCCAAATCCCCCAAATGCCCCAAATCCTGGCGGGTATCTAATGCAGAGCCAAGCCCACCTGATCAGCTGTGCATTGTCGTGGGCTTTCCGAGGCAGGAGTTTGAGCTTTCTCCAGTCCAGGAACTCATGCAGGCTGGTGAAAGGGTCTTGGGAAATAGAGCACTTATCCATGTCATTCCACACTTCCACTCCCACCAGGGCCACTCGGATATTTAGTGGCCTGTAGAACTAAGGAGAAGAGAAAAGCAGGAAATATGTATCTAAAAAACATTTAAGACAAAGTTGGATTAAAATATTTCAGTAAGAGCACAATGAACCTTTCTTGCAGAGGTTAAAAACAATTTCTTCTTCAGGGCAAAACACCTGACAGGACTCAGGCAAAATATTTCCAAGACTTACAGAAAGCATTTCTGACTCACCTCAATATCCATAAGGCTTCCAAAGAGATCCAGGGATTTCCTGCTTCTCCCTGTCCCACCCAAACCTGCAACTCCCTGGCCGTGTCCTCCAGCTCTGAGCCAGCTCCTGGCCGTGGCACACGGCTCTGCCAGGGCTGCCCCACCCTGGATTGCACAGACCCAGCTCCAGAGGGAGAGGATCTGTGCTGTGCCACGGTTGTGCTCCACAATAACAGCTGAGAATGTGCCTGTCGCTGTGGGTCACTCCCCAAGGACACACAGGACACGTTCTCAAGAGAAGGCTGAAAAACTTTATTAAAACATCTGACTCCATATTTATAGTATTTTCACAAGGACCAGGGATTAGAGGAGAAGCTGGACACCTCTCCCATCACACTGGTCACGACAAATGTCAATCAGTCACTTTCCACTCCCAAGAGAAGGAATTTCCAGCGACCTTGTCTTAGCATAAACAAGCTTCTAATAATAGCATCGATTAATGAGAAAGTGAACGAAGAACTACCAAACATCAAGTTAGAAAGTGCACTAGAAAACCTGAAAGAATCAGGGCGACATGTGCCAGGGTCATCAAGCCTTGCACAGAGCAGATAAACCCAAGTGGTTTTGTCTTTTCCCCCACCAGCAAATGCCATTTTGCTGGAAGGGGGGAGCCAGAGCTGCATCAGCAGAGCCACGACAACAATTCTAATGTGAGAGTAATGCAAGGAAGGAGTCAAGGATTGATCAAGTCCAGATTTGCCTGACAGGCTGAGGAAAACACCCAGTAGATCTTTGTCTTGTTTCTATGCATTCCAGCCGTTTGCATAACGCCAGCACTTGCTGAGAATAAATTAAGCATGAAACAAAAAATATGTTACAATATGCAAAATTAATTTTGAGCAGGTAACATATAAACACCTGTTCTCTGGCAATAAGTCAGCAAGACAATTATGGATGAGGTAGAGGTGTCTTCAGCAGCTTGTTTTTAATCAGGAATGCTTCTCTTTGAGCTACTGTCCTTGAAGTATCACTTGATAAGTTCTCAGATAAATTAAGACTCCCTCAGTTATAATTTCTCTACTAGAATCCTAATATTTTCTGGCCATAAAGTCCAACAAAAATAAACCCTAATTTGTTCAAAAACCACTCTAGAGGACTCTTAGCCTTTATTGTTTACTGCCAAGGAATTATTTCAAGACCAAAAAAAAAATTCAGTGCATGTCTCTCTCTTATTGCTCTAACTCAGCCATCAACTTCTACTTCCTCATTTCTAATTCTGCCATCTTCCTTGGATTATTAATTATTTATTAATTGTGTTTTCACAGGCATTTGTTGGCCTCACAACTGGACCTTCCCTTGATGCTGCACATGACTTTTTAATCCAAATTTCTCTTCAAAATAATCCTCTTTTGCTCTATCAGCTGTTCTATAGGTGATTACCCCCACTCTCTTTCCTGGTGAATAAAACACTAGGATTAAATTGGGCTTTTGCTGAGGAATAGCTCTTTATATCCCATAAACAGCAGAGCAGAACTCATGGCTTCGTGTATCAAAAGGCAAATGAAAGGTTTAAATTTGCTTTTCCTGGCTGGAGAGAAGCTTTGCTCTGAAATACTGGAGTAACAGGCAAGCTGCAGGGTTAGGTCCTTCAGCATCCTTCAGAAAATGTGCTAAGGTTGGGAAAAGGGAAACAATCCCCATGTTCTTACCTTATCAACGTAGTTTGCAATTTCTATCAGCCTCTGCTTAATTTTTTCCACATCTTTGCCTTGTCTCTGAAACTTGGAATGTAAAGGATCAATGTACCAGCAGCACAAATGTCACAGAGTTTCCCCCCAAGAGCCAGCACATCAGGGATGTTTGGGAATTTGGGTGCAGCCAAAATCCACCCACAGACTCCTGCTGCATTCACAGCACCACAGTGTGCCCCAAAAGAAACACAGACAGTGGGACAGGATTTTGGTCCTCATGAAAAGATTTTAGAATCTCCAAGTGTTGCACAGGGGTCCTTTCAGGACTGATGTTTTGGGGAAAAGCTCTTCTCTTAGCAGATCTTGCAAAGAGTGATTGCAATTCCCTAAGTAGCAGTGCTCAAGGAGACAAAAAAAATAAAAAAGGCAGCAAAAATTCAAGTCAAGATTCACATCTTTGCCATTCAGCTCACTGGAACATTTTTACAGCCAGTGCTGGGTACTTTGAAGCTCCCTTTGCAAACCATCAGGAGGGCAGTCGTGCTCCACGGAATGTGATGGCCCAGCACTGCTCCAGAAGCACTGACAGCCCCACTGAGGGCACAGTGAATGGCAGTGAGGACTTAACTTGCTCCAGGAATGAATATTTGCCTCTTCTTCCATGCTGACACAGTTATTTCAAACTCCTTCTGCAGTATTGCAAGAAACTCTGCAACTGAGTATCACTATTTTCCTATCTTAATCATTCCTTCCCTTGCTCAGCCCTAATTAGGGAGGATGATTTACCTCAGAAAACCATCATATTGTTGACTGAAGCACCTTATTTGCAGCACCATGGAAACTGAGCTGAGCTGCCCCTTCCCTGCTCACACAGCTTTTTATTTTGCAGTTCCTTACCTCCCGATTATCTGCCACAATAACAAGCTCCACGTACTTCGTTGTCTTCAGAGTCTCCCTCTTGTACTGTCAAAAAACCATGAAAGTCTTACTTTGTTTTCAGCCTTGATACAGCAAAGTGCTTGCAAGAGGAAATGCAAATGTCTCAGCTTTCCTACATTTTGCTAAGATTTTACTACCTACAAATTTGTAGTGGATTCCTCCTCCTCATGGAAGTTTTCCTTACAAAACCCCTCAGGATTTGATCACAGAAAGCAGGAGAGTGGTGCAAAGTCTCTCTCAACCTTTCTGCTTTCTGCAGTTGAAACGTTTGAGTTATCTTTCCTCACAGGAGAATATCCCCTCTAGCAGAAAGACCTTTGCTATTTCCAAGGCACGCTTCAAGGAGGGATGAGGTAACTTCTAACAAACATCTCACACAATAGACAAACTGGTTACCAAGAAAAATGAGAGATAAAGGGATATTGAGTGAAGCAGAGAAGAGGTCAGGCAGTCAACTGATAAATTATGTAGGAAGAAACCCCCCTCCAAAAAAAGCAGAACCAACTGTCAGTGTCTGGGGAAACAAATTAATACTTGAAAAATGGAAGGCACACATTTAATCCTGCAGCTGCATATTCATATAAAATGCAGGTCTAGAAGAATCATAATGCTTAACTGAAAAAAACCAAGATCACTGAAGAAAGTGAAATGATTTTTGTAAGAGTACAAAACACGTCACAGCCCCTTTGCTACCCTAAATTTAAGTGGCCTATTAGTGCCTGTACACGTTCTGTGCTTTACAGCAGTAGCCTTTCACTCCTTCCCTGTGTCTGGCCTAGGACATTTAGGGAAAAGAAGTCTCAGCAGAATATCTGATCTTCCTGCCAGAACTTAGAGGGCTTAAACAGATGTCTGACCTACAAGTGACCACGATGTCCTGAGCTGCAGCAAAGCTCTTGAACCTAAAACACCACTCAAGCTTTCCAAGGAAAACTGCTCCAAGGCAAAGCAGAGATCCCCCAAGCACAGCCAGTGCTGCACATCTCCTTCCAGCCAAATTGCACCAAGTTTTCTTCACATTATCAAACTGCTCCTCTTCATTATCTGCAGATTAGCGATTCTGATGTTTTGCAAGAATTAGAGGAAAAGTGAACACTGCAATCTTCAGTATCTGACTTTCAAAGTAATATTTAATAGTGTTGCAAACTCCAATAAGTTGAAAAAAGTTTCATTTGGACAATATTTATGGATGGAGAGAGGAGTAAAAGCTGCTGTTAATGAACTAAACATCAAAGCTGCCAAACACTTGATAGGATTACACTTTCTAGAGGCTCTGACAAATGACCTGAGGTAGATTCTTTTAAAACTTCTGGTACTGGGGTGTGATGTCACTCAGACATGAGTGGGGGGGCCACAAAAGGCAAATGGCCACGTGGCTGCTGTTTGGGATGGAATTGATCTCTCAGACACCAAAACTCTCCCATCCTAAATTTATTATGAGGTCCAAAAAAGATGCATCTCCAAGGTGCCTCTCATCCTCCTCCAAGTGAAGAAGAAAAGGTGATACAGGAAAATCTGAGTTCAAAGGTACAAGGAGAGCTCGGTTACATCAGTCAGTTCAAAACATTTCTCTCTTACTAAAACTGTTTGGACTGGAGGGAGCTGGAGAGAAACTGGCTAGGAAATATAAAAATGACATAAACCTCTGGTGAGTGACTTGCATAACAAATCTGTTCCTGAGATTTGCCCAAAGGCTGTGTGAATTCCTAGGATATACAATATTTATTTATGAAATATACCTAATTACAGCTTCTTTCAGCTTGCTGTCTGCAGCCAGCTGCACCAATGCACAGCCCCTTTGCTGAGTCAATCCTTCAGCACTGAAATGAGGAGTCAGTGACACAGCCATGAGAGCTGGGGCACAATGGGCTTTGTTCCACTGACCACTGTCTCTCTCTTCTGCTTCTTCCACACCTGACCCTGTCACAAACCTGCTGTGTCCCTTCCCCAGCCTTCCCTGCCTGGGAATTGGCATGGCCTGGATGGACACTGCAGGGCTGCAGCCTCTTTTTCTTCATGCTCTATAAAAATCCCCTGCCTGGTTGTGGTCACCAGCACCACCAAAATGGCTTTTTTGCCTTTGTGGGTTCAGAGAAAATTCCCCACTGCGGGGTCTGTCCTACACCCCAGACGTTCTGCAGGGTCCTGTCTCAATGGGGCTCAGCTGGAAAAGGCTCCTTGGTGCAATTTGAGGGTCCAGTGAGCCATGAAATGACCCAGCAGTCACAGAGACCCTGCTCCAGTGGGGCACAGCCTGTCTGCAGCACCCTCTGCATCCCCTGCCTTGCTCCACTGAAACTCCTGCTTCCATCTGGGAAGCTGAGTCTGCTGCTTGTCCCATCCTTCACCTGTGCTTGCATCTACCCAACAGCCCTTGGTGATATATTGATCTCACATTTCAGCCCTGCTCAATAAAAATTTCGTGTAGGTGGTTGAACGAAGAGTCAGGGGATAAAACCAAACAAAAATCTTCCCCCACATCTGTCAAGAAGCCAAATATTTTCATCATGCCCTGAACCTTACACCAGATTTCTGCTTAATTCTGTCACCCAGTGTGATTTGGAGCAGCTTTATGTCTCCCCACTTTGCAGGTCATCTTTCAACGTGCCCACTGACAGACTGCTCAGTGACAACACTGAAATATGAAAACTCACTCCATACATTACACTTGACAGCTTTCAAAATCCCTACATTAGAAGCTTAACCAACTCACTCATTAAATATATTGTACCTATCCATATGACGTGACTGTTGACAGGTTTTATAATTATGTCCACTGAACCACAGCAAAAATATTTTTCAGATGTTTAAAGGGAAATTTGAGTTGTAGTTGAAGCCACCAGCAAGATGGGAGAACCATAAGGGTGAAAATAAAATGGTTTTGGTTGTGTCAGTTTGTTATATGCACCTATTTTACTTCATTACATTGACTACTTCAATGGAATTCAGACAAAGTCACAAATAATTTGGGGAAACCCTAATAAAGTTGTATTTCCTATGTTTTCCACCCACACACACTTAATTAGAAATATATTTAATTCTTATAAAGTTACATGCAAAGGCTAATGCTGTAGATGTAATATTCTTAAATAAGTAAAATAAATGAATTCCATTGCATAATTGTATCTAGAGATGTCACTTAGGTTGCTTTCCTTAACGATGGACCTGGTGCAAACCTGAGCTGTACATGCAGGTACAAATCCCCACATGTGCTATTCAATAAATGCAGATTTGCATCATTATATAATTCCTGAACACCTAATCCAGCCTTTCCTACAATCCTTATCCAATATGCAGATGAATTTGTTACAGCATTTCCACTTCCTGGTTTTTAGCTCATTTAATTTTCTCATTTCCATTTGCTGGCTGCATCTCACACGAAGTACATTTCTGCCGACACCACAGCAACTCCAATAATACATCTGTAAAATAATATGCTGAGAATTTGTTTTGTCTGCATAAGAGACTTTGCTACTAAAATAGAAAGGTTCCAGACCTGCTATTAGCAAAGTATCCCAGCTATCATGTTCTCTTTCATCTTGGGAGGGCAAGAACTTTTCCAGACATGGCTCAGTATTCTTAGGGAGCCTTAAATTCTGCTTATAACCCTACAAGAACCAAAATATATGACCATATTATGAACTCATAAACTTCTCTGCGTTGAAAAGGAAGTGAAAAGCAGGTTATGCTTGGAGAGTGCAGGAAAAGTAATAAAGCTTTAACAAATAATTTCAAGGCTGCACTTCAGCAGATGGCACCGAGGGAAGTCGATGATGTGGGTTAAGGTTTTGCTCGGTAGAGACTCCTGTGGTGGGCAGAAACAGGGAAATGCTGCCAAGCAGACACATAAAAGCACATCAGCCACCTACCCTGGCAGCTGGAGGATGCTGTGACGTGGCACTGGCAGCAGCCCCCGTGGCAGGGATGTCCAGCCTGTGGCCACAGGATCCCGGGGCTATTTTCAGATTCTCCGCTCGGTAGATCTTGTGTGCACTTGTAGCACCTTCCAATGGCTCCAGAATGTAGCTCTTGTTTTCAAACACAATGATTCCCCTGGGACACAGGAGAGCAGAGTGAGACATGCAGTTTGCAGGAGCTTGTCTACACCAGAGTTACACCAAGTTTAATAATGATGGAGTATGAGAAGGCAAAACACTGATTTACAATGTCACGGGCGAGCAGAGCGGGAAACATCAGAGCTGTACATTTGTCATTGCAGCACACACTGTGCTTTAAAAGAACCAATGGCTCACAGAAATTTGTCTCTTCTGAAGTGCTGCACTGCAGAGCAAAATGATATTTGTGCTTTATTTGTTTTCCATTCTCCCAGTGATGCATTGCTGACGCCGACGGAGCCGCGGCAAACGGGGGCGAGCAAAAGCCTGGAGAAATGCTTGGGGAAGTGAAGGTGCAGAGGGAAAGCACCCACTGCAGCTGCAGTTGCATTCCAGCTGGCAAACCAAACCCTGGCATGAGCCTCGGCCCTGCCAGATCAAAGAGGTGTCAGGATGGATTATTAAATATTGCCCGGCGGGGCAGCAGAGGGAAGCCCAAGCACAGGAAGAGCTGATTCCCATTTTTTACTGCCCAAAAGAGCAATTGTGACAGCAGCACCTGCTCCCTGAGGAACTCACAGATTTTGCAGTGAAAGCTCTCTTGCTGAACTCTTTAAGCTACAGACTGTAGGAGGAAAGAGGGTCCTGGTGCTGGGTCCTGCCCAGTTCTCCTGAGATGCCACAGCAAAGCAAAGGTGACAAAAGGCTGAACAAGCGACAGGCTGGGAGAGCTGGAGGTGTCCAGCCTGGAGAGGAGAGAGCTCCAGGGGGACCTCAGAGCCCCTTCCAGTGCCTGAAGGGGCTCCAGGAGAGCTGGAGAGGGACTTGGGATAAGGGACAGAGCGACTTTATTTTCTTAGTGTGTCTTTTTGGTGTTTTAGAAGTGTCTGCCCTTTTTATTTCTGTCTATGCTGTGACAAAGATAAAATACAACAACCACTGTGAGACCAGGGTCGCTGTACAATTTTCCAGAAAGTTAAGAATAAAATAAGAGGAAAAAGACCCAAAAGCAGGTTAATCATACTATGAAGACTGATTTAAAAATAAAATTATAATTACTAGGAAAAAGCTACCTTAATTATCCTATTATTAGGAAGATATGATGAAGAAACTCAAAGTCTGCTAACAAATTAACAGAAATATTAATTCCAAGCTGGCTGCACAATTTTGCTTCAGAGCACCATTAACACCAGTTCAGCCCAGCCAACAGACATTTTACTGGTGCTGACTGGAACAGCTCAAATTCCAAGAGAAAAAAGCAGCCTGGAAAGCCATGATTTCACCATCTGCCCAAGAGCAGTCCCAGGAGCCTGTTTTACTGACCTGAACCAAGGCTCTGGGTCTGATAATTCATCTGCAGCCTCCTCAGTCCCCTTGGCAGAGCAGGTAAGACACATTCAGCCATCAGCCAGCGGGCTAGGAGTGATGGATCACGGCTGGAAAAGCTGATTTATCCCAACCCTGCAGCTCCAGCCAGGATCCCAACAACCCTCCTGACATACGAGACACCTCGGGCAGGTCAGGCTGTGATTTGAGTAACCTCACACCCCACAGCTCTGAATTATTGGCAGAGCTGCCTTACTCCTGGGAGGATTTAGGAAATCAGGACAACACATTGCCTTCACTCCAGAAACCAGCAGCCCTGTAATCAGCACCATCAAATAAGGATTGTTGTCTTTGCCTTGTGCAATTAATCATTTAATTTTGGGGACAGGAGTCCATTAGTCACTGTTTGAAATGGGCCAGCCTGAGCAGCTCCCTGACAACTCAGAAACAACAGAAAAGCATGAAGGGGTTTATTTTTAATGCTAAATTTGCCCTTCTTAGAACATTCCCTGTCAAAATTAGAAGCTTGAACCATTTTCTTTAATTACTTACACTAGAAAGGGAGAGACTTAGTTGTATCCTGAGTAGAGTTCTCTCCATTTTAATTTTTAAAAAAATATTTTAAAGTGAGCATCATGTTTTTGTGATAATATCCAAAATGTGCAACATCAATGCCACATTTCCAATGTATCCCTCATGTACTCATCCTCTGTCTAAAAGAACTAAAAAACCATTTCTTTAAAAAGAACTAAATAACCATTTGTTTAAAAAGAACTAAATAACCACTTCTTTTCCCCTCATTTCCTTTAGCTGCTGAGGGTATGGACAAATGATCAGATCCCAGAATGGTTAATTTGGGTTTTTCCTGAGCATACCAGTCTGAGTCCCATCCCAAGGGACAGTGTGGGCCTTTAAGGACAGTTTCACTTTGCCTATGGAGCAATCCCAGGATAAGGAAAATCTGCAGATTCGCCATAAAGAAAAACAGATTTTTCATTTAAGGCACACTTATCCCTTAAGTGCTGCCTACAGGATATCAGCACCTGGCTTGTGACCATCTGTAATAAGATAATGAATATCAAATATGAATTTTCTTGGCCAGCTCTCTGTTTTTGACTAATTTTCTTTTCCTACAATTGCATTTTTCCCCCTATTGTGCAGTGCCAAGCATAGCACCTTAAAAATGTAACGAGTCAAGAGTTATGGTTCCTTTCTTTTTTTTTCTTTTTTTTTTCTGGTGTGAACAATACCCACCAGTCATTCAGGACTGAGAATCTGAAGCAAATAAAATAAATCCATAGCTACTGGTTCCTTCCACTCTCCTCAACCATTTGCAAGAAGCCTCTGTTATGCCTCCACCATTTCTGTGTCTCTTTCTTTAAGAGGGTTCTCCCACACTCCTGAGTCAGCTCATATTCTCAAAAATTTTCTGTTTTTCAGGAGCCAAGAATGTTAAACAATGTAGAGTTTTCCAGAGTGGCAAATAATACATTAATGTGGCAAATGACATATTGAACTACAGATCCCCAATCAAAAATTATACAAAGAAACCCAAAGAGATTTCAGCAAATCCTCAAGACCAATCTGTGGGGTTTCTATCGGACAAAAAGCTACCAGAGTTCCCAGGATTATAAATGTCTGAGGGGGAAAAAAGCAATGTAAAGTATTCAAATTTTAGTGTTTAATTCAGGTGTTTAATTCTGTGTTTTCATCCAAACCTACATGTTGAAACTCAGAATGCAGAGAATATTTCTGTGTGTGTTTTTGGGGATCCAAACCCTCTGACACATCCTGCTTTTAACCTCTGGCCATGGAAAGGCTGCCTGGGCTTTGGGA
>VYXF01007848.1:249517-259848 GCA_013397295.1 Polioptila caerulea | reverse complement strand
AGAGAGAGAGAGAGAGAGAGGTGTTCTTTGGGTATTAAGATTCTGGAAGATTGCAATGTCCTCACAGCCCCAGCTGCTTGGGGTTTCTGTCTGCCTGGAGCTTCTGCTTCTTTTCTTTGTACTGTTTAGTATGGTCAATTTCCTCACTCACAAGGATGTATTTCAGTCACACACAGTAGTGACAATCAGCAGTTTGTCCTTGGACCTCTGTTTTCAATCTCATTTGTATTTTCAATGCCTTTTCTGCTGTGTGCTGACCTCCCATCATACGAGGATGTATCTGGTACCAAGGTCCACGTTGCTCAAGGTCTAAAGGTAAGTTGACAGCAAGCAGCAGGAGGGCAAATAGGAGGCAGACAGGAGGACAAACCTAGCAGATGGCAAATTTAGCATAGGGCCTGTGGTGTGTTTCTACCAATAGCAACATCATTGTTAACAGGAAAATTCACTTGCTAGTTTTAAGGATACTGATCAAATAGAACATTAGGCTTCTATCAATTTCCTCTGTATCTGCAAAAAAGGTAAACCCAAGGTGCTTACATATCCCAGGTCACTAGTTCTGTAGACTAGACTATAGAATTCTCTCATTCTACTTAGATAAATTTTTCATTGGCTATTTCATATTTATGTCTTTTTTCTTCAAGGAATTAGTTGTCAAGAATTTTTTGAGATAATGTGTTGACACTTTACTGGGAAAGCCTGCAATCAGTTTATGGCTTATTTTATTTTAACATTTAACTTTTTTGGATACATTTCAGGCTGCTGGGCTGAGACAGCTTATTTTCACATATACATTAAACTGTTTTTTATTCTATTTACAACAACTGTGAATATGCATACAATATACTCATATTGGGAGATAAAATAACTCTCTCCAAAGACCAAGAGAAAGCCTTTTAAAGTGACTTATACTTTTCTCTAAAACTTTACCTTCTCTCAGTTCTAACCAAGTAACAACCATGTATGTATGCATGTTTATATAGCATGTATTCTGTTGCAGGACAGTAAAAAATGAAAAATCAGTAGCTTTTAAAATTTAGTTTTTGATTAGTGTGATTTATTTAATTTCATTTTATTTCACTCTGCTTTGCTTATTTTATTTTTTTCCCATTTTGTTTCAATTGTTATTGTTAGATCTTGTTGCTGAGTTATAGTCAAAGTATCTCTTGTTCTGCAACATGGGGATATAGGAACAACTGTGTGGGTGTAGAAACTAGATTAATCAGTCTTAAGATATTAAATAAACACAGTTCTTTTTGTGAGGAAATATGAAGCCCACTCATTCAACCTTTTGGTTGTATCTACAACTGTTAAACATATTCCTAAATAGATAACTGCAGTCTTAGTGAAATAAAATCTCAAGCAATCAGTCCATTAGTGATAAATGACAGCACATTTCACTACACAAGAAACAATATTTTCTGTTCATTTTCTTACATGGGAAATGGTTACTATCTTTCTTTAAAGAAGAAACCATTCCTATGGAAAAATTTTGCAAACATCGAAATCATAAAAAGGGGGGCATTCATTTAACAGTGTTTTTATTCATTGATAATGAATAGAAAGTGCTTCTTATGTCAGATGATACCTGTAGCTTAATATTTTACAAGAGGATAAAGCTGAATTATTCACTACTTTGAGTATTTCAGCTCCTAACAGTTTTTTTCCCAAGTGTTTCTGTTGAAGATTAATAATATAAACAGGTTGGTTCTTTCCAACTTCTATTAAGAACGTTAATCAGTCACAAAGCAAAGTTAAATTAATATTAGGGTTATTGGTGTGTCCATTGAAGAATTATTAAAATTTCTGTCTTTAAAAACATGTTCATAAACTTGTATGTCTGATGTTGTGGAAGTATAATGTTCTTAACTGTTTGTTAATCTGAAAAGTGAAAAGTGGAATGTGTGTGTCACCCCTAAATACCACAAATCAGAGGATAGGAATTTCATCCTTGATGCTAAGTGCTGTCGAGGAAATTATTTTTAATATAATTTTACTTTCGGTGAAGTGGAACAAGTCCAAGGAGCTTGAGGGAGAGAAGTACTCCTTTCTTTCCTTCAAACAAGATATTTTGCAATAGTTTTATTGTACATGTGCTGGTAGGTATAAATAATTTGAAATCAGAACTGTTCTTACAGATGTCTTTATATGACAGCTGCCTTGCTAGCTAGCACCAAGTAGTAAAGTTAATGGTCATGGTCTTTTAATTCTAAAGCATTACCTGAAGGCAGAAGTACTAGAGGGATCTGACACAGAAAGGGTGGAAGGGTCAAGTTTCACAGTGATCTGAGATTTGGCTCTGATTTAACACTGTGATAGTGTCTGACCTGAGCAGAATAAACATGAAGGGCAACTTGATTGGGGCTGTTTTCTGCATATGAATAGACCTGAATATTTACCAACTGCACTATTTGAATGTGCAATATTTTTTATTGCGCATCCTGACATGTGACTGCCAACACTCTTCCAGTTCGCTGCTTCTGTTACTCTATCTTTCTTTGTTCCTCCCACTGTGCTGTTCTACTTATGTTCTTTACTTACAAACACTTTCTAGTTTCATCACCCCCACCCCATTCCTCTCCACCCTCTTGTTTCAAGGTGTCAGGAACAAATTTTCTTAATACTGTGGCAATTTTGAACAAAGAGATATGGAAACATCAAATATGAAATTTCATTTAATAGCTTCAGACTTTTGAAAATTTGGAACTCAGTTGACTGGGAGCACAGTAATCATAAGCCCGTTGATTGACTTCATCATTAGTTTCTTCTTACTGATGATGCATGCATCCTGAATGGAAGTTTGATTTGGACTTACATAAGCTTTTGGTGACTTTATTTCACTACACAATGAAAATTACACAGGGCTAGGGCAGCATTACTTTTATATGCAACCCAGAAGTTTGAAAATATGCAGCTTGCGTCTGAGGACAGCATCCAGTCTGTTTAAGTTGTGTTAATAAAAAGTTATATTAGATTCTCACAATCATTTGATAATAGAATTAGACATTTCAATAAATCACCAGGAAGTGCAAGTTCAGGTAATCTTTTGTAATTTGTAATATTTCCTGAAGGAACTGTCATTTGCGAGAACTTTTATTATCTGAAAATTCAAACCCATAATTTTCTTTCTATGCAATCAATGTATTTAACATTAACTCATTAATGAATTGGTGAAGGATTCAAGGATTGCAAAATTAAAGTAACTTTGTTGCATAATTATAAAAAAATATCTATTGAAAATATGATTATGGCTTCTTTCCACAAAACCACTTAAAAAGGATGACGATCCTGCCACTTCAAATTTAGTCAAAGCAAGGCAGCCTATCCATGAAATTCCATTTTTTTTGTCTTTGTGGTGGCATGATGACACAGATTTTTATATGCTTTTGAATACTTAAACAATTTTCTTTTAAACTTTACCTTTACCTGAGATAAATAATTTCTGTGAAAAACTGTATCATAGAGGCTGGAGTACTAACTTAGACTAATAATATGCAACTGAAAATAGTTTCTTCAAGTAAAAAATGCTTCATAGGTTTATTGACAAATCATGTTGAAATCTTTATTGATGATAACTCTTCACTCTTTGTTGGCTTGAAAAACAGGTCTTGAAGAAGGATCCTGCAGAGGGAGATAGATCCCACCTCTCAAATAGTTCTACAACCCTGGAGATTAGATCTGTTCCTTAGAGGGAAAAAAAAAATACTGTCCACAGTCAAGAGATCAAAATAAAGTAACGTTAAATGGTATGTAAGTGGTCAGTCTCTACTGAAAGAAATACCTATGGATTTAGAATTCAAAGACTTCATAGCTAGATCAACCTCCGCAAAGAACTTGTGCCCACTTAATAAATGCTGCTGTAAAGCACTTTTTTTACACTTCTGCTATGTTTAAGCTGCGCAAAGATGCATGAAGACATTCCAAAATGTATTTTCTCCTGATTTTTCTTCCTTAAAAAGTACTCAAAAGACTGATTTTGTGGATATAAGACATTTTCACACTAAAAAAAATAAGTATGGAATTTTTACTTAACCTTCTGAGTATATTTTCAACAGAATTCATAGGAGACTTTGTGATGCTAATGGCTTGAGAAATTGTTTTTACTTCAGGCAGGATGTTTCCAAGCAATGGAAATGTATCTTTGTTACAGACTTGAAGCACAGATTTCCAAAATATTTAGAAACTTAATGACTGTTAATACCAACTCAAAGTAGGTATTTCAATGCCATTTGCAATCTCTGATTGAAAAGACTCCTTGCTTTAATGAAACCATAACTATTGTAGCAGAAGTGAGTATTTAAACGCACACAGAGATTGCATTACACATATTACATTCAGACTTGCTGAATTTAGGTTTTTATAATGCTTGAATTTAAATAATCTTTCTTCATCTTTTCCCTTTTATTTCCCCAAAAGATATTAGAATAAAGATTTAGTCTCTTTGTTCAAGGTTCTTAATTTTGTGAATGTAGGTAATATTTCTTACAACAAATAGAAAAAGTGAAAGACGGAAGTGAAAATGGAAACCATTTGACACAAAACTGACGTGATTGTCTCCTAAACCATTCTGTCAATCTACCATATGGTAGAATTTTGATGGACTTAAAAAGATGTCATTTTTTTCATTAACTTTTCAAAGATGAACCTAGTAGGCTTAAAACATACCTACTTTGGTATGTTTTACATAGTTTGTCTCTGCACATGTGGAAATACTTATTTACACTCTGAAAAGTGTATCTGCCCAGCCTAGACACATTTGGGATGATGCTGTTCTCTTACACAGTTGCTTCATAAGGAGGCAATAGAAAGTCACTCAGAACAAATAACCCTTGTGATAACTTGGCTGGTGCAATATTTTGTAGGTGCAAGGTTTTGCCTCTGATGTCTGCTTGCCAATATGTTCACGGATGAGAGACATGCCTACATTTTGTCAGTTTTGACCTCAGCTGAATATAGATGTTCAGTACAGGAGGGTTGCTCTTCACTGACCTTTGTTTAGCACACCTTTCTGGAAATAGGACATGATTCATTGTTAAAAGTCCCCATATGAAATATGCTTGCACCAAAACTGAGTGATCCATCTGAGCAGACTTTATGGCGAGAGCTTAGAGGTGATGTAATGGAAATTTTTGTAATGGAAAATTTGCTGTGCGTCTGGTTCTGTTTGAGTCTTTAGGTGTATTTTGTCAGTGATTTTTCTATTTTACTTCAGTGCCAATCTACTTCAGTTGCTCCTCCTTGCCTGTGTCTGTGTATCTTATCCTCTTATTCTTAAACACCTGGAAAGCAATGGTGTTTGATTTTTTTTACACAGGCCACTAATTCATCCCATTACTATGAGTTATGTAATATTAATTACTAGGATACCATTACGTCAATCCTGTAATCATTGCTATACATGCTATTGTTGTATACTTTAATAGCTTCTATGGCAGCCAACATTTCTTGTTCATTGATGCCTTACTGGAATTATCTTTGACCGCACTCCTTGCTGACATGTTTGGCAGCATGCATTTAACAGTAAGTTCCTTATTTTTGAGCTGTAATAGGCTGGATATGAACAGTGATTTTCAGTTTTGAACCATGTTTCTCAGTTTACTTCACTGGAGTATGAAAACTGTGGAGGGTGACTAATAATATCATGATTGGTAATTTATTGGTAGTCGAGTTTTAGTCCTTGGCTTTTTATAGCCATGCTCTTCAGTAATCAAACTGTGTAGTGAAAGATCTAATACCATATTTAACTTGATTTCTCCTCTGCAATTTATTTCCTGTCTTCATTTTCATGTCTGAGAATTTCTGTGTGTACTTCTTCTTCGACAACATGTTTGTAAATTTGTCCTGTGACAAACCCAGCAGGTCTGAACACATCATCAGATCCCTTCAATGAAGGTCTTTGGGTGCTGTCGCTCTTCTCTGCCGATGGGCTTGCAAGGTCTCATGAGGCTTCATGTAGAAATTTAAAGGCCATGCCAGAGATTGTCTGCCAGTGTTTTCATACATACAATATGATCTCAACACTTCAAATGCAGCAAACTAATGGCCATGAGAGAGGATTAATATTTTAAGAGTATATTCTCATAGGTGAAGGAGTCAAGTTACTGCGGACTAAATTTGTGATTGGGATTTGCATTCAGTTAACTTTGCCTAATGCGCCTGTATAAATATTGATCCCTTCTTCCTATTAATTATGCAAGCAGTGGATGACATAAATAATGGTTCTTGAAATAGAGATACCTGATAACTACACTTCACAGCTGTAGGAGTAGAGTTTTAAGTTAAATACAAGCAAGCATTTGCAAATTAAACTGCAAATTAAACAAAAAATTCTCATAGTAGTAGAAATCTGGAGTGGCAAAAAGTTAACCCTTTATATATATATAATCACAATATATTTTTAAATAAACGTATACTAATTAATTACAGTGTGAAATGATGGATGATTAAAATAGTTCAAAAAATTCTGCATTTCAATAGTGAATGCTGCATATCAGTAGGAAGTTACCTCAGTCAAAGAATGAAAAGGTAATGAATGTAGACCTAATCAGAAAATGTGGACTGAATTTTAGAGACATATCACAAAAATGGGCAGTGGCAAAATGAACACTTGCAATAGGGTAAATTTGTCCAATCAAGCAGCATATTTGTCATACTTAGAAAAAAAAGAGCATGTTCCCATCATTGATGTGTTTGTTGTAAAGTAAGAAAAGCTTTAGTTTAAAAAAAGTGTAAAGCTGGTATTTTGAAATAGGAATCTGATGTATGCCAGCATGTGTCACCTCATTTTTCATTGCACATTTCCACAACAGAGTGAGTTAAGAAATGCTGATGGTTTCCTTCCAGGGTTTTGATTTCCTTCATCTGATTATAGGTAATTTTGTTTTGATTTTAAGTGTCACAGGAGTTGAAGAAAATAATTTTTCAATCTTTTTCCTTCAGTGGGCTCAATGGGCTTTTCAACCTGTTACATTCTTTGCTCTTGATTATAATAAATAGTTCAAACAACATCAAGTCATGCCATACCAGCTGACAAAAATTTTGCTTGATAGTTGAGTTTTGCAGTGTTTTAGCACTTCTACAATAACTTCTACAATGAAACAAGGGATACAGCTGCTGTTTTCCAACAGCCGCCTCTTCCTAAATAAAAGCTTTTGTTATAAGGGTTGTTCTGCTTGGCACCAGACAACTGATTTAATAAATGAGACACCAAAAATTACCAAGTAATGGAGAAAGTCAGGGAGAGGAGCTCTAATTAAAGACAAATAGACAGAGAAGCCAGGATTTGCTGTGGATAAGAAATGTCATTATAAAGGTCTTGCTGCACTCCAAGGAGGGTGAGCAGGAAGTTTACTAAGGCAAACAATTGTTCTTGTCTGTACTGCATGTGCAAAGAAAGCACATGTTACAACAAGGAAAGAGTAGGCTGGCAGTACCAGAGAATTCTCTCCTGTTACAACCCATCCCTGAGGGTGGGGGTAACTCAGGTTCTTCTTTCCATAAATATAAATAATAAATAAATAAACACACACACACACACACACACACACACACACACACACACGTGTATGTGTGTAGGGTTTATTTTAGAACAATTTGGTTGTGATGGAAAGGATATATGTAGGGGGTTTGGTGGTTATCTGTAGAAATATATCACTATAAAAGCATAAAAAACACTTAAGAATAATATATATATCAAAGATATATATATTATTCTTAAGTGGTTTTTTATAAGAAGAATATGTATGGAATTATACAATATGTGAATTTTGGGCTTTAACTACTTGGTAGAGAGTTCTACTTTCAAGGTGCTTCCAGGTAATTTCAGAAACAATAAGGTACTTATAACATTCAGGAATATCCATTTAGGCATTATGTGTATCCTGAGGACCTCCTCTTGTGAGTATTGCTGCCAAGTCTGCTTTGCCAGCAAAGTAGAAGGCACACAAAATTTTTAATTCTGTCACTCAAGCTCCAAATACTTTTCTGTGCTAGTGGTCAGACATGCCAAGTGAATGAGTCACAAACACAAAGACCATGTAGACAGTTTTTTATAGTTTGTTAGGATCTCTTGGGTACCTAAAATTAGAATTTAAATTCTGTTTTAGACACATAAGCACATGGGTTTATTTTCAATCCTGCTGTGTTCTCATATGTTCAATTAAATTCTCTCTGTGTTAAACAAGCTTAAAAATAATCAGTAACATGTATTTAGATAAATAAATACAGACTAATTTATGACATTTTAAAATAAATATATCATACAAATTCTCTTATTTTGCCACTAATCTTCAGAATAGTTTTTGCATAATGTTTTGCAGTTTTTATTCCCTTACTTTTTGCTATGTTCTTAATTTGGCTAGTATAGAGTTAATTTGCTTCAGAGGTGCTAGTATAGTTCTGTGTTTTGGATTTGTGATGGAAACAACGTTAATAATTCAGGGGTGTTTTTGTTGTTTTTGAGCAGTGCTTACACAGAGCCAAGGCATTTTCTGCTTCTCAGCCCACCCCACCAGTGAGCAGGATAGGGATGCACAAGGGCCTGGGAGGGGGCACAGCCAGGACACTGACCCCAACTGACCTAAAGGAAAATTCAGGCCAGATGGTGTCATATTCAGCACATAAAGAGGGGGAAAGAAGAAGGAAGGAAGGGCTATTTGGAGTGAAGGCATTTGCCTTCTGAGTCAGCCTTCAGTGTGATGAAGGCTGACTTTCATGGAGATGGCTGAACACCTGCCTGCCAAACAGGAGCAGTGAATTGATTCCTTGTTTTGCTCTGCTTGTGTGCATGGATTTTGCTTTCCCTATTAAACTGTCTTTACCTCAGCCCACAAGTTTTCTTGTTTCTATGATTCTGTACTTTTTCCTCCTGAAGGCTAGTGACTGAGCAACTGCACAGGGTTTAGTTGACAACTGGGGACAAATTTCAACAGCCTGGATTAGGAAGGGTGTTATGACAGATACACATTTCTTTCTCTGTATTGTAGCATTTTGCTGATCTTGGGGAAGGGGATGGCATCTTTCTTCTGATCAAGGAAGTGTCAAAGTTTGCAAACACTCAAACCCAGGAGAGAAATCTGCCTCTTGCAGCTATTTGTCCCCTGTGTGAATTCAGGAATCATAACAGAGAACCATAGGCTTACTGTCAATATTTTTATGATCTCTTTTGACTTTCTACCCCGTCCCACTGGGGCATGGGTGACTGGATGCATGGGGCTCATTTACTGGCTGGACTTAAACATCAGCATTGTTGTATAGCAGTATCACACAGATCATGAATATGGCATTATAACAAAATATGATGTCATGTCAGCCTCTGCAAACTTCCACTTATTTCAACTCATGACTGTTTGTTTCTCATCTTTGGAGATGCATCTAATATTTAATTTCCAGAATGCTGAAATACCAAAACAAAGCTAACATCATGTATGAAGTAGTATTTGCCAACGCAATAGAAGATAACTGTGCCTAGAACTTGACTGATTAGTGGCTTTTGCTGAGTTCACTCAGTATGAAAGACTAAGTACTTTGCTAAGAGTGGATAATGAAGCTATCAGAACAGATATATGACAGCATAAATTTTTTTGAATAGATCAAGGAGAATTTTGAAATTGTGTCACCACTTAGTGTTGTAAACAAATGCAATGACAAATCCATCACACACATGCATTTTCTTTGTGTGCTTTTTTTATACATATTTTTTAATCTTACTTGACAGAAATTATTACTGATTAGTACATGGAAGGTGATCTAGTTTCTTACAACACTTGACAGAGAAGCCTTACTCATAGAGATGCAAACAAATAATAATTAATTTATTATCACTAATGATGATTAATGCATTAATAAAGAGGGAAAACTGGTTGGTGAGGATGAAAAATGAGCTGAGGAAGTACATTCTCTCAAAATCGGTTGAAACTGAAAATCAGTGAAAAGGTATAATTTTCTCTTATGAAAAATTAGCACTCTCTAGTAATGTAAAAGAATGAAACAGGCTTGACTAGCTGAAGAGCTCTCCCTATCAGAAGGTGAAAATAATGACCTATTATCTGAGGGATTTTTAATCCCATTTAATGGTGATCTTTCATTTTGTGCAATAATTTTGTAGGTCAATTAATATATTGTGAGATTTATGCAGGTATACTTGCAAATAATCTTGACAGAACAATACAAAAAACCTTATTATTTCCACAGTAGAAAATAAAAAAATCTTTCAGTGTACAAAGATGGGTTTAATATATGTATGAGACAATAAAATACCATAGGTGTTTCAGAGTTTTCTGGGTTTTAGATTTTTTTTTTTTAACTCTAGAAATTGAAGCTTTAAATTTTTC
>VYXF01007848.1:197416-241976 GCA_013397295.1 Polioptila caerulea | reverse complement strand
TATATATATATATAACACAAGAATGCCCAAAAATTGCAGACAGTCTGGAGATAGAGATGGAGAAATCAGTTTTTGTTTGTCCTTATACTATACCTACCATCATTGTTATCATCTAGTGCAGTTTCTGAGCTGGCAACCCAGAGCACGTTGCTGATGTGTTATAGAAGGAAAGTCACATAAGAAATTATTTTTAAATGGTGTATGTAAGGATTTAAATAAGAACACTAGATGGCTAGGCTGGTAAAAGAAATTTAAGCATGTTTCTAAGTGCTAACAAATGTAAGCTTGTTTTTTGAGATGTAGAAGGATTTTTTCTTCACAGAAAGAAATTACAGAGTTTTAACTTTGAACAGGCAGATAGTTGCCATCTAATATTCCTGTGTATATTTTTTCAGTTACTTTGACAATTTATGATGGACTCAAGTTATAGATCCTAGCAGCTGTAGATCATTGTTGAAATCTCTTGAATATTGCCTGAACCTCTCATACATAACAGAAATCTACTTCTAAAAATGAAAGACGTCCAGCTTGAACCAAAAGATAGTGTTTTAATTCTAACCACACTGAACAACACTCATTAGAAATTGCACAAAATCTCAGAGTTCTTATTATTCTTGTGGATTTCAGTATAATTTCTTACCTAAGTATGCACCACATGAAAACAAATTTCTCCTGTTGGTTTGAAATGTAGCTATACCATTAATCCTTATTATTAACTCTTCTAATTTAAATATATATATCTGTCTTAAATTTTAAACAGTTTTTCTAATGGATGTTTAAAAGGTGTGACTTATACTACAAAATGAAAAGCAATTTAATCCATAAAACTCCTCCTAGGTAGTGTCTTCCCATAAGTAAATTAAAATAAAACTGGGGTTATTCCAAGCAACACTCGTTTTCAGCAATCTAACCTTGGTGAGGATTAGGACCGTTCTGTGGCAAGTAGGGGACAGTTAAAACCAAAATAATTTTGGATATGGTCGTAAGAGATATCCTGAGCTAGTACTGTTAAAATGTACTAAGCTCTTCATCCTCTGACTTCCTAGCTGCTTCGTTCCAAGACTCTTCAGAGCAGACTCAGAATTTTTTTCCCCATCTAGGCCTGACTCTGGGGGGTTGTGAATGATTGACATAGAAAGAAAAAGAAAAAGCAGAAACGTCTTTTAAATAACATTTGGTGGCAGCATTGCAAGAGCAGAAATATGTTCTTTGTCCTAATTCAACATGCATGTGTATCACAGACTCAGTCCTGGGCAGCATCTAATATGTGGATGTCTTAAAGCTGAACATCACTTATACACACTAAGGACAAGTCCTGCCTGAGCAGCCTAATGGCATTCCACAGTGGAGTGACAAATAGACAGTGGAAGGATGTTTTTTTTGTCTGGACTTCTGCAAAGCTTTAGACACTGTCCCCCAAAACATCCTTCACTCCAGACTGCAGAGAGGTGGATTTGATGAGTGACTTGTGGGTGGATGAAGAGTTGCTTGGTTGGTCATATCCAGAGGAGGGAGGTCAATGGCTCAGAGTCCCAAAGGACATCAGTAAAAATTGGTGTCTCTCAGGAGTCCATATTGGGACTGCTGTTAATTTATATATTTATAGCATATGTGAAGAAATCATGTGCACCATCAGCAAATCTGCAGATGATACCAAGCCGAGTGGTGCGGTGACACTCCTGAAGGATGGGATGTCCGAAATTGGGATCTGGCCTAGCTTGAGAAATGAGCCTGTGAGAATCTCATGTGGTTCAACAAGGCCAAGTGCAAAGTGCTGCACCTGGGTTGGGACAGACCCTGGTATCAATCCAGGCTGGGGGCTGAAGGGATGGAGAACAGCCCTGTGAGAAGGACTCGGGGGTGCTGGGGGGTGAGAGGCTGGCCATGACCCAGCCATGAGCACTCACAGCCCAGAGAGCCAAACGTGTCCTGGGCTGCATCCAGAGCAGAGTGGGCAGCAGGGCAGGGAGGGGATTCTGCCCCTCTGCTCTGCTCTGGTGGGACCCAACCTGGAACCCTGCATCCAGCTCTGGGGTTCCAGCACAGGAAGGCACCTCTTGGAGAGAGTCCAGAAGAGGCCACCAAAATGATCAGATAGACAGAGCACCTCTCTTACGAAGAAACTGAGCGGAGAGAATTAGGATTGTTCAGCTGAAGCAGAGAAGGCTTTAGCGTCACCACATTGCAGCTTTCCAGTACATGAAGGGAATTTACAAGAAAGATGGGGAGAGATTTTTACGAGGGCATGTAGGGACAGGACAAGGGGGAATGGCTTTAAACTGAAATACAGTAGATTTAGATTATATCTGAGGAAGAAATTCTTTACTATGTGGTTGGTGAGGCACTGGAACAGGTTGTCCAGGGAAGCTGTGTGTGAGCTGTCCCTGAAAATGTTCAAGGCCAGGTTGTCTGTAGATCCGAGCAGCCTGCTGTGGAAGGTGTCCCTGTTGATGGCACAGGAGCTGGAACTAGATATCTTAAGATCCTTTCTAACCCAAACCATTCTATGATTCTATGATACATGATCATCTACAATCCTGCCACAAATTGCTGGAAGTTTCTGTATGCAGATCATGTTCTTAATAAATATTATTTAATATTAACTCCAAAACTTTAAAAATCCTAGGAAACACAAAAAGGAGGACTACTGGAAGATGAATTGAAATGTCCCTACTCTTGTTTTACACCTGCAACCCTGCATTTCTCTTGAACTGTAACACATAGGAAACATGGCACTCTTTAGCCCTATTGAACACTACTAAATTGAAAAGCTAAAGATACCCTATGGACTGGATTTCCATAAATATAAACAGACATTGGAGAAATTTCCATAGATGGATGTGAAGTGACAAATCCCTTTGAACTAATCTGTGCAAGGAAACTTGTAAGAAACTGTGAACTAAAAGGAAAGGTATAATACCTCATTTCTCTTACCTAAATGTGTAGATGATAAGAAGCACTGGAAGTGGTGCAAGAGGTGTCTGTTGTGGGATGTCTTCTAATCAGAGTGATTATTCTTTTACCTAAAACAACATTGAGGGATTTGCTTCTCAAAGGCTCTTATGCACTTCAGCTTCACTTGCAAGCTGTTCCGTACGGCAATTTTTCTATGCATAAAACCCCTCCTGAACTTTCTGGAGAGAGGTATCCAGACCTCCTGGATCAACTGTCTTTAGGCTGAACCTTACTGACTCTGCAGGTGGAATCCGGATTTTTAATCTCTTGGTCACTGTGGTTATTCTTCATGCAGCTTCTGTGACAGCTCATGATAATATAATAAATATAACGTAATGCAATGTAATGCAATGTAATGTAATGCAATGTAATGCAATGCAATGTAATGTAATGCAATGTAATGTAATGCAATAGAATAGAATAGAATAGAATAGAATAGAATAGAATAGAATAGAATAGAATAGAATAGAATAGAATAGAATAGAATAGAATAGAATAGAACCTGCAGCTATACTTGTTGTCTGTAAATCAGACATGTTAGATGCCTAGTATTAACTTTGGTGTGTAAACAGAACTTCATTAGGGAAGTTACTGTGCATTGTATGCATAAATGAGCATTGCACTTTCAAAGGTTATGTTAGGCAAATTATTTTCAGGTCACTCATCAAATTCTTAGAAAAAAGTCATTACTATTTAAATGCATTATTTAAGTCATGTTAAAAAGCAATAACCCAAATTCTCCCAGCATGAATGTGATGCGAAGACATCATTTAGCTCAGTTCTTACAGAAGAACCAAGTACACAAAGCTAGGAAGATGATAAATACTATACCCTGTATTACTATTTATGAAGGCATTCAAATTGCAGAGGTCTGATACAATTAGAAATCTGGAACTGGATGGCCAAAACAGAACACCAATTCTGCAAATAAATGTCTTTACTCCATTTTAAGATAGAATAGCGGTGATACCATTGTCGCTTTGTATGCCATCTGCAGTTAAAAAAAGAAATCCACAAACAAAGGAAAGAGAGGTAGCTTGAGAAACCACAACACTGATATTCTGATAATTAATGAAAGCCTTCTAGTGGTTACTGGCCAAACCTGGCACTGGTTTGCAAATAATTTGCAAAATGTTCCAAGTGACCCTTCAAATATACTGCCCAAGTATGTTTCAAGTATTTAAATCAAAAGATACTTTAAAAAGTCTTTTAAAGTTCATTATTTAGATAGAATTTTATTGCTAGAATTATACATGGAGAATAATTTTCCCGATTAAAACTAAAATTTATTGTATGGCTATGAAATCTTTTGCTGATTTGAAACACTGGTTTGTGCTGTGTTTAGTTGTAGCCTTGCATCATTCTGAGTTATATGGACCTTAAACACATTAGAATGTGTTTAATGAAACACTGAAGTTGTTTTCTGGACACTTCTAACATTTGGTTTGTCAAAGACAGAATGAGAGACTAAGAGAGAAAATGAAGTGATCCAAAATTTAGTATCAATAATTTAATTTTTAATAATTCTTTACCAAAGATGACTCAGGTACATTTCTCACATCTTTTTTAAAATCATTTTTTACTGGAAAAATACCCTTAACTCAGACTTCTGTGGGATTCCAATAACCAAACAGTGCTACACATCTGATTTACATTCTTGGGGATCACATCATGTTTAGTGTTCTGAGACTTTTTGTCTTATGAGTAAATGTCATTTTTCATCATTTTCAAAGGTTATATTTACAAGCAACCAATCAGGTAAGGTGGCAGGGAAATTTGGATGAGGAATAATCCAAGAAGACAAAAATGGCTGAAGTTCTGTTTAGGGTAAAAACCTTGACTCCCTGAAGGTCATAAAAACACTTGCACCTTATGCATTGAAATCTCTAGCAGATTATTTTTCTTTGTAAGCATGGCTGAAATATTAAGGAGAAAAGCTTTAAGGGACTATTATGATCACACATTCTCAATAAACCAGTTTTTCTGGCTGGTTCAAAATATTGTATGTGATAAATAGATTAATATGAATTAAGGAATTACATAATTCAAGAGACAAACTTCTGACACCTTTCCTCCTTACATCAGAAACAGTACATGACTAGAATATAGATAAAGGTCACATCAGGTGCAATGCTACAACAGTGGTGCCAGGAGCACGCTCGTGTGCTTCACAAGCTAGAAGATCCATTTCAGGAAGTTTTACTACCATTGGTTGTTTCATGTGGGAAAAATAATTTAAAAAAACCAAAACACAACAAAAAAATTCTTGTCTCTCCCATGTGACTCCTCCAAATTATTACTTGTTTTAGTACTTTTTAATAAGACAAGTTGTATCTTTAAGACAGCTTATTGCTTACCAAACATTTTGTGAAAGCCACTCAGAACGCTGCTGAAGTAGTGGTTTAAGGTAATTTTTGTCTTTTACTGGTCTATCTATTTTCAGTTGAAGAAACAATTTTCAGCTATGGTCTTTGGAGGAGAGCTTCAGAAATACTTGCTCATGAGATATTTTTCCCCCAATTTTAATATCAATTTTATTCTACTTTGACTTGTGTCAGTGTGAATGTATTCACACGTAGTTCACCGATCTGGTTTCATGTTTTGATTTAGAAAATGAGAATGTGTATCAGAATAGATATCAAGAAGGAGTCCACTAAAAAACTTGTATTTGACTTCTTCAAAAGAAGTTTGTTCAAAACAGGAATAGAAGAGATGTTCTTGAGGACAAATTTTATGGCATTAAATAACTATTCATGTAAATAAATTTCTATCTCTGTTGAGTGTTCAATAAAGAATTTGCATTAATTACAAATTATTAGAAAATTATAGTACCTGGGGTATCATGCTTCACCCTCAGAAAAATTAAATACTTTTCTTATGCAATAAACTTTTTGCTTCAGACTTTATAAATAATATTTCAATTAGAGCTGCAGTGGTAACAAAATCTAAAAATTATGTGGTTTCAGGAGGTTATTTTTAGCCAACCTAAACAATATGGTTGATTTTTGGATATATCAAATTTATTCTGTTTTCTGACTCTTGCCTTAAAACACAAAATTTTTTGCACCTTCTTTCTCCCAAGAGAAATGCATTTACAACTCTTCCTGGTAAATAACATTATTAACAACAAAAAGAAATTAATGGAACCTCTTGAATATTCAAACTTAGTGGTTTCCAAATCTCTTGCCTAGGATGTTTGAGGGATATCTAGAGAAAAAATACATCAGGCAAAATTTTGGTTTTTGTCTGGTCTGAGTGGGTGGGGTACAGTGGACCATGAAAGTCTGATATGAGCTAAAGAAACAGATGTGATCCAATCAAATGATTTGTATGTGTTAATTTAGCACCTGAGTAAAATTTTCACTTTTGCAGGAGTTTATATGTACAAAGCAACATTTGAAAATGAGATTTGATATCCAAAGTCACTTAGGAATTCCTAAACAAATTACTCCATACATCCTCAATCTGTGAACAAGAATGAGAGTGTTAGGAGTGGGCTGAGTTACAATGCAGGTACTAATAGATCATTGCATGCCCAGAGTGCTGTCTTATTCAATCTTTCCTGTGAACTGACCTAAAACAGTTGAAAAATAGCAAAGAAAAAGAGGACTACTACACTTGAACAATTTTTTAACAGTGATGTAATATTTTAAATTTTTGTATTTGATTGTGTATAAAAGCATACATTTGTTTTTGATTAACACAAAAAGCGTTGCAGTTTATACAGAATACAGAAAGTCTGTTTGTCAGTGAATATTTCTAAGACATTTTAGAGAACAAAGAGATATTATACATTATTCCACTTTGTATGTCACAGATTTTCTGTTTTACATTGCTTATAAACCTGGAATGTAGTTTTGATTTAGTACTTGATCTTGCATAACATAATGCAAATATACATACAGAAAGAACACAAAATTGTTGGGAATTTTATCTCGCAAGGGTTGACACATAATGACATTATTAAAGCATATGCCAAACTCTAAGTACATCAGAAGTAACAAAAGTAATGCCAGGGAAGGAAAAAGATGAACACAAAATAAGAAAATTAGGTAAATGGGCTGAGGAAAATAAAAGCAAAACCAAAACAATCCACATTTTAATACTTTAGATCTACTGAAGAATACTCTTGGACAAAGAAAAATCTGCTGATTCCTGCTGCCAGAAGTTCCACAGTGATATTGCACAGGATTTGATAGACCAGCATTTCTCACATGCAAAAGTATTGTTTTCTCAGTAAAGTTTTTGAAATACATGAAACAAATACCTCAGTGTTACAGGAACTGTTTATAACACCAGGCAACAGACTTGTCCTTTTCTACTTTTCTTTTTTTTCTCACTATTTTTACCTTTTAACATGCAGAAATAAACTTGGTAATTACATGTCAAAAATACAGAAAACAAACCCCAGGTTCAAGTTCAATACATAGCATGTATATACCTGTAATTGCTACCATATGTGAAAAATTAAGAAACAATGACCTGAGAAATAAAGTATTCTGGAGAAGGTAGCGCAGGTACTTGTCAGGTTGCATAAACATGTGAGAATTCTAAGCATAAATTTGACATTATGAGTGGCTGACATTCACATAGGGTTTTTCATAAACTGATTCCACTGACTGCTCTGCTGAGACAAAGTTCATGAAAGATTGCATTTTTTCAAGTTTCTTCTTGTATTTAAATTATGAATTCTGAACTTTCCTAAAGAAAAAAATGGATTTTGTTTGTGTAATTTCCACCAGGAATTCAAGCCACAACCTGAGTCTGTTTCACTGAAGTGGAGAGCTGTGGAAGCCCATGAGCCTGCCAGAGGAGCAGCAGTCTCCAAATCCTCAGATCCACCCCTCTCGTGCCATATTTAACACTGTGCCCTCAATATCACCTTGTCTTCTATCCCTGGACGTCTTTGGTGCGTGGCTGAGTAAACTCCATCGTAATTCCATGTAGAAGACCCTTCTTGTCTTTCACTTGTTGGCTTTCTCCTGCCGTTGGATGTGTGTGTGTGTGTGTGGCTGTGAGCTGGCTGAGTGCCTGCCCAATCGGCTCATAACGGAGACGCTTTTGGGAAGGTAGCAACACCTCACCATCGACCGCACGCACTGCTACAAAGAACCTCAGAGTATCTCTTTCACTTCTAGGCCTTTTTTTCCCCCCATATATTTGCACATTAAAATATTTTGTCACTTTTTAAGGTGATTCATGTAGTTTTTCCAAAATTGATTAGGAAATTTTTTTTCTGTGTGTGTAATCTCACTAAGATATTGTTTGATTTCAAGATTGTATTCAGAATACTTTTGCAGGGAATTGCTATCTGTCCCTGAAGTTTCATCAGGTCCTTGATTTACAACAAGCAGACCTGGTTTTGGGAATTTGTACTCACCATTCCATTTATTTCTGACTAACACATTTGGTGACTCCTGATTACCCACAGGGAATTTAGTTATGATAGGAGTAAAGCTGCCTGTATTCTAGGATGTTTTATATGAATGCTTTTAGTTTTTCATTTTGGGTCTGATATATTCATCCTGTCTAGTCGTATCTATGTTAAATGATGTAACTTATGTGTTCAGCATTCTATAATTAATAAACTGTCATTTAAAGTACTGTGTGAAACTTAAAGGTATGACAGTAGAGGCCAGAACTTATATTCTTTACAAATGTGCATTTAAACTGTTAATAACATTAGGTTCAGGCATGATTCTAACTGTATTTTCAGTAAGACTTGTACCTAGGGCAATAGAGCCAACAGAAACTTAGAAATTCCTGATCTATCTCATGCTGTTAGGAAAAAAATTTTTCAAACCCTGGGGTCTTTTGTGACATTGCTTTTTAGCTTTAAACAGCAGATAACATAGTCACAATTGCTGATTCAAGCTTTTTTTGTTAATTTTGGTATACCATAACTGCTTACTGTAATAATCTTGATACTGACTCAATTCAGAAAATTCATGCTGGCTTTTAGTTGCAGTAAAACCTTGTAGTGTAGTGTGATTACTCTGAATGAAGTGTATTTCAGCGCAAGCTGATCATAGCAGCTCAGTAACTTATTTGATTTTTGCAACAGCAAAATATCTGTGTTAATGACTCAAAATCCTCCATGGCATAGTAAGCCTTTAGAAGGGAAAGCTGTTTATCAGCAGATTCTCTGCCAGACTCCTTCTCTTTCTAGGCTGTGTAAAACCTGCAAACTTTTATTTAAATACCAATATGTCTTAAGTTTGATTTTTTAAAAAATTCTTTTGTGCTTGCTTGCTTGTGCTTTTGTGTTTGTCCACAGTGAAACAGGAGACTCCTGGATTTTATGACTATTATACATTTTGCTGATATTTCTTACATAAAAATATTTATTATATCTTTATATCTATTATATATTTTTAATATAATATTTCATATTACTGGTTTTTACTCATTTGGAGAAGGATTTATTATTAAGTGTTATTTTTATGCATATTCCAGTTTTAGCCCTACCTTTTTTGGAGAGTCTATGATCATTTTCCAGAAAAAAGTCCTTGAGGTTATCTCCAAAACATGCACCTGCTATAACCATGGTAGATATGAACAGCAGAAGTAGATTTCTAGCAATAGAATTCACTTTTATTCAGTAGTATTTAACAGATACATTCATCATATCTTCTAAGCATAAAAACAAAAAAATTGAAAGCCTTTTCTTTTTCATGCTATTCACACTTCTTCATATTCTTGAAAACAAATGAACTCTCAGCAGTCTTACATTTGGCAGTACTAAAAACTTTTAAAGATTTCTCAGGGTAAGTCCTCAAAAAAAAAAAAATACTCCTCTTAAAAGAAGTTCAGAGAATCTTCAATTTGATATATATGATTCCACATAATATTTTTCTCCCAAAAACTCACGTTTGTCATGAAGTCTAACACTTTCTGTATTAGTTGAGTCAGTGTATAATTACTTAATTTGAGTCAATTTGCCATAATTCTTCCTAGACATTTTATAGTGTCTAGCATATTTGCTTCGTCTCTCTACTACCATGTTAAAAACTTTAAACTTCTAGCTCATGTTTTCCATTAGAAATTGTGTTTTCCCCTCTCCCTGCCCCTCTGAATCTTGTGAAGAAAACATATACATTACAAATATGGGGGCTTTTTTCATTCAAATTTGAGATATTAATGGAAATAATTTGAAAACCCTAGACTAATGTAGTGGGAATTGCATATACAGTGAATTTTTACATATTCTGATGCTTAATTTAAAAAAAGTTTCCAATGGAGAACTGATTCAGATCTTGATTAAACATTAATTGGGAAAAAATCAATGTAAAATTATATATTTTGGAAAAAAATTCTATGCTTACTCTCTTTTTTTATGATAGTCTACAACAATTAAACTGAAAAAAGTTGCTTAAAACCTTCCTAAAGACCATGCCTCATAGTATGTAGTGGTCAGAGCATGCTCTAGCTTGTAAAACTCACATCCTAATTTACCAGTTTTCTCAGGTGTCTTTCTTTCTTCTACACAGCTGCTGCACAGCACATGCCATGGTTGCTTTAGTTTCTTACACAGTGTATCAGTCATTTTCCCTACTAGTTGTGCATCAACGGTTTTAGATATTTCAACTCAAAGAATTTCTCCCTGTAGGTTATAAAACAGAGGTTAAAAACCGCAAGTGATTCCACTCTGTTTAGGAATGTCTATTCATCACCTTTATTCCTCAAACTCTATGATGGCTGACACTTTCATTTTATTAGTCCCTCTGGGAGAAGAATCAGATCATAAACTGTCACAATAACTTCAGACAGAGTTTACTGGAGAATGTGGTTTTAGCATCACAACTAGATGCAGAGAAATAGAAAGCTCTTCAGCATTAGTTAGATTAATGGTATAAGAGCCTTTATCTCCTCTGGCACAGAATTAGCTACTAGAGGCATATTCTTCAAATGCATAGTTAAAGCAACATACATATTCATGCCAATTTCATTTTGTCATCACAGGCATACTATGAAAGAATATGATTAGGTATTTATTCTAAGCAGTTATTTACTTGCTATTTCTACTCTGAACCCTGAACTTTCCCTATTTCTCTGATTTTGTTTGGTTCTTTTGGTTTTTCCTTCTACCCAGTTAACATGGACATGTAACCCAACATGTGGTACAGTATTGTATTTGTTTTTCGTATAAAGAAGTTGTGTTCTAAAGAGCCAATAAGCCGAAACTCTGGAATGTGTTACTTCAGTTGAGGATTTTGTGAGGGGGCTAGCCATTTCAGATTAAGATCCAGCTGCATTTCAAAAGAGCAGTTTTTCAATCAGAACATTAATTTTGTGTGTGGAATATTTTACCTTATTTGATATTTTTGCAAGCAATGTATCATCTAGGTGGTCAAACAGGGATGGAATTCATATTAATACAGTCAGCTGAAGTGTGTAGCTGTCTGAGTAACTAGTAATTAACATCTGTAGAGCAGTGTGCCTCTGGTTTCATCACAGATATTTCTAGGAAGGTCCTCCCTTTATTTTTCTTGGAATTCCTGTTTTCCTGGTCTGATGTGCCTCCACGTGTTTGAGTTTAATAGATTTTAGGCCACCTTTCCTACTTTAGAAAGGAATGAAACCAACTAACTGTTAGTTATTTAAGTCTTTTAAACTATGTGATAAAATATATTTTTGCTCATTTGAATAGCAATTGAAAAGCTATCCTCATGTTCTACAGATGCATCTATGTGCCTAAAAAGGATGCTAAATATGTCCTTGGGAGACATGCATTTTACTGACAGTATTTCAACTCAAAAAGACAATTGTACGAGCTACTTAAGTAGATACAATTTAATTTGTCCCTTCCCTAATGAGTTATGTTGTCCCTTCCCTCGAGGGAGCCAACACCTCTTGCCAGTTTAGCGTTGTTGGAAAAACTTACAGAGTATCCCTCCCAGTCCTGTGCCCAGGTTGTTTACCAAGGTGCTGGAGAGCATGGGGCAGAGGATGGAGCCCTGCAGAAGCCCACCAGTGACAGGTCACCTGTCTGATGTCACCCTGTTCACTGATGTCACCCTTTGTGTCTGACCCCTGAGCCAGATGCTCATTCATCACATGATGTATCCACGTGTTTATCCAGCTGAGTGCTGGACGGTGTATTCAGAAGGATCCTGGGAGGACCATATCAAAACCTTTTCTGAAACTGAGCAACTTCTTCTCTTGATTCAGGAGGTAGATTAGCTTGTCATAAAAAGAAATCAGATTTAACAGGCAATATTCTAATTCCATCAGAGCTTTAGATTTCCTGAGCTGGTCTCTAGCTACACAAAACCATCTTTATATTCTTCCAGGCTAAATAAAATGAATTTTTGTATTTCTGATCTCTGCCCCATCCTCCTGGAGGCCAGTGCATGAGTGGCTGCATGATGTTTAGTTGACAACTGGAGTCAAAATATGACACCCTGATTTAGGAAGACAAGCTCAATGATAGACGATCAGGGAGTATTTCTTCCCCTGTATGAAATGTTACACTACTTCCCCTGTAGTGTAACATTTTGTTCATCTTGAGAAAGGGGAGGACCTTTTTCTTCTGCTCTAGGAAGTTTTGAAATTTGCAAACATCCAGCCTTGGACAGACATTTGCTTTTATTTAGCTGATTGTCCCCTGTGTGATTTTGAGCATAAAAACAGTGAACCACAAGTTTCCTGTTAAGGTCTTTAATAGTCTGATTCCACTGTTGACAGAAGGCCAGGCCTTAGCAGCAGCTGATGAGAGAGCAGCCTAATAATATTCTCAACTTTCTTTCAAAAAGCATCTTAAGGGAAAATTTTATTGGATACATGTTTGTTAGCATCTTTGGTGACTCTGTGTAAGATTTTATCTTTTACTTATGTGCTAATCCAGTGGGACTAGAAATATGTGTGATGACCTAAATCAAAATTTATAAGAAAGCAATGGCTTGGAAAAGGTTTGAAAGACAAATGGAAGAAAAGTTCTTTGAAATACCAAAGGATGAAAGAATTTGCATTTCTTTAGTGTTTTAATTTTTTTTTAATTTTTATTTTTATTGTTTTTATGTGTGGCATATTTTGAATTTATTATTTTTCCTATATATTAGTCAGTTATTGTCATTAATTTCTTATGAAGCTTTACAAAATAAAGCCTATGGCTAATAAAATACTGAGGTTTATGTATAGTTTTAAAGACATAAATAACCCTACTGACTTCAAGAAGACTGAGTCTTATGTAGTAAGATTTTAATTTTGATTAGGAGCACACTTCTGTGAAAAGTATTCTGATAGTTACTATTTTCATTGCTGTTCATTTTCACTCAGCCTTGAGTGCATAAACTTGGTTCCTGGTGTAAGATATGGAATTAGAAGACAGATTGTAGGGATATAAAATCCACAGATCTACTGAAATTTTGTGGAAGACATTGGTGTTAATTTTGTTTCAGTTTTAGTAACTGCTGGCCCAAGTAGCTTTTTCTCTCCTAAGCTGATCTCTGTGACACGTTTTTTCTATTTTCTGTTTTTATTTCGAAAATTGAATTTTTGTCATATGATCCATAAAAATAATGGAGTCCTGACCTAAACTTTGAAGAAACATGAGCTAAAATTAGTCTGATTGGCCAAAAGTTAATTTAAAAAAAAAAACCAAGCACCTTCTTTTGCACCATTTTAACTGTGTTTAAGTAAAGCTGTTACTACATCTCTAGGTATGTCCAGGAAAGAGAGGGCGAAAAAATTAGCATAATTTCAAACACTGTGTGTTCATAGGGATTTATTTTACTTGAGTGACTTTGTAACAGATTTATTTGTTTCAAAACAAAAAGTATCACAAGGTACACTTTAGAAAGGATAGCATGACAAAATGCAACAAACAATTCTGTCCCTTGTTTATTTTTTTAGTTGTAGTTTCTTATTTAACTGTAGATCTGAAATTAGTTAAATTGAGTGTGAATTGACAAAAAAGTCAAATTTGGAAGAAATAGCTGGATCTCAGTGTGTGTGTAAAACAAGAACTAATGAATGAGTCTGATATCATACAATCATTATAAAAATGCCACATTAAATTTTAAAGAAAAGCGGAAAATTTTAAATGGATTCAGCAATTTATTGCTTTCCAGTGATCTTTCAAGCATGCACAAAAAGACATTTCCTCAATTTCTTTTAGATTGTTAGGCCTGATGTTGAATATTTTGTGTAACTTTCATTATGTAATACATACGAGAACTCAGGTTTTTCAATGCTTATATTTAGGCTGAAGCCCTCCAGCCTCTCCTCAAAGGGCCAGTTCTCCAGCCTGACCACCACGATGCTGTTCTTCAGAGCTCACTCTGGTTTCTTGATGTCTCTCTGGTACTTCTGGGTACTCGATTGCACCACTACCTCTGGTCTAAAAAGAGAGAGAGGAAAGTCCTTTCCTGGTAGTCACTCCTGCTGCAACACCACATCACTCATTTGACAGAGCTCCAGGAAATTCTGCTTGTGACCATAGAGCAGGTTTAATCTCATGGATTAGAATAGAAAAATACACCGCTGTCTCAAAATATACAATGCTTTCCTTACAGAGAAGACAAACCTAGCAATCATTGGTCTCATGCTTGAGGAACTTGCTGTGAAGGACAACATCAGCATTTGTTTCCTGTAATTTAGACAGTTAAAGCTAAGTTTATAATAGAGCGTAGGACCATAGCTTTTTGAATATACCTATTGATTTTAAACAGTTTTCTAGCAATATAACTGCTTGAGATTGAATCTTCTGCTTGCCAAACTTCATCCATCATCAGTAATATTAGCTGGTTTTAAATGTCAGGGTATGGAATCTAAGTAACATTGGCCCATGCTTGTGAAAAATTTAGTGCCTTACCTATTTGGCAATACACAATTACAAATTTTGTTGTATCCTGAGATTTCTGAAAGGCTTACAGATATTTATAGCATCACCATGGGTGGAGATGGTGCCCTATTCTTACATCTTGGCTCAGTCTGGTTTAAAGTCAAGTAACCTGTGAATGGAATTTTGTTTTCTAAAAAGCAGGTACTGTTTGCAGTGAACTAAATAGCCACCTCTTTTTACTAAAATCTGCTCTGTAATCTGCATGCCATCTGTTCACTTTAGTCTAGAAAAAACAATCTTTAAGTCAGTTCTGTAATTGTGTCACCAATCATGTGTTCATAGTTGTCTTTCCTCTTTGAAAAAGTGTATCAAAATAAACATCTGCTTGTGCAAAATGTGTTCTTCATGGTGTCACATGAAAGGCCCTACTTAATGGATATTCTTGACAAACTCTTGACATACTCTTGACATTCTCTTGACATAGTCTTCAAGACACAGTAATCTGTATTCTCTATGCTAATTTTGAAATATAGCTTATGGCTGTTTCTCAATGCCTCAGTACCAGGAATAGTGATCTCATAGCATGAGGAGAGCAGGATACTTGTGTACTGTGCTAATTACAGGCCCAGTCGAGGAATCAAATAAAGATACATGTCTACATTCAGTATCTCAAAAAACATCTTTTTTAAAAAAAAGTGCACAGTGAGGTATCTACTGAAACAGAAAATTTGTAACACTCTCTATAATGAGATCCCCATCAGTAGCTATAGCCAGCCAGTTACTTCCATTTTCAAACTTTCAAGGTCTTTCCTTTCCCCTCCTACATGGTTTTGTCTCAAGGACATTATGAATTTTAGCAATTTGAAATGCTTTCCTAACAGTTATCTGACTTATTTGTAAGTAGGGGGGTATATGACTTTTCTATTTGACAAGTGTGTTTAAGCAATTCTTTCAGCTTCCTGGTGTGCATATCTTTGCATTTATTGAAAGCAATCAGTAAACCTGACTTAGCTAATGTAGTGGTTTAGGTTTGCCAGTTTGAGATTTCCCAGTCGATGCACCAATTAATGTGGTGGGTCTATTTTCTTCTGTGAGATAGGATTAGGAGAAAAGCAGATCAGGCTGAAATTTTGAAAGAATATAAAGAGAACTTTATTAACAAAACTAAAATAATAAGAAACAGAATAAAACCTTCACAACACTTCTACTGCCCCCACACCCTCTTTTCTTTCCCACTAGCAACACACAGAAACAACACCCAGAATTCTCAGTCAGTTTTCCTCCTTAGAATAGTCTTTCTTCAGTTCACTTAGGGAGTATCTCTTGTCGTGTTATAGACACTTCTCCACAAGAAAACTGCTCTCTCATGGCTTTAATTTCCATGGATAGCAGCTGGCCAGGAATCTTCGTTAGTGAAGTTCCTCCCATCTTTCACAGCTTTCCCACAGCTGTGTTCATGGGCCATGTCAATTTATGGGGTATTATTTTAAGGATGAAAAGGCAAAGGTTCTCTTCTCCTATCACTAAGATCATCATCTCTTGGGGCAAAGAGTCTGCATCACTCTTATTTCTCTCTGTTCCAATTTCTCATGGGATTACAGTTACTTTAACATCTACTTGTTCAACACGGGTACCTTTGCTCAGGTCTACAATTTGAATGTTCATCTCCCCATACTTCTTCCATGGTTTAAAGAGATATTCGATATATCATAGTCCATCATCATGGCTTACAAGAGAATTTTAGCCACACAGAGGTGAGGACCACCCTGTTACCTGCACTGAGACTGGAAAAGAAAGAAGTTCCTGGGATTTTTTGTCTAAAAATATATGTTCACAATGGTGTGTCCACCCCTTTCACTGGTTCAATAATGTGTCAATATTCAAAACTGGCCACTGATTAAAAATTTTGTCAGGCTTACAGGAAGGTGCCGAGGTCCTTTTAGGGAATCCCTTCCATACCAGAAAATAAATTCATGCCAAATTAGGACAGCTGTCCAGGGGTTTTGTCTGTTAGACCACATTCCTCTGGATCACCTAGAAGATCTCTTGTCATATGAAGTAATATATTGCAGGATTGTCATCCTAACACGGGTCATCAGAACCCATTATGGATTAAATTTCTCCTTATTAAGCAAAAAATCTGAGGGAAAAATGAAGGCAAATAAAACTTCAAAGGTATATGACCTGAAATATATGCAATATTGAAATGACAGATCACTGCTAAGTGACATAAAAGAAGGGAAAAAAAAGTCTATTTATCTAGGAGGTTGTTCTGGTACTTAGTTTGCATTCCTTTCAACATGAAACTCAGTAAAAAGATATTCTGAGCTGTTTCAACAGTGTAACACTTGTTAAGACAGACTTCAGATAACTGAACTCTTCAAAAAGTGGTTAATTCTTTTATGACAGGAAGCTTATCTTCTCATTTGTTTGATAGCATCTGGGAACATGTTAGATTTAGACTAAATCATATGGCAACCATTTTATTACTCTTTAAAAAATATGGTCATGTATTCTTTTGCTACTCTTAGAAATCTCTTTCCTCACAGAAAAATTGATTGCATAGTATAGTATTTCCAGCACTTACTATTCATAGCAGTATTTAGAGAGCTGACATTTTTTTCTTGAATCTCAGCTTAATGCAGCAGAATGTGAGCTAGTAGATAAATAAAATTGCTCTTAAAATTTGTGTAATGTCTCTAGCCATTTTCACAGTTTTGAAGACACATAATTTATTCAATTCCTTAATCAATCTTTCAGTTTATGAAATGTCTCTGAAAAGAGAGAGTTTCAACTTTTTGTAAGTTTAATATAAAATATTCAAATATTTGTTGTGGGAATCCCACAAATTAAATTACACTGCAGTTTTTATACACACTCAAATTTAAAATTTCATTGCTTGGTAGAATAGATCACACATATTGGATAGGATTTCTCTATTTTGCATAATAAGATAATTCTTGATTGAATTTACCTGTGTAAAATTTATCTGGTCCTAGTCATCTTTGACATTCTAGCTTGAAAGTTTTACTGCAGTGTCTATCTTGGTCAGTGAAATTTATTTATTTTGAATTAACATAAATTTATGTTAATTCAAAACACAAGGTGGCAAAAGTATATTTGTAGTAAATTTGTCTTAGGCCAGTTTTGTATTGGCAGAAGTCAGTGGTAGCTACGCTTCTTGGTCATTTATAAAGAGTTTAAGTCAGACTCCTAAAACGACAAGCAGGTTTGGCTCTAAGTGTTTTTCTTTGTTGGTCATGGGTCCGTTGCTGATGTTCTTTTCATTGGCCTGGATTATTGAAGAGAAGGGGTGGATCACCCTGCAGACATTGTGTCACTTGGGGCATCTTGGTCTAGCTGAAGGCGTTGCTGCTCACTGAAAGAAGGTTGTGCCAGCTGAACTTGAGAGTTCCAAACCAAACCATTCTGTGGTTTATGATCCTATGTCCTTTCTTTCATGTTTGCGGGTGAACTTCAAGATGATCCAGTCTAGGACTCTCAAGGTGGTGGTCCCTGCCAATCTTGGGGCTTGTTAACCTAGATTCAGTGTTGTGCTAACCATAGCTGTGTCACCTTTGATTTGTAAGTGACTGATGTCTGAACAGTTTAAAATGAGAGTATTCAATATTCAGTTCTATCTGTCCAAAAGATCTTGCTGAAATAGAGCTAATATTCTGTGTAATTTTAGTAAATTTCTCAACCTTTTTTTTTTAATCATTTGTTTATTTTTAGAGTTAAAAAAAAATTACCTAAAATCTGTTTTGATTTCATGTAGGCATTTGATGCATACAGTTTTTATTTTCATGGAGTTCATCCTCATTTACCTCCACTGATCTCAGCTGTGGCTCACTGGTACCTTTTTGTTCCATAGTTCTTGATTTCTAATTAATATTCTGGTTGAAGAAGAGGTTTCCCCTTTTCCTGGGACACTTTTACCTTAAATCACAGGTCTGTACATACATGCACAACCACATGCATATACCAGTGTAGGTATGCACATGTACCAACCCCAGACCTGTATTAGAAATACTTAGTCCTTTTTTTTTTTTTAATTTAAAATATTGAAATATTAATTTATTCCAGATAACCAAATTGATTAGGGATCTCTTTTTCCTTCACAGGTAACTCTTATAGCTTATTTTTTAATTACCTCTCTTCTCTGATATGATCTCAGGTGAAATCTCCCTTCAAATGTTTCCACTACATTGCTAATAAAAGCATTGGTAATAATCAAAGGAAAACAAAATCTTTTAAAGAGATAAGCAAAAAGAAATTTTTATAAAGAGTGATAAGTAAGACTTACTACTAGGAAGCTCCAACAACCTCATAAAATTATAGAAAAAGAGGTAGTGTCTAGCCTATGTTGACAATTCAAGAATTAGATTCAACTTAAAAATTAACACTTTACTGAGTGAGGCAATTACTTCTAGCTGAAAAACAGTGCTGTGTCCAGGAAGTATGCACAAATTCAAAGCAAAATGTTTCACAGTATTTTTCATAAGAAGAATCTTCTTTCTTTTCTAAGTTTTAGTGAAAATTTTTCAATATTTAGTGAAAAAATGAAGAGCATTAGAACCATGTCTTTAATTTCAATTATGGCATTAAGAAACATCATCTGGATTTTGTTTGTTTTAATATTTTCTGGCGTTTTTCACGGAGGATTTTTTTTTTCGAGAATACATTAGCCAAAACCTTGGTAATGGCTTCGAACAAGTATGTAACAAATACAAAATAATGATTAGCAAATTCATGTGCTGCCAGCATGAAGTTCTGTAGAATCTGGAAGATTGAGTGCTGGGCAGAGATTTATCTCTAGATCTTTTATCTAACATTTGATGCTTTAAGAATAATGATGGTATAGAGGTTTGGTCTCTAACAATGATTTTGCCCTTATTTGGGATTCATAAGATCTTGTGCACCTTGAAAAGAGCTTAATTGCCTTTAAATTTTTATTGAGTTTGTAATTACCTCATTGAGCATTATCTAATGTTAGATAAGAAAAAAAGGACAAATGCCTTTGATCGCAGAGACATCTTTACGTTAAAAGAACAGCTGATAAGGATTACATTCTTTAAAGAACCAGGCTGGATATAAATGAACAATTGAATGCATTGCTTTAATGTACTGGTTTTGGAGGGTCCCACATTATCGAATTCTGATCACTGACTCCATCATGCACGTCACATGTACTCAAGACCTCACTGAGTTTGCAAGTTTGCATCCATCAATACAACACAAATAAAACTTCCCTGGCAATGTAACAGCAAATCAGACTTTGCAGGTTATCTAAGAGTGCCGCTGACCTTTAACAGAGAACACCTCAAGGAGAGAGTTCTGCATCAGTGAGATTTCATGATTTCTGTCAGATCTAAAAAGCACATAAGTAAGGCTGAACAATCTGAAATTACTATCTACTTGAACCACAATGCAGCAGATGCATTTCATGTATCAGATTTTATCCCTAAACACAGGGCAGAGAAAGACTGAAAGTAAACATACTGTATGGTTCCAGTCACATCTGACACACTGTCAATTGTTTTCTGCTTTCTCTCATTTAGAAATAAGGGAAAAAATGCAAATTTTTGTCCAAGACAACCCAGTGACATGAATTATATTTTTTTTGTGTCAATGTTTGTATCTCATAGGCTTTGGTTTTCCTGATTTGAACAGTAATTTTGAGAATACAGTTTTTATCATGGGACACTTTCCAGAACACCAGTGAATTAGTAGAGAAGCTAGAAAAGATAAATATAATGCAATTTCTTTTTTGATTGACAAAGACAAAACATAATTTAAGTACTTCATATGGAAAGTATTCACAAAGTTATTCTTTTAGCCACCTATACTGAACAGGTACTGAATATCTTGATTTTCATTTTTCACCCTGTTGTGCTGAAAGCTTGTGAAGTGCTGTGGAAAAATGTGCTGTGGAAAGACAAAGCTCATCATAGAGGAGCACCTATGCTGGTAACAGTTCACCAGGGATGAACTGTGTGCACACATTAGGATGAGGAACGCTGAGCCTGATGTGCTGTCCTAAGAAAGGCACAAAACAGAGAATGGGGCAGCATAGAGGTATTGTGGTCATGGTCTGTTTAAAACAATGTAGGTAAGAGAAATTAAGGTGAAGGAATGACCCAAATGGTGACTGAAAGTTGAACTTTGTGTCATCAACTTGACAATACATTTTCCTTTTCAAGAACTCACATAGGCTAATGAAGTAGAACCTGTTTATGTTTGACATGTACAACTGAAGTCACTCAAACTCCACCTGGCCATGAAATAACATGACGCCCCACCCTCAAAAAATATCAATATGAATATAACTTAGGAGAGGAGAAAGATCAGAAGAGACCCTACATTGTATCCTGGGAAAGTCAAAGGGCTGTACCCAATTCCTTCCACAGGAACACCTATTGGATAAAAATTATTCTGCGGAAATACAATTGCTTGTGCCTTCTGACATCAGTGGATTTATCAGCAGCAACTTCTGAACCTTATTTTGTCAGTTAATAAATTGCACTATTTGTGAAGCTTGTATCTTGTTGAATGCTCCCAGGCTTATAGTGCAACCTAAAGTATTTGTGCACCTGGGATTGCAAGGATGGCAAAATTTACAATGTAAGTTATGTTGTGCATCTGGCATCTTTACAGACTTATACTGGAGAACTGCCTATTCAAATGCTATCTATGAAGGGTCTACTGAGACAAAAACAAACACTAGTTTAAATTGCATGTGAAAGAATCTTATAAACACCAAGATTTGTTCTCTTTCTTGGGTTTCTCTATTTTCAATCAATTTCTACAGGAGTTATAACTTTTCTAATGCTTTCTCTTGCCTAACAAAATCCTGTTGTTCTTTTTTCCCCTCTTCATTTCTATCTCATTTGTCCCATCTGTCTTCAGACAGTATGTCTACTAGTGAATTTTTCAGCTTCCAATTCTGCTGCTGTCCAGATGGATGTCATAATAGGCTTGCTTGTCTTACATTTTACTACCACATTTGTTCACCTTTCTCTATGTTTCTGAAGCCCTTCTCCTTAGCTTGTACTGCAATTAGGCTTTTATCCTGGTCACAAAATAACCAGTTTATGCTATTATAATTTTCATCTTGCATGATCATAGAAATGTTTTTTCACTGTTGTTATGATGATATTATATGAATTTAACTTGAGAAGGTGGTTGATTCCCTTGATTTCAGGTGGGATGAGTTAATTTTTTCTCAGCAGCTAGTACAGGGCTGTGCTTTAGAATCAGAATGGGGATTTTTTTTTTTCCTGAGTCATGTTTATTCTAAAACAAGGACTCTTTTTTTTTGTGAGAGAGCATAGCTGAGAGAAGTGACACAAACTAGCCAAAGGGATACTCCACACCACAGGATGTAATGCCTGGTATCTAAATTGAGGGAAGGTGCCCAGAATGAGGACCTATTTAGGTATGTGGACTTTCCTGTAGGAGACAGTTAAAATTATTTTAACTATTCTAACTGTTATTAGTTTTTAAAAAGTCAGTATTTTGTAGTAAATATGATAATTTCTTATACCATATTTTCCTAATGAAAGTTTTATTTGCAGTTGGGTAACATGAAGGAACAATTACCACGTGCATCATGGCTGCCTTTTGCGCAAAAACAATCTGCAAATTAGTGAGAATTTCTTAAGGAAATTAATATTTTTTCTAGATGTGTTCATTTAAATACGAAAGATTGCTGAAAGAGTGCTAGCAGACAACAGGCTGAACATGAGCCAGCTGTGCCTAGGGGCTGAGAAGGCCAATGGCATCCTGGCTGGTGTCAGTAATAGTGTGGCCAGCAGGACCAGGGCAGTGACTGCCCGTCCCTCTGTACTGGGCATTGATGATGTCACACCTTGAGCACAGTGACCAGTTTTGGGCCCCTAAATACAGGAAGGACATGGAGGTGAGGGAGCAAATCCAGAGAAGGGTAACAGAGCTTGGGAAGGGTCTGGAGAATAAGTCATGTGGCTGAGGGTCTAGGGGTGTTTAGCCTGGAGAAAAGGAGGCTCAGAGATTATCTCATTGCTCTCTACAACTGCCTCAAAGGAAGCTGTAGAAATGTAGGGGTAGCTGTCCTTTCTCAGGAAACTCATGACAAGACAAGAGGAAATGTCTTCAAGCTGTGCTGGGGAGATTCAGGTTGGACATCAGCAAGAAGCATTGGAACATGCTGCTCAGGGAGGCGGTGGAGTCAGTATATCCAGAAACATCCAAGGAAAGACTGGGTGAAGCACTTATCACCACAGGCTGGTTGACAAGGTGGTTCAGTCAAAGGTTAGACTCCATCATCTTGGAGCTGTTTTCTGACCTTAATGATTCTATAATTTTATAAATTCAATCTCACTAATTGAGAAATTATTAAAATAACCTGGTAGTTTCAGGTGCAACCCCCTTACATTCAAAATCAAAATTCTCATTTTTCATCAAAGGTCATAGAACAGAGATCTTCCTGAAGTCTAGGACAAAACCAAAACTTCTGGTTGCAGAAGTTATGTCACCTGAGGCCCTGCGCTATCATATGGTTATGTTCCTACAGTGGTTTAAATACATGAATACATATTTATATCATCTATATCTATATAATTTATATAATCTATATCTATATTTACATATCTGTCACCTCCTGAGCCTTGACTTCTTGCAAAGGTGCCCTTTGCTAAAAGGTTAGTTGCAATGCAGTTTAAAAGATGTGAATGGTGATGAGATTGGGACTTTAGGTCATACACTGCAGTGCCAGAAAACAGATGCATACATTTTTGAATCTTTTATGGGAATGGCCCTGTGGACATGCAAGGCATACCACTCAGTCTCTCAGTTAACTCAGTTAACCAATGCTTCATCTTTCCCTTTTTTTGTGGTTTAAGCTATGAACTGAGTACCACACAGACACTTGCTCACTTTCCCCTGGTAGACTGGGGGAGACAGTCAAAGGAGTAAGAGTGAGAGAACTCTTGGCTTGAGTTAAAGATGGTATAGTAAATAAAGGAAAAAAAATAAGACAAGGAATTAATTTAATACTTCCCATGGGCAGGCAGGTGTTCAACCATCTGTGGGAAATCTGGACTCCTCCATCTTTGACTTTGACTTGGGAAGACAAACACCATCACTCAGAAATTGTTACAATGCAAGAAGACTGTGCTATTTGTTTAGAATCACACAAATGCTGGGTGTGGTTTACATCAAATTCAATAATTCAAGCATCATTTTGTCATCTTGCCTATGAAGCTTCCTTCTGTTTTGTATTATTTTACAACAAACTTTCCAGCTTCTGCAAAAATGAAAAGATTTTATTGTACTTTCTTATTTTGATGTTGACTATTTTAAGTTAATAATAATACTTGAAACTCCATGATATTATTCCCAGACATAATCATAATGACTGTATCTGACAGCATCTGACAGCAGGACAGAACATTTTAGTTACCAGTCATTTGAATTAGGAGAGAAATTTATACCAATATCTGACAGCAATATTCCTTCCTGTTCATTTGCTATAATGAAAATTACTTTTTGCTTTAACATGGTGTGCATAACCAAGGTGGTAACGGTTGGAGTAGTGAGAGTACAGGAAAAATATATTCCCTGTTGTGAAGTTAATGTCATCTTGTAGTTCAAAGTGAACGGGAAGCGAGCATTATACGGTTTGTTAAGTTTAGTCAGCTCTTAGCAAAGTGAGAACATTTCACAGGTGCCGTGCAGCAAAAAAAAAAATTATGTGTACAGACCAGGCAAATGAAGAAGCTACGAAAAGCTGAAACATATTTGATTTTGCTGTGTGCACTGGACTTAAGCAAGGTGGTTGGCACTAGTGCTCATGAGATATTTGAGAAAACTCAGCAGAGATCAACCACCTCCAGGCAAATGCAAACTGTGATATAATTTTATAGACTTGTCATTAGGTAAGCACTGAGCACACTTTTCATCTGCAGCAAAAACATATTACTGATATTAAAAAAACCCAAAACAACCTAAAACCTACTCCTTGCAGAGGAAAGGATCTCTTTGTGCACAAAATGAGGTGCATGGTATTGCTTTTCTTTGTCACTTTATCTACTTTCAATTCTGTTTCTATTACACAATAGACTCCCATTAGTTGTACTTCATTATATTTACATTATACTTTCCATGCTTCATTGTGTTTCTTTTAGGTAAAGTGGAAATAGCCTGTTTCAAACCCTGACTAAATTAATGGTAGGGAGTCTTTGCAGCAGCTTCAGAGGTCACTTAGGATCAGTACCTTGGAAATTTAAATGTGTTCTCTTTTATAGTAAAAATTGAGACTTTTAATTTCAGCCTTACTGAAATTATTTGAATTAGTTTTGATTTTTCTAATTACCAATTAAAAGAATGCTGGAGAAAAAGCCTTGAAGGCCATCATTACTTGAAGTTCATTATTTCCTTAAGAGAATTAATAGCTAAACTATGCTATACTCTGCAAGAATCTTCCATTATTATTCTGGGATTTAATCTATGCAGAGCCCTTATTTGGTGCTTATATTGGTGACTTTCAGATTCTGAATGGTTGTTTCCCTTGTGATGAGCTATACTGTCTAGCAGTTTTCAGTTATAGCTGAATAACTAAGCAAAACAAAAAAACCCCAAGATGTGTAGGATTTTCCTCCTGGCAGCCAAGTCAAAAACCCAAGAACTGTTTTTGGAGAAGTAGAAGTCATTGTTCCTATTGCTCAGATAATCCTTCCAAAAACCAGAGCTTGTTCTTCTTGCTCTATTGTCCATTCCAATCTGCCTGAGCTTCAACATTTCACTGAAACTAGGGTGGATAAGCAAAAGATATTTATAAAGCTCATAGTGCAGGACAAAATATTTCTCTTTCTGAAGTGCTGAAATTTTTGATTCTTTAGCCTAGGTGATGCTAAGAAATAGGGTAGCTTTTGCTGGAAAACTTAGATGAACCTCTGAACTGGGTTGCTTTTAACTCCTTTGCTCATGCAGTTTTGTACCTGCAATGCGGTATAAAAAATGTTTTGAAAGACATGCTGTTTTACCAGCAGCTTTGTCTGCTCGCTTTGGACAGCAGAGTTGATAATTGTTTGAAGCCATTTACTTTGCTCTTTGTAGAAGTAAATCTTTAGCTGCCTGGGGTCCTCTAGCTGGTGGAATACCAGCCTTGAACAATGCATGCTCTCTGAAACAGAGCAGTCTGTGATTTGTCTTGACATGTTTCTTGTTATATCTCAGAACAGAATGCTTGAAAAGATTGCATCGCTATGTTGGTCCTTAGCAGAGGTCTGTATCCTTATAGCAGGTCAGCAACTCAGAGCAAGCTCTGAAAAGCAACAACCAAGCAAACAACAGTGTAAATATTCTCTAATGTTATTGTTTTCCAAGTTCTCCATCAGCGAAACAACACCACTTTTAGTTTAATTAGCTCATTCTAGGAAAAGATCACAGAGAGGTTTATTTTAATTTCATTAGGTTTTTTTTTTTCTCTCTGTGTTTTGAATAGACTTTTTAAAGGTGATGCAGACTTTTCATTTCATTCAAATTCTTGGCACATTTATTAAGTTGTTCAGTTATTTATTTTTTATTTAAAGCTGAATATATAATATGATTTTATTTCACTTACTATTTTTTGAGTCAGTGTAGTAAAATATATTAATTTAAATTACTGTATTCAAAGCAATGTCCACGTCAGATCAGTGAAGCCTTCTCTTGCGCTTGACTGTTCTTACCATAGTAATTCATATTCATACGAAAACCCCTCAGTGAGTATAAAATTCAAAAAACCCCTAAATATGAATCAAGTTCTTTAATTTGCCTTTAACATCTGAAATGATGGATAAACAATCATCCTGAAGAATGGATATACTAACTACTCTGTCATATAAAAAGTCCAACATTCATAATTTTTTATTTATTTTTGAAAAGGTAAGAAGAGGTTGGTATTGGAGGGACAAGTATAAATTTCTTAAGAAAACCAAATGCATCTTCGAGTGTATTTTTCCTAAGTCTCTGGAAAGATTCCCTTCAGTTTGAAGCTACTCACACTGAGTGTGCAGCTAAGGTAGGCCAGCACTGCTCTTTTGTCTGATACATTACTATGGTCCAAGCTCTCTCTGATATTCACTGGAACTGTTTAGACATTGTAGAGCAATTCCAGAAAAACTGAAACTCCAGTTCCAGAGAAAAAAGACCTCCCCATCCCTGAAGAAGTTCAAGGCCAGGCTGGATGGGACTCTGAGCATCCTGGTCTAGTGGAAGGTGTCCCTGTGCATGGCAGCAGGGCTGGAATGAGATGGTCCATTCCAACCCAAGCTGTTCTGTAATTCTGTGAATAGTATTAGCAAACAGGGCTTGTTTTCAGTCAAAAGTCTTTATATTTTCTACAGAAAGGTTACTGAATTGTGAAATTTTAGTAGTCATTGATTTGAAATGCTTGAATTTTTTAATAAATTTTAAAGTTTCTGAATATATATGATATGGAGTATCTCTTTCATCTGGAATTTATCCAGCCAACTGAATATGTTAAGTATAAGCTTCTTACTCTTCAATTTAAGTACCAAGAACATTACTCTTTGTGTAGTGCACAATGAAACTTATAACTGCTTTGCAACATCTCAGCTTAGCACTGTTATCTGACTGCTTGTATAGCAAAATGCAGCTTGCAAATCGGCATAGAGTTTCCCTCCAAATAAAAATGATCATATGTAGCCCTATGTTTGACTTCATTAATATTGAGACTCTCCTTCTGACTGATCTGGCATTTACAAAAAAAACTTTTGAGAAAGCAGGATTTGTTGCATCATTAACCAAATTTATTCTGAAAGTAGTTCAGAGTTATCAAAGGTAAGCTTATTTAAAAAAAAATTAGAGAGATGAAAAGAACCCCATCAAATGATCTGTTCTTAGAATAAGCAAGTAAGATCCTTCTGGAATTTTTTAGTGGGAAATTAATCAAAACACCCAAGGAATATATGATCCTTAAGATATTAAGGTGTTCTAACTATGATTATGATATGCTATCGAGTATCTCTTCATCTGAAATTTATACAACTAACTGAATATATAAAGTATAAGCTTTATAAGAGGTTATCTGAAAGTTTACCACCACTTTGATCCATGTATGAAATTGTAAAATAATGAAAATAATTAAGTTTAATTTGTAGGGAATAGACCCCCACTGTAGAGAAGCTGTGCAAAAAATTCTGCTAGGATACAATAATGTGCTTATGACCCACAGCTTTTTCCCTTTCAGTCTTTTAACTGTTGGGAAAAAAAAAGTGTTCCAAGGAATTTGAGTATTTTTCAATTCTTAAATTAACCATAAAAGAAAGCAATTAAAAATACTTAATGTTAGAAAAAATAATTTTACTTTATATTATTGTTATAATACAGAAAATATTTATTTTATATCTATTTTAGATATGATATGCTATCACTTTGCAGAGGCAGACTTCGTCTTGATTTAGATCTATTTTCTCATATCTACTATAAGCATGCAAATTTTCTATAAACTGAGATTTTTTATTTCAACACCTATGAAAAATTAATTTACATTTTTTATTTTTTCTTGTGCCTGTCATGCTTCTGCTTCAGAAGTAACTCTGGGGCCTGATATTTACACTACTGTAATCTNNNACTTTTCTGTTGCTGAAGTACTTGTCCTCGCAGAGAGTGCAAATCCCTTCATTTAAAACTCACAATACGTCTTTAAATTTAAACAATGATACTTGTAATAATTCTGTTTTACCCAGACACTGGTGAAAACAGAGGATGAATTAATTCGTAGAATGTAAATATTTTTTAATAGAAAATGCATATATTCTTATGTCTGGTGTTAAGTGCTGCTCCTAATCTGTTTCTCTGGTAGCTGATACTGTAATCTCCATTGAAGAATAAAGAGATTTCATTTATTCAGATTCACCTCCTTTTCTTGTGGCTCAAATGCAACAGATTTGAGTCTAAAAACAAGATTACAAATTTGATGGTTTTAAACTAGTGCCCTTGAGTCAAAAGAAGTCAATTATTTTTGATACTATGAAAAAAATATGTATTTTCTGGCATAAACTACTATGTATCTCCCTGAAAACTGCTTCTAGATAGCTTAAATTCTCAGATATCTTTTAGAATATTATCATATCACTGCTCCTCAAACAAGGCAGAACACATGCAGCTTGAATCATTGTTTTACTCTTCTTGAATCTGAAGAAACAAGAGCCCAAAAACCTGTCACTCTTCACTTGGAAGATGTTCATACAAACAGCCAGTCAGATATTGCTTTGCAAATCTAATTCTGTTAACCAGATTACTGTGGTAAAATCTGGGAGGACCTCCATATAAGCCCATCCAGTCTCTTCTTCAGACCTGACCCTCAGATGGACACACCATTCTCACTCTCCTCTTTCATCTGTTACCACTTTTGTTGGTATTTTCTCTAGACTGCTTCTGCTCCCCTGGCTCCAGCTCCCTGCATGTTGTGAAGCCTTACCCCAGAGGCTTTTCTCTGGAGGCATTAAGACTTCCACCCTTCTCTATCACTCTGGATTTCAGAAGACACATCTTACTATACTATACTTATGGAGATATTTGAAGGCCCTCTGTACCAGCTGTACAGGAACACCCCAAAGACGAATCTCCATTGTGAACAAGCCCCCTTTCCAGTTCTATCAGAATAATGAAGAAGATGGAGATGGAAGCCAGTAGAGCAAAATTCATGTATTATTTTTTTTGTGGGGGCATGCTTTACTTATCACCAGGAGCAGATGTTTGATGCCTGACAATCGTGAGTGTTCATGCTGAGTAGAGGCAGGAAGAAATTTTCTCATGCACCTTAACTGGTGATTACTCACCCCTGTAACAGATCCCGACTGGAACACAGGCAAAACACAACCAATTGTGCTTCCTAGATCATTATCAGCCTTAGGTAGGAGCAGATGATCTGTAGTGTCTTGTGCCTGTGAGACAGTGGGAAGCTGGCACTGAAATGTTTCCAAAGTTCAGTGTATCAGGCAAAATTGGTCTCCTGTCCCTGTGCTGAGCTATTCCTGGCACTCCAGGAGCTCTAGTTAGAGTCAGCATACTGCCGTGCACTGTGTCATCCTCAGTCACTCAGAGCCAGGAGCCAGTGGTTCTGTGCAGAGTTAAAATAGCTGCCCTAGCATTTATAATGCATGTAGCTGTTCTTTTCCCTCATTCTTGGCAGTGAAAACCTTTGAACTGGTCTTGGTAATAGCTTGTGATGTTAAAAAATTAATTATTTCTACAGTACAAATAAATAACATCATTTTAAGCAGAATGACTGAAGATGATATGTAATAGCATGTAGGATTCACAAACATTTGAAGATCCCCTTTAAAATTCTATTGTATTAAAAGACATCAAAAGCTGTCACAAATTGCTTCTGACTGTTCACTGTATTATCATGTGTCTTCTTGAAGTGATTAATTAATCATGTGTGTCTGGGTTTTTTTTAAAGTATCATATGAACTATACTTACTCTGACATGATTAGATTTAGATACTTCTAGTGTTGCCTTAATTCTTGATAAATTGATGTTCAAACTTCTGTGACTGGGCTGAAATATGACCCAAAAATCTGCTTTGAAAAATAATAAATAAACCTATATTATAACAGGAGCATAAAGAATAAGATGTTTTGAAGTAAACTTTTCTGTTCTACTTGCTATTGATGTACCAGAATTTGTAATGCAACCAGCTATTTTAAATGGAACATAAAAAGTATGAAAACATATCTGGGTTCTCTACGTGGAATTGTACAAGAAGAGTTTTCACAAGACACAAACTATGTTGTGAAAAAATTAAGAAATTAAAATGCAGGGGGATGATAAGCTCACACTTTAAATATTTAAAATTAAACAAGGTTTATAGGGTTTGAATGAGTTTTCCAGAAAAGCTCCTCTCAAATTAGAATGTTGCATTGTTTACAGTCAATAAAAATTATGTTTGATGCTTGCTACCTTCATTTGAAAGGGTTGCAGAGTAGGGTTTTTTTGGTTTTACTTAGACTATTACGTTGAGAACTTGAGGAAAACTAGTATTTTAGTTTTCATCTTTCATAAGAGAATAAAATACAATAAACTTTCCATATTTATCTAACTTATTTTTGAAGTACTCCTAACACATTTGTGATGATCTTTTATTAATTTTCACACAGCAATAAAGGAAATCCAAAAAGATAAAAGACCTTTACACCTTTCTTAACATTTCCCATTATTAAACTAATATTGGAGATGCCCAGTCACAGGCTGGTAACCCTTGGTCTAAGAGCAGCAGGATCCAGAATTTTACTCATGTAAAGACACAGAAAGCAATAGAAATATAATATAAATTGTCTATTTCCTCCATGAACTGTAATGTCTGTGGTTTGTGGAAAATATTTACAGATGAGGCACTTCAATATATAGATGAGATGCACCCACACTCCTGAACTAGCATGCATTTCATATGCTTGTGTTGGCCCAACAAAATCAATCATGGGTAGATAAGCCCACAGTAGTAGATAATTGTTTATTCTTCGCAACAGAGTCCCAAGTAAATTTTCATTTTGGACAGTATATGTGCTCTCAATAGGAAAGGGAAGAGGGTAGGAAGAAGATGAAATTACCTTCATTTTCAGGTGTTATGAGGTACCTCAAAGTGCAAAGTAAACATGTCTGCTATTTCCATGGGCAAAGCTCATGGCTTTGAGAGGAACCAAACACCTACACACAAAATTTATTTAGAAAAATTTGCTTCTAGTTCTGCAAAATAGACTCTAAGCCGTTTCATTTTAATTTATCTACTAAAGGCAGGTTCAGTTGCATTCTGTGAGCTATTAAAACTAATCAAGGACAATACTGGAGGATGCATTCTAGTAAGACTGAAATAACAAATCAGAGTGGCTGTGACTTGTACATTAGTATAACTGCTGTAATAAAAGTTGCTTGTTTTCTTTTTGTAGACTTGAATATTTAAGATGGATAATTTTAAGGTAAAAACATTGCAACCTTGTTGAAGAAAATTTTCAGTTTTGGTTTTTGGCTTTATTTTCATTGAAAAATAATACATTTTTACACAGAGCCCTTGTGTAAAATCACATGGTGGCATCTTTGAACATACAGGGTATATTGTTGACAGTAACAGCCTCAAAATTTCACACAGATATGTTTTAATAATACATTATTCCTTGCTAATTTGTCACATCTCCATACCTTTTTTGTGGATTTCAAAGCCCAGCACAGGATATTCTAAAAAAAATTTTATGTTGACAACTTAAGAAGGAGTAGTGAAATTTGTAAGCATACTTTATTCCATCTACACACAACCATAAAATACAGAAGATGACCCGCTTATCTTCCATACTTTCATATAGACATGCATTTCATCCTTTTATTCCAATGACATATTTTCCCAACAACAACATGAAAACAGATATCGTTTTACATGCTGTAGTGTACGGGCCAAATGAGTGAAAAGAAAATAACAATGTATTTAGAGATTGTTCTTTGAGCTGTATGAAAAAGATAGTAGATTCTACACTGGGGTAAAAGCTTTGAAGAAGCTATTGCATAGCAAGTTTAGTAGATACAAACACTTTCACAGCAACTCCCTGTTCAAATCTGATATTCAACTGCAAGTGCAGATGGTTCACCCTTCTGTCATTAAAAAAGCAACTGCAATTTTCCTCACATTTGCAGGAAACAAACAGCTATCCAACAAGGAACATTAATTGATGATTTTTTTTTCTGTGCATACTTTGAACTCCATGAATATTTTTGGTGGTTTCTTTTGCTTTTTTTNTTTTTTTTTTTTTTGCTAGCTGCAAAGGGAAAAATGACCAATTTCTTTCTGTCCTGCTTTTAGGCAAATTAAAGATACCTCTTCCAAGTAAAATTACTATTTCTGTCAGTGTTTTTCTACTGCAGCTATTCTGTATACTGTGGTGTGTTCTGCCTAACTGTTGTCTTTTACCTGTTCTTCAATCAAAAAATTTTGATTCTAGTATCAATACTGCTGAGTATCTGTAAGTTTTGTCTGTGACCATTAGCTATGACCTCACTAGAATAAGACATCAAAATCCAGATTACATTGCTCTTATTTTACAAGATTTTGTAGTTGTTCAAGTCTTTGAAAAATATATTTCAAAAGCTAAATACAATATAAATTCATATACTATTAATGCTCTCTAGTTAGCATGAATTATTTGTAACTGAACACAGTACTGTTTGAATCTTAATTATACATCTTTCAGTCATAAAATTCCATTTAATGAGAATGTAATTTACATAATAAATGCACAAAGAGAATGCAAGTAACAAGAATGTGCATACCTGAGGTTTATATGTCCCTAATGCTTTCAAAAAAGCAAATTAATATTGAAATAATAGCTTCCAGCTATCATATGCTGAATGTTACAGGCTATATTCAGGGAGTTTAATCTTAATTTTTTATGTCCCTTGAAAGAAAAGAGCAGGTACATCCGAGGGTAAGAATTAAGAATAAAGCTACTTGAAAAACTGTTCTAATGTAACAAGATCACCTGCTGCCATTTCAGGGTTTGATTTCTTTTTCTTTAATGAAACAGCATTTTATAGAAGAAAGCTGAGGAAAACAGTATATAACATTTAAGTATTGAAAGCTCTACAGTTTCAGGCACATTTTCCTAAAATTTGTACTTTTCTTTAAATGAGCAAGAGTGCTTTACATTCCATTTGACCATTTCAGTAATCCCCTTCCATTCCTTGCCCTGTAAATTTATCACTGCACGGTGTGGGATTTACTTATGGCCTCTCTGAGAGGAACTGTGAATTAGTCTAATGCAAACTGAAATATCACAAGGCAAAGGATGCAGCTGGCACTCTAGCATCAGTGTGGAAAGGAGTGGTACTAAAAGACATCTTGTCATTTATTTATCTCTACAAACAGAAGAATGATCTTACAAATTAAGGCATGAGTTAAAAATGAAGGGAAGTCACAGCTAACTAGAAACTAAAATATTTTTTGGGGTAGGCATGCAGAGAGAAAAGCTGCACTTGGTTGAGCTGCACACGTCCTGCCAAGGACGTCTTGTGTTTTTGAACCAAGGAGCCAACTTGAATCATCTCTCAAGTGAAATGCGTCTGAATATAGATCTACATGTGAAGATAAAACAGCTTTGTCACACTGAAATACACACAGCCAATGATTTTCTGATCTAAGAAAGGAAATAGAAGGTAAATGGAGAGGATTTAGAACAGAAAGACTCATGCAGCTTTTAGAAAAAGGGATTATGAATATCTTTGGCAGCGAAAATAAAACAGAATCATCTTGTTTGGACCATTCAGAAGAGCAGTGATTTCTTTCTCTTTTCTGAAGATTCCTGTATATTCTGTACCACATGATCCTTTTCAGGAGGCTTCCATTACTGAAATAATATACTGAATGTACGTGTATTTCATGTACTGAAATAATAGAAGAAACTTATTGAGAGGAGTGATGCTGTGCAAAGGAGCAACATGTCCACTGCCAACAGGTTTTTTTCCAAAGATTGTAAAAGCAACACTGAATTTTTGGCAGTAGCTGATTTTCAGAATTATTCCCTTTTAGAGGTTTAAATAAGAAAAAATNTAATAGTATGATTGGTTTAATCTTAATTACACTTCAAAAGTACTAGCTGCAGAAGGTATATTTTTTCTCATACATAACCAGTTTGTCCCATTATATAGAAATTCCAAATCTGTATCACTTTTATTACCCAAAGATAGGGACTGTATCTCAGCTCTCACATTATAAAAAAAAAACCAAAAACAGTCTATATTGGTATGACATCCTTGCTTTTGAAGATTTCTTAAGAAAAACTAAAGAAAGGACAATATTTACCATTTAATTATATCTTATTGGTGCTTTAAACTCAGCTACAAACCACCAGGTCTCAGGCTAGCAAGGCCTGGCAAGGCAATGAGTCATGCATTTCTGTCCTTCACCGTGAGTCAAGTTCTGAGGAGGATGGGAATGGGATCATGGTATAAGACTTAGTAATGGAAAAGAGCTATTTTGTTTATTTGCCAGTTCCCAAATGTGTAAAGGTCAGAGATCCACTTGATCTTGCAACGGAGCAAGGACTGTGTTGTGTCCAGGTAGACTTTGAAGTGGTTTGTGGTGGACAGGGTAGAGGAATAAAGATATTTCAGATGAGGTACAGAAACTTGCTTTTCCAACCCCACTACTATAGCAGACACAGCTGACCAGAGGAAAAAAGAATAGGTGATATCCCTTCTATGGTTCTTGGCTAACTAACACAACAATGACAATAATTAGATCTTAAAGATAGGAAGTGTCCCCAGGTTAGGAACGAAATGGAGAATGAAAGCAACTTCACACTTGTGAGACTTTGTGTGGGATTCTGGTGCACTGGCAGCACTCCACTGCAAGAGTACTGAGAAACTGAGCTCAGCAGAGCATCACCAGACTGGTAAGAGATCTGCAGCCTGTGGTGTACAAGAATAGCATGAAAAGTGCATCTGGTTGTTGTGAGAAGGGAAAAGCTGAGGACAGGGGAGTGTCTCCACCTGCTGTATACAGATTTATGATAAGCAGTTACAGAGAAGACAAAAGCCATACTCTCCTGGCAGATACAGAACAAACACAGGAGACAAGTGACATAAAGTGTAGCAAAAAGAAAATCAAACAAAACAATTTTGTTTTGAGGAGAAGGAGGAATAGGGGTTATTATGTAGAGGAGCTGTTTAAGTACAGGAGCAGATTAGCAGAGGAAATACAGGAATTTTTGCCCCTGGAGCTGTTCATATCTCAACTGGGAAAGGTGATGAATAACCTGTTCTAACAGGGAAGCTAGTCCTATACTAATGTAAGGGTTGGACCAGATGATTTCAAATATCACTTCCAATCTGAGCCATTATCTGATTAACCAATTGGTGAAATAATTTTGACCCTCTTAAAATACTGAAATTGTCCCTATGGTTATTTTAGTAAACTCATTGGCTGAAAAAGTAATTTCATGTAAAAAAGTTGTCAGAGAAAAAAATACTTGAAGGATACTGGGAAACAATTTTTAGGAAAGTTTTATTTTTATGCAAAAAGAAAAATTTTGAATGAGACATCTTCTGCTTGATGATATATTTTAGTAAAATAAATCACACAGAATCACGGAAGAATTTCATTTGGAAAAGACATCTGAAATCATCAGGTCCAACTTTGGCTGATTACCTTGTCAACAAGACCATAGAACTAAGTGCCATGGGCTGCTGCTTTTTGTACACCTTCAGGGGCAGTGGCTCCACCACATCCATGAGCAATATGTTCCAATGGTTAACAACCCTTTCTGTGAAGAAATTCCTTCTGATGTCCAACCTGAACCTCCCTGGTGGATTGTGGCTGTGTCTTCTCAGCCTGTCACTGGTGGTCTGGGGGAAGAGGCCAGCCCCTGTCTGGCTACAACCTCCTCTCAGTTAGTTGTAGAGAATGAGAAGGTCACCCTTGAGCTGTCTTTGCTTCAGGCTAAAGAGCCCCTGTTCCCTTAGCTGCTCATGTTGTCACAAAGAAAAATGCAACAACATATTGGCACAAAGAAAGCAATCGTTGATTAAAATTTGTTCAGGCTGTCAGGATCTCATGAGCAAAGATATTTTTTATGCTTAATTATTCTGTGCACATTATCAACTGCTCTGCTTCACTGAATGTGAACTGATAGAGGAGCAATGAAAACCTTTCTCCTGTTATATATTAATGACACTACAACATTTTTATGGCTGTATCTACAGATACAATTTCAACAGCAGAGGTTACATAAAGATGGAAAGGCTAAGATTTGTTTTGGTGCTATCAGTTATGCTTCTAGGAAGATTAAATTCATATTTGTGCTTAGTAATAGTGAGAGGTTGCCTCTTTGTCGTCCTAGGTTTGTGCAGCATACATGCACACATACCTGTGTCTTACTGGCTTCAGTACTGCCATTCCTGGCGTCCTGGCTGTTTTACAGAGGATCATGCACTTGTAGGGAGGACAGCATCAGGAGATCTAAGCAGAATGCTTTTCCCTCTAGCGGTGGGGGACCACATATCAAACAGGAGTTTATATGGTCAAGTGGTAGTGCATTGTAGTAGTAGTGTAGTAGCATCTTAAAAAAACCTCTAGTTTAGTAGAGTGCATGCCATAATAACCACAACACCTTCCTTCTGCATTTCTTTGGCGTGTGCTTAAAAAGTTTATCCATCATGGAATGTCTGTTTCCAAGAACCTTAGTGCTGACTGATCTCACTACAATCTCTGTGGCTTTAACTTCAGTGTTTAAACATCTGCAGAACAAATTTATTTTGACAAAATCTTATGTGTTTTAATCTCACTACATTGAATAAAGCATATCTTTATTTTGTACTCAGCTTTCTTTAATAGGAATTGGTTTTTGTGTTTTTTTTTTTTTTCAGGAAAACAAGATGAAAGGCCGAATTTTCACAGTTCTATATTTGCCACTCTCTGTTATTTAGTGATATGGAAATACAACTTGGATTAATTTGAAAGAAATTGCATATTTTGTATGTTTCCAAAGAGTATAAATGTTGTATTATGTTCTAGTAATATTTGAGTGTTCAGTCCTGCAATTTTCTTCTGTTCTGTGTATATGGGTTTGTGCTTTTAATTTTGCCTGTGACAGATGCCAGAAATATTGTAGCCCAAAATGCCAAAAGAATTGTCACTGGGGAAGGTTTGAGGGATTTTTTGTACTTAAAGAAATATTCTGGTTAAAAAACTAGTCAGCTACACGAAGATTCATAGACTGATCTACAAATTTCTCTATTAATTTTTGTTTCTTTTAATAAAAACCTCCAAGTTTTTTTACTAGGGATTGTAACTACAGAAGAATTTCATAATATGATTAATTTTAATTTTTTTAATATTATTTTAGTTTTCCAGAGAAATTAGGATTTTTACAGTCACATCTTTTGAGTGTTCACTACTTCCCTCTGTCTTCCCTCGCCACCCCAATGGCTTTCAAATCCTTTTTTGGTAGATCAAGATGAAGGGATAAATGTTCCAAGCTGAGATATTTATGCAACTTGTGGAAGCCATCACACAGATTTGGAGTTAAAGCCAAAGGAGAACTGAGAGTTGAAATCTGAGTATTTTGGTGGCTGGTGTTTTGGTGGCTGGTGTGCTTTGTTTTATTTTGTTTGGTTAGATATAACAGTCACTAGGTTGCACTTATAGAACAGATGAATCCTTGAAGGATCCATCTCACTCATTCTCTCTTAAAAAGAGAATTACTGAAGGATTTTCTCCACAGTAATATCAGTGGTCAGGCTGGTTAGTTAAAAATAGCTGTGTGTGATGAAGCATTTATTTTGACATTAAGTTGCAGACACATATTCTCTGCCAGTTCTCTGTTCAAGGTGATGTGGTGCATTTGGGAATCTTGTGTCTTGGAACTTGATGTCACCACAGTTGGATTATTTATGTTTCTCAAAATGGTGTGCATAAACAATTTAATAGCTTTGAAATTACTTTTGTTTATCAGTCTAGAAAGAGTAAGCTCCACGGACACCTCTCTAAAGCTTTTATGTCTTGAATAAATAACAGTTACAAATAGCTGAGATTCACTTGTTAGCCATTAACTGATCCCTTTACCTGTAAATTCTTTCATATGTTACATAATTTTATTCCCAGTCTACCTTTAATATTGTTTCAGTACATATAAATAATCTTCACCCATGACAAACACTTCTGTTACTGAGCAACAGTTTTCAAAATAGTGAATGGATAACATCTCTAGAAGACCACAGACACATATCTTATATTTAATTTTTAAAATCTTGCAATAATTTGTATATCTGAAAGTTTTAGAAGATTAAGATTAATATTACGATTTAACTGAGTTCCATGAAAAATATATAGAATTTGAGTTAAGACATTAATTAGTAAATTATTTTTCCAGATACCCTTTTCTGTTTTCAAGATTTTATCTAATTTCTTGGTCAGATTTTCATTCATAGGAAAATGTTGGCTTTTGCTCATGTTTTCTAAGGTAAGAATTATAGGAAAGGCCCCAAGATTTATGAATCCTTTTTCGTTATGATCCAAGATTTTGAAAATTCATTGCAGTGCATGACTGCATCCCTGAAGAAAGAAATTTATTATTAGGATTTTATTATTATTTCTGAAAAGTAATATCTAAAGTTTATTCCTTCAGCTCTGATGTTTTTGCTGAATACAGGAAGCCAAATGCTTGTTACATTAAGATGCTTGTTATTTTAAGATTCTTTTCATTTGAGTGGAAGCAATGGGCACCAAGCTGTTGCTTGATGCCTCAACTATAAGCCACATTCCATTCCTACTCATTTCTACATCAGCCTCTTTCTGTCATTTTATGACACTCTACATAGATAATTCTTATTTAATTTTTAAATGTCAACTAGAATAAGAAAGCTTTCATTGTATTTTCCTTTGTTTTGCAGTTAAACATATTTTAGTTGTTGTGGAAAGTGAGTGGACCCTGTCAGGAGTAAGTAGACTGTGCTGGTTCTAAGGGAGTTTTGTCTTTCAGGCAGATGAATTAAGCAGATAGAAACACACTGCCTTTCAGAAATTTAAATAAGCAGGTTTTGCTTGTATTCATGTTATTTCATATCTGAAAGGTAAAAAAATTATGTATTTCAGTTGCAATTTATGTACAGAAACAATTTTAACAGAAAAGATCAAAAGCCTTGTTAGGTGCCAAATATGCTGTAGTAATACATATTTAGATTAAATTTTCATGATTTTTTTTCATTAAATCAGTGAAATCAATAAAAGAATCATATAGTTTGGATACTTCAAAGGAAAGGAAAAAAACCCCTAACCTATGCTTTAAAGTGCTACTGCAATGATTCAGCAGAAGGCTGTAAGGGGATTTAAACTTAGTTTAGTCTTGGTTAAAAACTGTCACAGTATTTCAGTGAATGTGCATTCAGACAAGGCCAGTAGTTACAATTTTTACTCATTAGTGCACAAGCCAGAATACAACACTTCCTTTCTATATTTACATGTGTGTGTGTGAACCTGTCCATGGCCTTCTTTCTTTGATTAAATGTACTTGTGTTTGAAGAACAGCATAGCCTAGAACAGGACAGAGTATTTCAGGTGCAAGGGACCTACAAAACTCACCTTGTCCAACTGCCTGAGCACTTCTGGGCTGTGCAGACAATAAAGCACATCCTTAAGGGCACTGTCCAGATACAGCTTGAACACCCAGCAGCTTGGGGCATTGGCCTGTTCTAGTGTCTGCTCACCCTCTCAGTAAGGAAATGCTTCCCAATCTCTGTGCCTGAGCCCTTCCAGCACAGCTTTGGGTTATTCCCATGTGTTCTGTCACTGGATCTCAAGGAGAATACTTGAGAAGGTGTGCTTCCTTTCCACATCTTCTGCTTCGGAAAGCTGCACAGAGCAACAAGGTCACTCCTCAGCCTCCTTATCTTCAAATTAGACCAAACCAGAGTGAGCAAGTGAGTGAGCAAGTGAGTGAGTGAGTGAGTGAGAGAGTGAGTGAGTGAGTGAGTGAGTGAGTGAGTGAGTGAGTGAGTGAGTGAGTGAGTGAAAAAAAAGTCACTGAAAGTGTTAGAAGAACACATTACAGGAATTTTTTCAGAAGCAGAATTTTTTTTAAATCATTTTTTATGTGCTTCTTCCTTTGGGAAATTCATGCAAATGATACTTCTGTGCACTATTAATTTTTTTTCTTCTCCTAAGAGCAGCATTTAAAAGCATCAGGAATAATGGATTGCAGGGCATTAGTAGCACTATATTTACATTATGCCTGGGTGGATGACAAATGGTTGTATTGTAATAATTTAACATTTATTTAATTTTTCTTGATCTATTTATAATTGGCTTCCTGTTATTATATTAATAAGTTAGTCACAATATACTAACTTAGAACTTTTCTTACTTATCAGTACTGGACTTACATGATTAAAAAAAAAAAAAAAGGGAGGGGGTAGATCTTTAAGCCCAGCCTTTAATCTGGCAGGAAGGTTCTGATATGGGCACAGGCCTAGGGCTCATTGCTAGGGGGAAAAAAGAGAACAATGCATCAAAATACACTTTTCTGTGTCTACAAAATACAGTGGAAATCTTTCCTGGAATAAGATGAATAGATTCTTGGTTTTTGAAGGGGAAGAGGTGCTTGCAGTTTCTCTGCTTAAAAGAGAGTGGTTTAATGCATAATGTGGTTTAATGCATAACCTCTAGTGCATTATGTTGTGGTTACCTTTTTCAAAAGCTATTATCTGAGGAGCTTTTCCTACCATATAGCTGTTGGTAAGAGTATTCCCCCCATGTCACCTGAAATATTTTACCTCTAAGGTCCAAGGCTATTAAATACATATCAGTTGAAAGGTTGGTAATATTACAATTTGGAGACCATTTCTTATCAAATAGTAAAAACTGTTTACATTGCTTAAATCATAACGAACATAACAGTAATTTTTATTTTAATGTTAAGTAAAGAACTAGGAACTCATTATTAAAGTTTTTACTATCAATTCACTTATTTTCATAAACATGGCACGTAACTGAAAAACCAGAATTGCAGCTGGTATTGTTGGAAACTTGGCAGAAGTTTCCTCAGAGACTGAGAAAACAAGCAACTCCCAAGACTTCAAATGTACTTCTCTTCAGCTACCAGACAACTGATCTGCTAACTGTTAAAGTATTAAACAATCACATGAGTGAAGCCATGAACTTATGATACCTCTAGTCTTACACTTGCTCCTGAGATCCATTACACGGGATGCTTCTTAGTCTCCTGATCAAGATGCAGCTTTCAGTGTTTTTTGACAGGGGAGTCCAAGAAAACTGAAGATTTCTCTTCATTATACTCCACTCTGTTGGAGCTCATGTCTAGATGTATTGTCTCTGTGGAGGTAGCTGTTCTGGCCAAGAAAGGTAGATCATTTCACACCTTAGACCACCTTGTCAGTGCTGATCTGTTCTTGCGCCTCCGTGTGCTTATTGCCACTTTGCAGGCTGTGTACCTGACTTCATGTTGGATTTTTTTGTTCATCCTAGTTGCAGACTGTTACTTTAGCTTTACTTTTTTTACAAAGTTATGTAAAAGAGGCTGTTAATAAAAAACTATTTTACTTTGTAGCTCAAATTGGACAGCAATGTATCTGTGCAAATGTATCTTGCAAATGTATCTGTGTGCAAATCAAACAGAATAATTTTCATTTATCCTTCAAATCAAGCAGGTTTGTAACAACAAGTATGTGAGGCAAAAAAGGTATGTTTCTCAAATACGTTTCTCCTACAGACTTGTTAATTGCTATTTTGAGACAAACTCAAGACCTCTCCATTTCCAGTGTCAACTTTCCCATTTCCAAGCTCTTTGTAGGTAAAGAGTCCACTTTAAACAAAGAATTTAATGTCAAAAGCACTAAAGGTATCCTTGTAAGAAAAGTGTTTTGGGAAGAGGCTGTTTCAGTTAACAGATAGGTTATAAAAGTAATAAAAATTATTTAGATCGAGAACCAAACCAGCCCTTTCAATTTAAAAAGGATTCAGTCCATTAATAGTATCAAATTTTTCTCTCTATCAGGGAGTACAGCTTTGAAAATATTTGACTTGTCAGGCCACCTCTTACATGGTGTACACATAGCCATAAACCAACTTATATGGGCAGGGATATGGCATTTCTTTGTCCTCACACAGTAATCTCTATGCAATTGAGTTGTCTACTGCCCTCTTTAATAGACTAAAAAGTATTCAACACAACTACCTTGAATGCAAGGTCAGGGAGGAACACCGGTTCCTCCAATTCCCCTCAAAGGAAATAATCTGGCTTCACCTTCCTTTCACAGCAGAGCACGTGATGTTTAAGATAAGCCATTCTACTCAAGACCAGCAGTTTAGGTGAGTACTGATGATGCAGCTCCAGCTCCCTGCAGACAGATGTCAAGTGTCATGTGCTTAATGTGTGCACGCAGACCTGAAGCTTTTGCTTGTCCCCTGTTTTTCTCATCTCTTTCCCTTGTGGGTATTTTTGTGAGTGACAGATGGGGAAGGAGAAGCATTTAACCATTTGGGGGAAGGCACTCCAGAAGCTTGTTTAGAACAGTGACTCTGATTAGGCTGGCCAGTGTCTTGGTAATTCTGCCTGCGTGGTCAGTGCTATTGCACAGCCAGTCTGTCGTGCACAGAGAGGTTCTGTGCAGGCCCAGCAAGCCCCGTCACACAAAAGGCTCCATTTGTGCTGTCCTTCTGAAGAGAAAGGAGGGATCCTTCTGTGAATCTCAGGATGGACAGGATTCCAAGTCAGAATCAATCAGGCCAATAGCATGACCCAGAAAGTGAAAAGGGAAAGTGCCAATGAACAATGCCAGTTTGGAATGACAACTGTAGGACCATTATCACTGTAATGTGTTCATGTGACATTTAAGACACTGTTAAAAAATGATAGGTTGCATGGAGATTGCTGCAATCAGTTTGTGAAGAAACAACATAATAAAACACAACCCATGTATAACTAGAATATTAAACATTTGCATAATGAAACATTTATTAGGCACGTTTTGAAAAGTATGCAATGTGTAAAGGAATACTATATGCACTAAAATAGCGTGATACAAAGAGGTAGTTGGAAAGAATTTAGTACTTAAAATAATTGTTCATATATTCACCTTTTTAATTTTGATTTTTCATTTCAAAGTTAGTTATTCACAATACTCAAGGCTGATCAAATCATCAAATGTAAGTTTTTTCTTACGCAAAAATAACTGGGAATAGAGAAACATATTTGTTGATTTCAACTTCATTTGTACAAGTTCAGTTTCAGTTTAAAAAATACCCCAAGAACATATTGAAATTTAATTGAACTAAGAGTTAGAAACTCAGGAGGATACCTTAAAAACACACTATTGGATATAATACCACTAAATTCATTTCAGTGTCACAGAGTGATAAAAGATGTAAATCTATTTTCTCCATATTCCAGTTGTTTAAAACTGAGCATCTTTGCCACACTTTGGAACAGAAACATGTTAAAGTTTCATTCGAGAAAAGAAATCTCATCTTACAACATCTCCCAGAGATCAATGTGGTAAGATATAATAATTATAATCACTTTTTCCTGGTTTTAAGTAATTTATGAACTAATATTTTTTTTACAATAATTAACATTAGGTCATTCCTGTAATAATTTTTGCTATGCTTAGCTGAATGTTTTCATTAATTTTAATGAAGAAACTATCAATTTTGAAAAAGGTTAAAATAAATTATTGCAAAAATATTTTTCACACTTTTAAGAGCAGGCAGTAAAATTGATAGTGCATTCTATAATGGAGTTAAACCAGAAGGTATTGCCAAATGCCCTGGTTATTACATAATATATGAGGACTGATTACAATTTTTTAAATGAAGTTGACATGAAAGGCTTTTAAAAAGCAAAGAAAATAAAAAGCTCCATCAGTATTGTTTCCTTTTTAGCTTCTTCCTCATTATTAAAAAAAAAAAAAAGGCATTTTTTTTTATTACCATCTTTCCTGTGGTTTGACTAAATAAAATAAATCAACATGACAGAAATTTTCCTTTTGGGGAAAGTTGGCTATTCATTCCTGTAGAGGCCTCTTAATACATACTTAAACAGCAATGTCTATTTATATGGCACTACTATTGTCCAATTATTATTCCTCTGCATTAATTGGGGGGGGGTGGGGGGGTGGGATTAGCCATATTAACTGGGGTTTTTGTAGCCACAGGTCGTATTGGTGTCTCACTCTTTCCAGACTGCTGATACTTGTCCTTCCAGAAGTCTTTCACACCTGCCTGGCTCGGGGACAGCGGGGCAGCGGCTGCAGGAACTTTCTCTCCCAGTGCC
>VYXF01007848.1:167241-197334 GCA_013397295.1 Polioptila caerulea | reverse complement strand
AGAGCAGTAAAAGTAAAACTATATATAGTTTAAATAGAACTATGTTTTAAGCAAGCAGAAATACACCTCACACAAGCCAATAAATATGCTAGGTTAGATAGTAGAAAATATTAAAGTTTGGTAATAAAACCTGTCATAGCGTTATTAAAAGTAGAAGGTACAGCAATAAGTTTTCCTAGAATTATATGATTGGATAAAGAGACACATTGCAGTAGAAATGTAGCAAATGTAGTAATTAATGATTGGTTTATGAAGATGCTAGAGAACTTTGTGGAAGTAGTTGATTGGATAAGAAATATAAAAGACATTGTAACTAGAATTAAGATGTTTTTCTGGTGTCATGGTGCCAAATGTAACCACCTAAAGGTCTCACCCTCCCATGAGACTGATTTTGCAATAAATCATCCTTTATTCGCCACATTGGTTGACCGACCCCATCTCGTCTGCATCCCGAACATCCAGGAGCTGGATAGGCAGGTGGGGGAGTGGCATCTGTGTCCAGACCAGCCACGGGGGAGTGGTTGCTTAGCAGAATTGCAGCCTGGCAGAAAAGCCACCGTCATCCTAGAGGTCCATATGGGAGCAGCTTGAGTCATTAGTCAGAGGGCACAGTATGTTGCTAATTACTGTGTTAAAAGGAGACATTGGTTCACTACTCAAAAATAGGAGGCTAACTTTTCTTCCTTCTGACAACTTCGGCAGTAACTCTTTGGGTAGATTAGTTAATGAAACAGATGAACCAAATGATCACAAAACCCAGCCACTTGAAAATCTTCACTAAATACTATTATCAGACACTTGGCTGTTGTATTTTTCTTCTTTCAAACTCTGTAAATCAGTGATAAACATGTGAGTAAAAGCCCCGAGTAGCTTTTATCTTCTTATTATCTCTAAAAGTTAGTTACCTGTGTTGATTTTTCTCACTCTCCATTCCAAAGGGTTTTTTTAGTTTCTGAAGATTGATGCATTTTCTACATAACTGGATGTCTTACTTCTTCTTTTCCAAAATAATAGCTTTGAAACTGTTGATTTTCTACTGATCAGGTAAGCATTTTAAGATTTAAACTTTTTATTTTTTTCACAGCAAACAAATTTAAAAGGCTCCTATTGCAATTTGGTTTCCATCTTACATTCTTTATCTGAGTCTTAACTGCTCAGATACTGATGCTTAAATGCAAAAGAACACATATAGCTCTTAAACTAGAATGATTTTATTTTTCATTTTATTATTGAAGTACTGAGTGGGCAGAAACATACACTAGTATGAGGGCTGTATAGCAAAATCAAGTAAGTTAATGAGATTTAACTGCTAAGTACTATGCCTTATGTAATAGAACTGAAGAAACATTTGCTGAACATTAGGGGACAAAATACTTTTGTGATGTAAGCTGGTGAGATCAATTTATTGAAATGCCAAGAAATGCCAAGAAATGCCAGCTGATGAGCAGACGTAGAAAGTTCTCATGCCAAGTGCTAAAAAAGGAAAATAAATGGACCTTTGATTAAAGGAGGCTGATATAACAGGAAGCAAACACCTCATTTAATATAGAAGTATGAAGAATATTTAAAAAGAGCTTCTCAAACTTTCAGTATAAATATTTGTAATTTGTAAAATTACAAATTAATTTCAGATAAAATTGGAGCTCTTCCCTACAGTGGAGAGTCTCAGATTTTATTGATATATTTTTCCATAGGAATATTTTTTTCCAAGAATCCTATGAAATATTTCAATTTCTTCTTAATGTGCACTGTATGAATGTGCTTTGGTCCCTTCCAATAAATGTGAGCCTTCTGAGGAGTTTTAGTTTTAGGGTTTTTTTTAGAAACCGAGCAGTTACAGCAAGAGGGTTCATGGACCTGAGATTTTCATGCTTGCACATGCTTAGTAAACATATGATAGGATTCATTCATGACAGTGTGTTTTTGACCTAACATATTAATTATCTTTAAAAAACCCTTTTATAAAAGCAGTACATTAACTATTCTTGCTTAGTAGCATTGCTTCCCTGAGTCTTTGCTCGATGCTTATATCCCTGTAGCTATGACACTGGTGCCTATGAATTATTCTAGTCAATTCTAGTGAAGAATGTTTGTTAGGGAAAAAAATCTAGATATTACAAAAGAACCTTCAGAATAGGTTGATTGTGTACTGATTTTCTGAGAGTCGAGCAACAAAGCTATATTTTTATGTGAAGTATAGACTTGTTATATTTGTAATAACCATAGAGAAAATTAAGCAAAAATTTTTACTACTTTAAATCTCAGCTGATTGTGATCCGTTGATGGTAAATCTGATTATGACGCAGACAGAGAAAAGATATATTCTGAGGATATCCTACTAGAATGACAAAACATCCTTGCCTTACAAACACAGAATGATGTTCACAGGAATCACAAGATCAATTAAAAATTACTTTACATTAGGAGGACATCTGTTCAGAAAGGTTCTACAACCCTTTGCATCTGTAAGGCTCACGTTTCAATGGAGTATGTAGTCTTTAATTATTGATTAATTCTTCACTGGGCCTTTGAGGAATCATATTTATGTAATGTGTCTGTGAATTCATCCCATATGTCTGACATCTTGCTGCAAAGGAAGAGGGAGAAAGAAACAGTAATTAAAACTGTTCTTAGTGTTAGTGGAGATGCTAACAAGATTTAGGCAGTTATCATACTGCAATCCAAGTATCTCTGTAGCTCACAAAATCATAAAATGGATCGGTTTGTAAGGGACCTTAATATTCATCTATTTCCATCATAGGCATGGACGCCACCCACAAGACCTTGCCTATCGAGGCCCCATCCAGCCAAAGGACACTGCTTCCCACCAGGCTCCACTCGAATCCAGCCAGCCAATTCCTCTCCCACAGAACAGCCCACCCTTCAAATCCAGTTTGGAGATGAGGGTGTCCTGTGGGATCATGTTGAAGGTCTTACAGAAGTCTAAGTAGATGATATCTCTCAACTCATTTAGCCCATGCATGCCAAAGGTCACCAGGTTGGTCAGACAAAATTTGCTTTTCCTGAAGCCACATGTCAGACCTCCCTGCCTTGCACAAGCCTTTAACTTTGCTGGCCTGAGGATTGCCCTTTGTTCTTGCCAGGCTCACTGGTCTGTAGTTCCATACAATAAATTGCAGTCATGTTTTCCTTCAGTTTGTTTTTTTCTCTAATTTCTCCTTGTGTGGACATTAGAAAATTTGGAAATGGATAAAGAAAACAAATAAAATAAAAATTAAAAAAAACAAACAAACAAAAATATTGTCTTATTAGTGGATTGCTAAACCCTGTTATGAGCTCAGTGTAACAGTAATTTTTTAATAAAAACTATCAAAAGGCTAACATTCTTCAACTTTCACTCAATTTTAATATATTTTCATTTTTAAAAATTATACAGTCAACATCCAAAACTTAATTAAATGTCTGAGTTACCAGAAATAAATAAAAAAATTTAACAATAATTTTCTCAATAATGGTTTGTCTTAAATTTTCCTGGACAAAATAATATTTATAAAATAATAATAAGAACATTAGTATCAAGTATTTTGTGCCTCTAAATACATTTTCAAGCCTACTCCTACTGATCTCATGGGATCAGTTAAGCAAGTGGTCCAATTGTACAACCCATGAAGGATCAAAAAAATGCATTATAACACAAGTTTTAACATGTCAGCATTCTCAGAGTGTGGAAAGTTAGCATCAGTAGCATAAATTCTTACACACTTTTGACACTTAGGTGACAAGGAGAAAATAATGTCACAAGACTTATTATTTCTTTCATAAATCCATCACTTTGAAAATAAAAAATGTGAATCATAGTTCAGAGATATTTCCTAATAAAATTTTCTTTTTTTTTTCAAGTGCTAATTGAATGCTTCTAACTTTGTCCTTTTCTCTCTCAGTGGATGTGACTTTAGATGTAAAGTTGTTTTGCTAGAAGAATATTTTTATTATGAAAGTTAGTTTATTGTATAGATGACTAAATATTTTCCAGAGATCAGTGCTTAATCTCTTATTTATGAAAATTAATATTCCAGCATAATTATTATTCTTTTTTTAAGTGATTCCAAAATAGTCTCTCTTCAATGTTTGTCCAGAAGGGGAGAAGAAATAGCTCAGCTTGCAGATGAAGCAATCAATCTCTCTTAATAGAATTTGAACAGGTTTTCCTTTCTAAAATGTACCACTATTTTACCTCTTCTTCAGATGCTTGCTAAGTTTAACTGTCTCTTTGAGTTTGACTCTCTGAGTAACTTCCACTCTGAATCAACGTGTCACTTCTGAGAAATCTTGTATCTATTAAAATACTGCTTCTGCAGAGACATCTAATTGTGCTAATACAAAGTTCCTTGTGAAGACAAAAATGTGAAGAAAAAAACAAGGACAAGAGCTTTTTCAGTATTTACAACTTTTTATCTGTTAATATTTCTGAGAACATAGCAAATGTCTTTTGAAGTATCTAGCTCCTGTTGCTTTTTAAAACTAGGCTCTAGCTATGAAAATCCTTATAATTCAGGATATGACACTTACAAATCGTCACTCTGAAGCATCCTCCTACAGCACTTCAGTAAAAGTCTTGGGGTCACTCACTGCTCCCAGAGATTATTTTTTGTTTGTGTCACCACTCGTTATGGCACTTCACAATATGACTGTTACTGCCACTTCCTCCTCCTGCTTCAGAGCTTAATCTGGTTTTCATTCCCCTGCGACTCTTCTTGCTTTTTCTTTGATTAGTTTTAACCTCGTTAGCTTTCCTCTTTCCACTCCAAGACAGATGAAACTTATCACATACTTGAAACTATTTTATTTGTGCAAAAGAGAAAAAGAGCATGTATAAAGATATGGTGACTAAAGATAGCAGTATCTTGAGGCCTCTTAATATAAAAGATAGAACTAAAATGTTCTTTCAGAGCCACTCCAAGATACAAGCTAATTTTTTTTTGATACTTGTCATGATACTAGTTTTTCAGATTTCTCTTTACAACAAAGATTGGACAGCCTTCTGTAGCAATGATTTTAAATGCCTCAATTGGATGGGGTCTTCCAAAGACCAAGGCAAAATGATTGCCTAAGCAACTGGCCATTTTTCTAGTTACTCAGATATATTATTGTGAATAATTCTGAATGTTTTTATAATTTTCCAGATGAATCACAAAGCAATCATGCAAATTTTGCTTCAGTATTAGCATCACACAAAAATATTACTTTGGTAACCAAAATCAGTATAAAACCAAAGAGAGCATTGTGAAGTGGGTAGTCAGAACAATGCTGCCTAATTAACATTCTGCTTATTTGCAAAGATAATACATAATTAGGCTACTTTGCATGAAAAAAAAGCAAGTCAGATGGTGGTTTATCAAAACAATGAAATGAATATTTACTTAGCAGCATTGAACTGTATGAAAAATATTATTCTCATAAGATTAAGTCAGGAAGAGCAGTCATAAGAAACACTGTTCACTACTACATGTTTCTCTGTCTGGGAAATTCTGCTTAGGCTGTATAACACTGAGGATTTATATTGCGACATATTTCTGGTAAAACCAAACATGTCTACCTACAGAAAGTCCACTTCTTCAAACAGACATGCAGAATTGGACCACACAGGAAAACAGTGTGTTTTGTTTTTTTCTTTTTTTTTTTTCTTCTTATCAAACAATCAATCAAAAACCAGCCAACCAACCAAACAAACCCCCCATTTGGGCATTTACTTTGGTGTAAATTAGATCACTTGACAATTGAATTTTATTCTATTGTTGACTCATTATCAAATTCTAATCCATTTAACATACCCACTTTTTCTTCTCCCTATCTATCTATCTATCTATCTATCTATCTATCTATCTATCTATCTATCTATCTATCTATCTATCTATCTATCTATCTATCTATCTATTTTTCTGTTTATGAAGCAATAAATTACATTAGGTGTTCTCTTGACAGATTCATATAGTTAGTTCAGCTGTACAGGCTCTATGCAGCTGAAATTGAATGGATGAACTCTTTGAGGTATTTTCTACCTTTCTAGGCAAAAAAAAAGAGTGATTTTTACTATTGTGAAGTCTAGTGCAGGTCACAATGTGGTATTTAATAAAGAGGCTGCAAAGCTGCATTAAATCACCACTTGCAGAATAGCAGAAGTAGTTTTCTGTTTTTGTAAATGGTTACTGTTTAAATACCTCCGATTTCCTTTCAAACACTTGTTCACCAATGTCTAATAGACATTGGGACAGTTCAGCATTAAATTATTCATTCATTTTGACTTTACATAGGAAGATACGTTATTTAAGTATATTCACCACAGCATAGAATGAAACATTTATATTTCTTTTGCATTTTTAATGTGCAGTTTACATTAAGCTAATCACTTAAATCTCTACTCTTCTACAATATGACTTAAGAAGTCTGAATATTCAGCAGTAAAAACACACTTTAGGCAAGGAATTAACACATTTGGGGGTTAATTCTACTAAATAAAGGGAACGCACTGACATTTTATTTTATCATCCATCTTCTGGAGTCCAATCAGTCTTTTGCAGAGCTTTGAAGGGGCAATGGACAATCATACACCAAAGAATAAAGAGGCCTTGTGTCCACTAGGACAGCAGTGAAGTCAGAACTCCTGGGTCCGCAGCACAGGAGCCCTGTTGGAATGAGTCCAGCAGAGGCCACCAAGGTGATCAGAGGGATGGAGCACCTCTCCTATGTTGAATGGACGAGAGAATTGAGACTGTTCAGCCTGAAGAAGAACAGGCTTTGGGATGACCTGATTGCAGCCTTCCAGCACCTGAAGGGGGCCGAAAAGAAATGGAGAGAGGGACTATTTACGAAAGCGTGTAGTGATAGGGCAATGGGGAAGGGATCCAAATCAAAAGAGGGTTTAGATTACATATTAGGAAGAAATTCTTTACTGTGAGTATGATGAGGACTGGAAAAATTGTAGATGTCTAACCCCTGAAAATTTTCAAGGGAAAGTTTGACGTGATTTTGAGCAACCTGGTCTAGTTTCAAATCCTCTTTACACACTGTCTGCTTCTGCAAAAATCTGCATGCCAGTTTGCTCTGTGAAGGCGACATATTAGATTGGTTTATCTGGTTCTAAAAGCATCTGCAGATCACAGGATGACCAGAACCTTGCTTACAGCAAATGATTACCAATTCACTGTTCACTGTTAGTCTATATAGTTACTGTCACAAATTGTTCCCATAAAGTTGTCATTTAGTTTACACCTCATCACACATAACTGTTAAATATCTTTTGGAACAGTGAAGGTTTTCTCAATTTTTAAGCCAAAGATTTGAGATACAAACAGAGTAAGTGGCTCATCCTTTACTAAGAGCTAAACCAGTCTTGGTGTAATTTCTGTCACTAAGATAAACAGGTATTTGTCAGAGATGTTAAAAATCTCTTGGCATTTGACCCTTGAGAGGGTAAATCAGAAACTTCAGAGTTTCCTCGCTTGTTAGGAATATGTTATAACACATTACTATAGATGAAAATCTGATCTCAAAAGTAATGGAAAAGGGAAATACAATTTTTTCTGGAACTCCTGGGCCACAAGGCTTTAGCCATTGCTCATCACCAAATCTGAATTAAAGCTACAAAGTAAGTAAGACTTTAACAAAATAGTCTCAGGGATATAATTAAGAACAAACAAAAGGAAGCAGTTTATCATTTCCTCCTTGAGGCAGTAGAGTTTACTGACTATTTTTCAATCTTGAAAATGTGTATGTTTTATTTCTAAGATTACATAATGTTGTCCATGTGATTCAACAGCAATACCAAAAAGCAAGGCATTGGTCTCAGAGGTTCATTGACAATCTAACACTTTTTCCTGTTTTTGCAAATGGTAAAATTGGCCCACAAGTTTTGACATGAGTGGGGCGTTGAACTCAGCTGGTTTGCAGGTGCTTACCAAGCTGCTATTTAACTTCCTCTCCTCTGCAGGGCAAAGTCAGAAAATGTAATTAAAAGACTTGTGGGTCTAGATATGGACCAGAAGATTGTTTATGAATTGCGGCCACAGGCAAAACAGACTTCACTTGAATAAAATTAATTTAATTTATTGCTAATTAGTGATAGAGCAGGATAGCAAGTAATAAGAAAAACTTCCTCCTAAGCTTGTAGTGTGTATAATATTCATCTTAATGCTGAACAGTCTTCTATGAAAAACAGGAACAAGAGAAATCTAAAAGGTTAACTCAACAGAAACAGTGGCCTATTTTACAGATTTTCAGTTAGCTGACATTTATATAGTTTGTGAATATAAATTTTCACTATATGTTCTACTTAACAGAAATTGTTCAGGTTTGTAGGATTTTAGTGTCATAATTAAATGCTTAATTAATATTTCAGGCTACATGAATGTAAACTTCTCAGAGCTTGAAAAATACCTTCAAATAAACACATCAACCACTTGTTTCATGAGTACTGTAGATTTATCTTCAGAAGAAAGGTTTATTTCCCAGGGCAAGGCAGGCTTGACAGAATTTGAAGTATAGGTGCAGAACCTGGACAGATTGCTGTAGTATTTCACAGTAATTAAACTTTTTGCCGTTGTGACAGAAATTATTCCTTTGCTTGCAGGGTGCTGCGTGAATAACCGAAAAGGATATTTGGTTTAACAAGGTTTAGCTGTGCTAAATGCTAAAACAAGGCAAATCTTAAACCAGAAGTTTCGAGAGTTAAGTCCTTGTTAGTAACACTGTTAGAAAGCTTGTAAACTGTCAAATCAGTAAAATGAAAACCACTCAGCAATTGCAGTGATATAAAACTTAAGACATTTGTAAGTAATGATGCAGCATTAGCGATTGTTAGATGTTTAATCATTGACACAAGGTACCTGACAGAACTGTAAAGAGTACTTAATGGTTTCTTGCTGTTAATGAGTTGTCAAATTAGCCATTTTGTTAGTGTCTCCTTCCCTAATGCTGTATACAGGTATCCTAAAATGCATCAATACTATGTTCACATAAGTGCTTTTTGTAGCTAAATACAACTTAGTTTAGGGTCTTCCTGAGTCTTGTACAGCTTCAGTAAAATACAGCAGCATAAAACATAGCAAAAATAACTATAACAAAATGAGTGAGTTTTTGCAATGATTTTAGCCTGAAGTCTCCTCTGCCACAAATAATCTCAAAAATTATTTATAATTGATTTTAAGTAGATTCATGCTTAAGCCAAATAACAGTCATATGGGATATGTCTTAGCCTTCTCATCACATGACACCAGAGATGGTAACACAAGTTAGTGATGCACAAGTACCCCAAAAAATTTAAAGCCAGAATTGGCTCAATATAAATAATAATTTAAAAAACCCAAATCAAATAAAACAAAACAAAAAAACCAAAACCAAACAACATTACCCTGAAATGATGCTAAGCAAATGCCACTGGATATTCTCAGTTTGCATCCAAATGATAAAGAAATTTTGAACACTTCTGTTTGGCCTAATTAGTTTCTCCCTCTGTTTATCTTGTCATGCTAGCAGAGCTGTAACTTAGTGTTGTAGCAGTAAAGCTGATAATTAAACAAATCACCAAAATACTTTCTCAGTGATCCCACTATATTAGATAGGAAAAAATAGTATCTCTTTCAGCATACCACTGCTCTAACTGGAAAAAGCAGTTAGAAAACAGTTTCAAACCTGTAAAAAAGGGATCTTTTGGGGGGTAGGGTTTTCTTTTGATTATTTTTTTTTTTTTAATTTTGATATGACAGTGATATTTGATATAAGATAGAAGAATTATTCAAGTCGATGGTAGTTGAGATTCATCCGGTCACAAAAGGTCCTCTAGAGGCAGTTACAATTTTGAAAGCTGTGGCCTCATCAGCATGCCACAGTATCATAGCTCAGGATGCATGCTAATTTAAAAATCAACATTATCTCATGCTGTGCTAATGAAGGTGACAGGGAGGTGGGAAGAATAAGCCTATTAAATACCTAGCTTCCACTGGACTGAACTGCAATAAATATTTTTACAGTGCACAGGACATCATCATTTAAAGAATGAATAATTTTGAACAATGCCTGAAATGAAAGACCCTAATCCCCAGTTTTAGTTCTATATAAGGAGCATACCTGAATATTCTAAATACTTAGAAGACACCAGATGGAGGTTCATATAGGGGTAGTATTACTGGTCTTTTTTTTTACCTCTCCTCACTTATACCCATATTCTTATATCCATAAAACAAATATTTGATTCAAGTGGATTAATACGCTTGAAAAATCAGAATTAGTTTTATACTCTTTATGCTTCTTTAGGATACATAACTTCTAAATTTTCAAAATGTGTGCAGTGGCCTTTTTATAATAGTGAATTCTGTAGACTGAAACAACAGTGAAATGGTAGTATCACAAAAATTGAGAAGAGATAAAAGTACGACTTTAACTTGTTTATTCTGCCTCTATTAATACACCAACTATAATTAACTGCTGAATATTTTTATGCATGAAATGTTACAACCTCTTCACAAGTTAGTATTTAGTCAGTTAGTTCTTACTAGTTCTAATAGAAATGCCATAACTGAATATGTATGCATGGTTATAATAAATGCAAACCACTTTATAATGTAGGATTTAAATAATAACAAATAGAATAAGTCATCCCATCTGGACAGCCCAAAACCCCTTATAAGTTCTGGGGAATTATTTATAAGTAATGAGGAGTACTTTAAATCATCCTTAGACCTCCCAGAAATCCTCTGAGGAAATGATGGGAAAACCCTGAATTTACTTTCTCAGAGGAAAGTAAAATTCTCTCTATCTTTCCTTCTCTTTTTCTATTAAATGAAAGAAAAATCTGTTTTGTTTTTTGGGGATAAAAAAATATAAGTACACCCTCAAATTTATTAAAACTAGGTTATAACTTAAGTTAATATTTATCCTCCTAATACCAGAAGTGGTTTATTTTGAATACTTCGTTTCCATTTTTTACTCATAATCCAATGAAAAGACAGATAGAAAAAGTTACTTTTAGCTGATTAATTTTTTATTTTAATTTTTATTTCAATTTGAACTATATGTATCATGAACTTCAATAAAAAAGAAACCAGTAGAAGTAACATGAAAACTAAACCTTCAAATCTACTCTTTCAGATAATTCATCTTCTTTACAAACTCTGCAAACAAAACAAAGACTATCTCAAATTACAGAAACTTAACATTCAAACTTTGTACAGCCCTTTACATAAAACTGGTGTTGTTAATTGTCTGGCCTATTCCCTAATTAAAGATTGCACTCCCCTCTTCCAACACAAGAATCACAGCAGCAACAATGATCGTGTTTAAAGACTAGCCCTGTAAAGACTTGAAAAATCTGTCTGTCCAATAATATAGTTTTATATAATAATATAAATTTTATATAGAAGTATAAATTTTATATAATAATAATAGTAGTAGTTCTTCAACGTCTGTGTACTGTTTATTATTTCAGTTATTTTATGAAATAATTACTTTTCTAGCTGCATCTGCTCACCTTGAAACCCAAATAACAACTCCTATCATTCAGTTAAGATACCATTACAATTTTCAGGGGAAGATAATATTTCTCTGAAACATCTTGTTCTACCACTTTTTGCAACATGAAATGTTGAAGTTGAGCATTTATCAATTTTATTAAGACAGTATTTTCTTTCAATAACCTAATTTTTCAAAATATTTTAATTTGAATAGTTACTAATTATTTGTTTAGAGAGACAATCAGTGAACTACAGAAAAATTGTCTGTTTTACATAACTTTATTGTACAGAAAATATCTGAATATTCGAAACCAACTCATTTCAGAATTGCGAAGTCTCAGTGTGGTTATTTCATTTTATTCTTTTATTATTAGTTTTGGCCTGTCAGTGTATGTGGGAGAGTTTGCAGTATTTTCTGTTTTGTAGTGCATGTACAAGAAAAGTTATGAGAAGGAAAAAAGCATCTATCCAAATGCCATCCAAATGGACAGGAGAGATAAATAAATATATGGGATTTTAAAAATAACCTAGTTGTAGCATGAGGCATTACACTTTAAATTGATACTAAAATATTGGAGTAACTTATTTTAAAAATACTAACTTGTATAGGTTGAAAAGTCCTTATTTGGCTTCTTTGAAACAATTAGTAGCTAATGGACTGTAACTTGGAATTAAAGAAGAGCCTAAGACTCTGAGACTCCTGAGACTCCCTCATCTGCACTGAGTCTAGCTTTTTATTTTTTGATACTTAGGTGAATTAGAAATACAGTGGCTCTTTCTGGAAGCCTTTGTTGAAGTAAATTAGGCTGATTCTCTCTACTATCCTGTACTCTGTACCATTCTGTTGGTTCTTTGCAAAGACAGAGAAATCTTTCCACCTAGGACCCAGATTCTGGGGATTAAAATTATTGTCCTTTGATTAAGAGATCTGAGCAGAAAGAAAATGTTATTATCTACTGTTAGGAAATATTTTCTCTACTCCATTGCTTGAGATCACTTCACATTGCAATACTGTTTTTCAGTCAGTGATGTCGAGAAAAACTAGAATTATTACTATTTATATTTCAAGATATTTCAAGATCTGTGGTAGTATTTTTGACAATAATATGAAATAAGAAAAATTTCACTGGAACACTATGTATGGTAAGAACCATTTATCTTTGTATACCACTAGCAAATATATGTTCTTTATACAAGAGGGATAAAGAAATCCAACAAGTTGTCAAAGATGACTGATAACAGTGAAGGGTAGTGAAGAGAAAATATAATAAACTTTATTCCTAAGTCCATGCAGAAGGCAGGTCATCAGATATGTACGAGATATGCTAATGATCTGGTGATAAACTCTATCTTGGGGCTCCAGGAGTTTATCAACTAATGTAAGACTTGACTGAGAATATAATCTGTACAGAGGTTTAGCATAGAAAAGGAGAACTAAGACAACTATTCCTAGAAATGTGCAGTGAAGCTGGCTAATGATACTCATGTTTCAGCTTCCTCATTTCTTTCTTTTTTTTATATTTATTGTCTTTATAATTACTGTTGCTGTTGATGCTGTTGCCTAAGTGAGATATTTGGGGTTTTAAGAGTTCTTTTTAAAGAAAGAGACAGTGTTTTTTTCACATGTATAGTTACACCAGTATACTCAAATGCTCCTATAATGTAAAAAAATGATCAGTAGGGTATAAAAAATGTACAATACTATTTGGTACACAGGATAGCTGAGGCAGAGGCAATAGATGATGGCTGCCAAAGGGAATGGTTGGTGTTACCTTTGTATAAACTGCTTAAAAAAAATCTTTTCTGGACTTGGATTAGGAACAAATAGACCTTTAAATTCATCAAAACAATTTGCGAGACATTTTAAAATATAGGAATCTGTCTTTTGTAAGAGTATTAGGAATTAATTTTAAAATCTTTATATGGCAGGACAACCTACTTCCAAAATTATTAACAAACTGACAGTTCTAATTTTGAAGTATTAAATGTCAAAACACTGAGACCTAGAATGCTTGATAAAAATAATCTTATATACCTTCTGACAATTTATTTCACATTATTGCTTTAGCCAATATATTGGTCCTCTATCATAATGACAGTCAGAATTCTATTAAAAGTTTGAGAAAGGTTTATTGTTGATGAAGGATTATTCTGATATAACTTCATTTTACTCTCTCTCAAATGCAAGTTCAATAAATAGCTCTTTATAAATAGTCAGTGTTTAGACGAGTCCAAATATAAATCTGATTTATAAGATTAACATCTGAAGAATCATAGGTTCTGATTTAATCATTAGAGATTCAGAACATTTGAAAGGGAGAATTGTGCATGCCGTAATCACATAAATTTTTGTGGACTTTGGATGCCCCTTGTATTTCTAAGGTAAGCCGGTTCAAATGAGCATTTAAAAAATGTTTAGTGTTTACTCTGCACAGAGAGGAAGGAACAAGGCTGGCTATTAAGTGGCTGGCTGGTTACTTATGCGCCTCTCCAGCTGTTTTATGTTCTTGTGCTGTGCTAGAAAAGAATGCGAGGGAGCAGACAGGCACAGGGTAAAGTCTATTGACCCTATTATTCTAGTAAGTAGAAATACTCTGAAGCTGTATTTGTGGTGTTGAATGCAACTTTGAAAACAGAGAAGATGAAGTGAATTTCAAGATTGTCACCAGGATTTGGATTGGATTGTGCTGTCTTGTAAGACAAGATGTGTTTGAGTGACTAGAGAAAAAACACCTTTAGTCTAAGGAAGTGAAAACCAGATTATATAGGTTCTCCTTTGTGATTGTAAAGGATGATGATAATAGAAATGACAAAATTTTTCCTTATCCATATGTTAGACTTTGTTAAAAATTAGTTATGGGTACCTGTGCTCATTGTTCATTTTCATAAATTCATATAGGCAATTCAAAATACCATTAAAAAAAATTGTGAAAACTTCCCACTGTTTTCAATCCAGTTAACTCCCATTCTTTAGAGCCATTCTCAGGCACTGCTGCATATGAAAATTTCCTTTGGCAAGAGATCTTATTTTTTTCTCAATGTTCTTTGCTGCTTAAAATTAGTAGCATACTACCTCAGACTTCATGGATTTATCACTCAATTTAGCCTTTCTTTTAAATTCCAGACAAAATTATTAGCTCAAACAGGCTGATTGTCTATCCGTGCTCTCAAAACAAGCAACAAGCAAACAAATGAACAAACTCAAACCAACAACAAAAAAATCCTACCAGCTCCCTCCGACACCAAACCCACTAGAAACCAGCCAAACAAATAAATCCCCAAGATGCAGTTCATATTTTAGGAGCCAAATTACATATTTTTTTTCTTAAGAATCATACCATAGGATAGAATTGGTTAAAAAAGAACATGAATCCCGTTTTTCAGGAAGCAACAGGTAGGAAAGAGCTTTGCAAAAAAAAGAATGCAATTAAAACAATGAATTTACGCACACCTTTCTCTTTCAGACTGAAACAGGCATTTATCATGCTGAGTAATAGTTGTGAAAATATAACAGCATTTACCCATTACACAAGAATAGTATATCTCACAGATCATTAATTTCAAAAAGTTATCAATGAAACAAATGTCTTTTAGTCATATTATATTGCAGAATTTTGTCTTGGCTTTCCCCTATAAAAACAAATTTAATCAGTTTGTAGATAGGAGGTAGGACCAAAATATTATAAGGAAGTTACAGGGGATCTTAAAATTACGAGGAAGGCTTTCAAAGTTAAATTTTTATAATGTGCACAGTAAAAGCAGTATGGAAAGAAAATTTAAAGACAGTGACTTGCTCTAAAAACCGAGGCCAAAACAAAGTCATTCTTTTGATCGCCAGGTAGGAAATCAGGTTTAACTTTGACTCAGCATTGTGTATGAATCCTACTGCTCTTTGCTGCCAGGTGTTACTAATATTCTCTTGATAAATCCCATTAAGTTTCTCTAATGAACTGCAAGATGTTGTTCACATGAACTTACCTATGACCAATGTCCTTTTGCACCCCTGTGCCCTTGTGTGACTGGTGGCTAATCATTCACATTGTTGATAAGCAAAAGTGCAGTGACTGTAAATATTCTTTTATGAGTATCATGAACTATATTGCAAATCTCCTCTGTCAATATAAATCAAGATAATAGGAACCTTGGATAAAAGTTAGCAGACAACACTGAAATTAGCAGTTCCATGATTTCACATTGTCAGTGGTTTATATGTATATATGTTCTTTTTAACCGGATCATTTGTAAAAATATAAATGATGTAAATTTGTAATGATGTAAAAATAAATGGGTAGAAACATTTTCTCGTAAACTGGATAACTTCAAGCTTCAAGCTTTTTTTTTTTTAAACAAAGATTCCCTATTGGAAAACTCAATATGTGTATCTAAAACAACCCAATGGAGAGATTATGTTCAGAGAGAATACTTAGAATAAAACAGCTGGCCAATAATTAAGCTTAACAAATTTTTTATGCCTGAACATCAAGTTATAGTCCTTCCTCTGAAAAAATGTAAAATTTTAAGTCTTGACATTTTATATCTAAGTTTATCATAGAGAATAGCACAGTAGGGACAAGCACAAATCTGAAAAGTATACTTTCAAAACAAGTATATGGGCTACTCAAAGCTTCAGATAAATTCTCTGAAACAAATTAACATATTTAAAACAAATAAACACAAAAAGATAGCTTGTTCTGAGGAGTAGACAAAAGCAGACTCTTTATTAGAACTCATGCTAAAGCTAGTGTAAATCTTATTATCCAGTGGATAAACTGTCATAAAACCAGGTAAAATATTTTTCCCATGTTTTACAGGAAGTCAATGGGAAGAATTACTTCTGCAGATACCTGAGGTTTCCAAATATGGACTTTCCCTCTTTTTAGGGTATAAGTATTATGGCAAAAACCACAGGACATACCAGGTCTTCCCTGACCATTAGTGAGCATTCTGCAGACTATCATTTGTGAGACAGGAACACCTCAAAAAATGCCCTTGGATACTGGGTTGCTCTAAATGCAGGGGGGACAATGAATAATCAATTGTGGAGCAGTACAGTAAATTTCTACAGGAAAACTGATGATTTTTTAACAAATAGGGTGAATTCCTCCACTGTGGTTTTGTTTTCAACACAAATTTCTGAAAGACAAAATGACAGCTTTTGAACAAAGATAGTTAGAGTAGCTATATGCATTGCTGGGTACTTATCCATAGAAAGAAAAAAAAAGAACATATTTATTTGAGAGGTCTAGAGAATAAAAAATGTAAGACATCACTGTATATTACTTATTCAGAATAGACTTAGGTGTATAGGTCTTTTTAGGTCCCCTAGGATAGCAAATGAAACTTTGCTTTCAACTAAAGTACTCATAACTCTTGTGATATAAATATTTATTGAAAGAGTGTTTTTGAATGTTATTTATAAACCTCTGTCATATAAAAAGAAGGTGTATTTATTCTGATATGATCTATGGAGAAAAAGATAGGAGATATCTAGCACTTCCATATTTCTAATAACTGTGCAAAGCCATTTAACAAAACTATGTAGAAGTATGCAGTTCAATTTCACAAATTGGAAACCTGCAGGATAGAAATATGGAATAAACAGACAGCAAGATGTATGATAAAACAAACAAATCCACTACCAGAAAACCTCCAGCCACACATTCCCCCTTCTGTGCCTACATTTTAGAGAGTTTTGATCTATTCTAATTTCCATTAAATATTTATGTATTTGTTTTGTTTCAAGAACATCTCATATATTTGCACTTCCTCTTCCAACTTTTCAGCACAACAGTGCTGTCACAGCTGTCAAAATTGATTAATTTTAAAAAAATTATGTAATACAGAACTTCTCCAATGGTCTCATACCTAGAGAGTCATAATTTAACTCTGTTTATAAATGTACTCAGTGAGAAATGTCTTGCTTTAAAATCTAGTTTGGAAGAAGCTTTTGATCCTTGTTTTTTCATGTTAGTATTGTGCCTAGTCTGTCTCCTGCTATATATACACAAGTGCGTCATACTTGTAGCAAATCATGTTTTAAATCCAGTTCTAGGGTTTGAAGTACACAGATGAAACTCATTTGTGTTGTCACTCATTTCTTGGTCTAGATTATTCTATTTGCATGGATTGATTAGGGTCAACTAGAAGTAGCCATTCAGTTTATCTTATGCATTGTCATTGAAAGGAAGTGTTTTGAAATCTGTCTTATGAATGTTTTGCAAGAACATTTGCAAAGGAATCTGATAGATGTTTAAATTCAAAATGATATTTAGATATCCTGCTAATTAGAACTAAAATAACTTCAAATGTTATAAATTTTGGTAGAGTCAACATAAATAAATTCAGAACTTTTTTCCAAGGCAATCCAAATGTCAAAGAGGAAGTTCATAGATATTTAATACAAAAGAGGAAGTTCATGAATATTTAATAAAAATATTTTAGGAAGTATATTAGCTGTGCTGTGCAGCTAATATAATATCTGTGGCTTCATAAACTGTGGCACTTAAATGTCTCAAAATTTAGCTGCTTTCCCTCAAGTTCAGCTAACTTCAAAGACAAATCCAAGGGAAGATAGTCCAGAAGCCTCTTACACCTTCAGAGATTATTTTCCTGTGAATTCCTTGTCGATCTTGTTCCTTTTAAAAAGGACAGTAGATCTGGCCATATAGCTGTTCTCAGAACAAATATTTGTGTACCTGTGAAAGATCTCAACATTTACTTGTGATCTGCAGCCTCCAAAAGAGTGGATCACATAAGATGCTAAGGTCCTGCATTAGGCTGTGCTCCTCCAGCTGAGAGAGGGCTGCAATCAGGGAAAGGTTCCCTGATCATTTTGAGCATCTGTTACTCTCAGGACATTTAACCCTAGAACAGTTAGAAAAAATGTCTGTATGGATTGTAATGTATCTAACAAGGGAAAAATCAACTGTGATTACAAGGAGATTTTGAACTCAAAAAGTTCAAAAGGAGAATTATTTTAAAATGAAGTGTTTTGAGTTTTAGTAAATGATTCTTAATAAATTCTTTCACTTGAGCATGATATGCTCCTTCATTATCTTAATAAAATAAGAGGGTGCTAGCAATTTCTGGAGAATCTTGTGAGTATTAAAAGTAGCAACTTTCTACAGGATAGGGTAGCTAGGGATTAATTCGAACAAGCAACTTGAGACCTCACTACCTGCAGACCACAGAATGCCATTTAATCACTGGAGATTTTTTGGTTAGTCTGTAAATACCACCTCAGCATTAATTGTGTTGCAATTACCTTTTGTATTTTGCTTTTCTTAGTCTTGCATTTCAAAATTTGATAAAGCCTTTGGAGATAACTTTTTACTTATGGTCAAAAAAAAGCCTTTTAGTAGCAAACCTATACAAAACCAGAATATGCTTGTTTTACTGATGTGTATTAGATGAAAACTGAAAAACAGCTACTCAATAGTGCAAAAATTATCAAAGGTTTATTGTGAAGAAAATCCAATAAATCTGGAGATATCTGTATGAAAGGTGAATGATTCCATGTCCTGTAGATGCTGTGGTTTGTTCAATCATACCTCTATACTAAACAAGGCCGTTTTCTCTGGACATCATGAAATACATGGTTTAGTAAACATCTACAGAGAGGTGAGCCTGTCTAAAAAACTCATCTTTGGAAAGATAGGCTAATTCATAATGAAGAACAGGTATCTAAACTATAGCTCCCCACAAAATGATATCACCCCTCAAGAAGTAGATCTTTTTCTTGAAGGAACCAAAATTGGTTTACTTTGAGATTTACTTTAGGAGGCACCACAAATTTTGAAAGTTCTTCAGATGAAGACTTGTCATCAGAAGCTGGAATTAGGCTCATGCAGAAAAACATTGCTATTCATTCTTTTAAAGGCCTCAATTTTTTACCTAATTTATAAAACACTTGAAAATTGGGGTTTTTGAAATATTTCTCTATAAAGTAATGGTTTTATATATATTAAGTGAACAGGGGAAAGAAGAGAAATTATGAAGGTTTAAATTTCAAGGAGTTTTAATTAGGCAGTTTACCTTTAGGTTAACTAAGCCAGTTTATTCAGCTGTAATGTAGAATTGGGATGCTGCAAGACTAAACTCTAGGGAAAGTATTTTGGTACATAGTCAGTTTTTCACTTTCATTTCAGGTATGTGTTCTGAAGCAAGTACAATTTTCAGGTCTGATTTATGGAGTCCTGTCCTAACCTGGAGAATAAATGCGAGCATTTTAAGTAGAAGACTTGAAACTTACACACCTAAACTTTGGATTAATCAGATATTTTTTAAACTAGAAATTGCAGTAAACCCAGATAGATGAGTGCACTCACCATTAATGTATTCATAAATATTAAATTATATCATGCCTAAGCACATCCCAGAAAGTCTCCTTGTAGTCATGGATAAGATAAATTCCTGAGAGGCAGTAGTTCATTCAGGCATCTGTGAGCAAGGCAGTATTTTTAACCTATCTCCTACAACCCATATAATCTTATTTAGCAGAAAGGCTGTTGGGCCCAGTATTTATTCCCATTGTGGCTTTCCAAAGCTCAACACAGCAGATATTCAGAGGGATAGATTAATAGCCTGTGTGCTTGAGAGAGGCATGGGAAATACCTATTTTATAGCACTCAAAAAACCTTGCACAAGAGGTAGGCAGCTAATTCTTTGGTGCTGTCAAATCAAACAGATCTGGGGATTCTACCAGCCAAAAGCAGTTTTTAGGATGGAGACTGGGGTCATGGCATCTACCTGCTTGTTTAGAACCATAAAGAGAACCATAACGGTTTCACTCTAATTAATTTTTAAAATGTGAAATAATATTGAAGAATTTAACTGCTATAACAAAGACTGTAGATTTCCATCAGAATGATGATAGGAGTTTCTTCATAATTTAGCACAATTCTTTGTTAATGCCTCAAAAGAAAAATCAAGAACCATAATCCTACTTACTGTGTCTCATAAGTGTGTCTTGTTCAGTCCTGTCTGAGAAACTGGCAGAAGCTGTATTATTGCACATATTATATATAAACTGTGGGAGAAAATAAGTACTACATTGCTTATCCATGAGTTTAATAGAGGTAGAAAATATCATATGTAGATAGAGATCTTAAAATCCTCAATCTACTTTTTCTCAAAACCTCAATGATTGATCTTCTTGAATATGGAAAAATATATTGTTTGTGAAAGGCATATCATGCCAGACAGCCTTTGAAATCTGAAGAGCTGCCAAAGTTGCTATTTTTAGTCTCATGAAAATAGTGACAATTTTCTTAATAGGGTAGGGTTTTTCATCTGAACAAGGTGACACCTTACATAGTGGCCCTGTACTTCAAATGTTATCCTCTGCCATCAGTCATAAGCAGTCATTAATTTATTTCATACTGACAACTTTTCAATGTTAAAAATAATTTGAAGGGCTAGGACATAAAATTTCTGTATGTCTGGGCTCACCAGATAATCACCTTCCTAATATGCTTAAAAAAACCCCAGCCCTAAGAAGGAGTCTGAAAACTAATAGGAATCACAGATATCAGTTACATACAAAACAGAGCCTGGGCAATACCTCTTCAATAATTATAGATTAAGAGCAAAGGAAATATTTTTTATTAGAAGATAATGGATGTTAATTGCCCTTTTATTTTCAAGAGTCAGTTGGAGACTGAAAGTCCTAAAGTAGGTCCTATTGATTCTTGTCTTCATGAGGACTTCACAATAGCAGTCAGGATCAGTGGCAATTATGTCTAGGCTTACTTCCTTCATCAGTTGTTTCCCTGCAGTCTAAATTAATGAGAAAGATGAATGGTGTAAGATCACCACTGTTCTTTCGAGTGTTTCATTTCACTGCTTGTGGTGTGAAGAAATTTGATACTTCAGAGTGTATGGTTATGCTTCTTAGAGACCACGTGACAAGAAGTCCTGCTGTTTTTCATTATTATATTTGATATATTTGATTTCAATTTTTTTTGCATTTTACTGTCTCCTCTGCCCTGCAATAGACAACAATTTTGTTCTTCTAACCCTCAAGGATTATTTTATGTTTGAATTTTTTAAAGATATGTTTATATTCTCATTCTAAATGTCTTGCTGAAATTTCTGTCTGGGTCAGGCCTCTGAAACCAATACAGATGTTGAGGTCACATGCTTTCTAAGTCTTTTTCTAACTGCACTTTCTGTTCAGTAAATCAAGTCATCTTTGTTACAGTTGCTCTGTACAGGCAGAGTCTAGTTCCAAATGAGCGTGGTCTGTTGTCACTGAAATACAGCTGAAATGCAGTCAAAATGTCATAGTATTGCATATTCATCTGACACTTTCTCACATCTATGAAGCTGAAGCACAGTTTGGAAGACAACAACCCAAGGAAATGGGTGCCATAACCAGTGCTTAAAAGTTTATACTGAAAGGTACAATAAAAGAAATATATTAAAATCACAGATTTTTCTCACGTTTGAGTAGAGCTGCACCCTACAATCTGCATGTAATAACACTGTTAAATCAATGTGCAGTCAATGTCAGTAATGACTATAGAAGGACAACTTTTTCTGCATTATCCTCAAAGGCAGAATCTAACTACATTTAATACAACACCTGTTAAATACCCTTCTGTAAGCTCAGGAATCCAGCACACCACTTTCTAGACAAATCAATGAGGAAATTCCTGATCATTTTGCAAATCAAGCTAAGTCTTTTTCTTTCACGCAGTTTTTCTCCTAGATTGTTGTTCCTGTGGACTTTCTGCCTAACAGCACACTAAGAGATGCAAGAGCAGCAGACAGAAGCAGAATTTTCAAACCAAAATAAAGGGAATAAGAAAGTACTTCTCTATCTTTCTTCTAGCACACAATATAAAATATTTATGATGATGGAATATATTTATTGTTACTTATTGTTATATTGCTACTTGCTGCATAGGTATGAAATTTAGTACAACAACATACTTCGAAGGTTCACTGATTTTGGGTCAGTGAGAGATTTGTCATTACTTCCTGGAACACATACATGTGAAACATTCAGAGGGGTTCACTGAATTTACTGAAACGACTCAAGTCTTGTGTTCCATGCCCAAGCATTTAGTCACATACATTGCTATATTAATCCTTTATTGAAAAAAATGTCGCTCTTATGCATGTCACACAAATTTAGTCACACAAATTTAGTCACACAAAATTAATTCATGGAAACACTGTAGCTGACTGGAACAGTTGTGTTTACTAACTATAATAATGAAGTCCTTTGTGCCTAGATATTCAAAATACTTAGATTCTGCAGCTACTGATTATTTTCAGAGGAGCTAAGACATTAAAAATCATGACACTGGGTTTTGGTCTTTGTATTCCAAAGGAAAACACAATTTGTTATAACAGATATTTTCAGCAGCACTAAAACGCTTGTATGTAAGGATCAGTTTTACAAGAAAATTCAGTTTTTCTCACAATAAAAGAAAATTCCTTATTGATAATTTCAATTTACATAGTATTTACTGAGGTTACAAAACAAGTCATTAGGGCAGGAATTAATCTGAAGTGTTGGCACTTAGATATTACTAATTTTTGACCTAAATTTTGCTATATAAATTAGGTAGTGATCTAGATTTTATAAATTTCCCAGAGATTTTAATAAATAAATTGTGCAATAAACCTGTAATGAAAATAGATTAACTGCTGAACTGCACGTCCGGTAGTAACAGGACTCAGGTCTCTTGATTTTTCCATATTATTTGCCATGAATACACAACAAGAGATTAGGTTAAAATGACATACTAAAATGAGTTCCAAAGACTTATAATATGGATGTAGGTGTCTACATTTCCTTTTTCTGGTGTTCTCTGTTAACCAGCATTTTAACTTAGCAGTTAACTCCTTTTTGGACATGAAAATGCCAGTGAATGTTCAGTTCTTTTTGTAACAGGACTTCTCCTCAGGATCCTTCAACTTTGTGCCGTAGCACCTGAAGGTCTAAGTTTGATAAATCAGTTTGCAATTGCTTTAGTTCATGCGATCACAATGAGTGCCCTGTAAATATTTACAGATTTCTGTGGATTAAATAATGGCAAACAAGTAGTAGTAGTTATGTTCTTTCGTATCATATCATGGTGAATATGTAAGGAACAAACATATTTATCTAGTAATGGCTTCTGCTTATGGTAACTGGGCAGGATATTTGCAAAACATCTGCATAATTCAGGAACTAACAGCTGAGACAAAATTAGTTGCAACACCAGTGTATAGAAGATGTAACAGTGAATATAACCACGTTTGCAAGAGCACTGGAGGTTTCAGTACCTGGTTTGGATGAGACAGCCCAGATATTTAATTGTATTGGCAGGATAGAAATTCCGTATCACGTGGACTTAACAAATGCATAATTGGCATTGACATGAACTCTGTGCTAGAGAACTTTTTAGTCATAGTCCATTCTAGGCTGATTGATAATTTGATACAAAAAAAATGTAATTACCACTTCTTGTGTACTTCACTTTCAAGGTTGACCATCAAGGTTTTAGGTTTTCATACAAAATACAGGGCATTGCAAGTGAGACATGGTTTTCAATTTAGTGTAAAATTAGTGGGTATAACATCAAGAAATGCAAATCATAGAATTATAGAATGTTTCGGGTTGGAGGGGACAATAAAAATCATCTAGTTCCAACACCTGTGCCATGGACAGGGGCACCTTCCAGGTGACCAAGTTAATCAAAATCCCCATAGAATCTTGCCTTGAAAAAATCTGGGAACAGGGCATCCACAAATTCCCTTGGTAGCCTGTTTCAGTTCCTCACCATTCTCACAGTAAAGAATATTTTTATAATATCTAATTCAGGTCTACCCTCTGAGATTCTGAAAAAAATGACAGTGTTATCAGTTTAAATATATGTATTCCCAGTAAAACACTTGGAAAGTGTTAATTATAATCAGTTTTGTCTATGGAAGAGAGGGGGTTACTGTATTTGCAAATTAGAAAACATTTCATTATGTTTCACAATAAGAAAAATGGAAAAAATAGCCATTTTTAAAGGTACCTAGAAATAATTTTCTTAACTTAAAATCAAATCAAAGTGACCCAGAACTGATTTTGAGAAAACTTGCATTTTGTGACCACTGAGGTAAAATGCCTCAAAAGAACAAATTGATTTGAAGCTGTGATAAAGTTCCCTGCAGTGCTTCTACATTGATATTCATGAAGATGCCATTAAGACTCAAAATTTATTCAAAGTGCTAGCAGTTCTTTAAGGATGTCTTATGCTAAACATGCAATAATTAAGACAGTCTCAGTTTTCTCACATAGTTTCTTCATTTTCATTAATTCAGGAAATATTTGCAGGCTTTTTCCTGAGATACAAAACACAATCAAATAAAAAAAATAGTTTACTGAAAACAGTATTCATGGTGAATTAGACAGATATTTCATAGAACAGTTTGAATGCAGGTTACTACAATTTAAGGTTGTTACAGACATCTCTGTTAGAGATATATCACTTGTATGCACTAATATAAAGTATTGTTTACAATCCCCGAATACTGTGAGGAACTGAGGAGCAAGTAGAAAAAAATTAAGGGGAAGGCGTGAAACTTAAGGATTAGTAATGATGCTGTTAGTTTTTGATAACACTTCATTCTGCTTTCCCCTCACTCGCGAAAATCCTACCCTCTCAGGGTATAGTTACATGGTTCTTTCACTTTCCCATTTTCCCAGTTTCTGTTTTTTCTTCAATTATCACTCCATAGTAGATTTACTGTTTAAAGTTCTCAGTGTCATATAGTCCGCATAAATCTCTGTGGAACAGCCTGAAAGATCTCTACTGAGCTATTTGTTTAACTGCCAGCAAACTGGCATAAGTGATGACTGGTTGTGGAATACATTGCAAACTTATTTAGCCCAAAGGAGAGGCTGTTTCTTCCCCAAGCAGTCATTTAAAATTTTTCTAGAAAAAGAAGAGCATCTTGGAGAGAACAGCAACCTGCTCAGACTCACCCTGCCTAAACTCAAGGTTTGAACCAGGAGCTCTTGGGATCTCCCTGCCAAACTCAGCCAGTCTGTCGCTGTAATACAGCAATCCCAAGGTATAGTGGTGGATCAGCTCGTGAATTTAGATGCTTCATTAAAACATTTAAATATAGTTTCAGAAACATTATTAAACACAGAAAAGCCAGGATAAAGCTTAAATATATAGGACAGAGTATTTTAGGTAATAATTGTGAAAACCTGCATTATTTTTTAACTAGCTCCTCATAGAAGAATGGAAATAATTTTTTTCCGCTGGGAAGAAGCACACTGGACTTTTTATTTGGTAGGTTTGTCCTTTCATTTTCTTTTTTTCTTTCTTTTGTTTGTTTGGGTTTTTTTTTTCAGTTTCTGGATGGTTGTGAGACATATCCAAAACAGTGCTCTGTAGAAGAAATTGAACAAAACTCACATATAAAATAAGAGATGCAACACACTGAGCATAATGAGACCTTCCTGCAATCAATCTTTTCTGTTGTTTACCACTCTGTTGTCACTGGAGTTGATGTAAAGATGCCAGACTCTCTGCAGAGGCATCTTAAGATTTTCTAACTTGAAGGTCATAACCACAGAGAAATGATCAGATTTATTTCTGCAACAGAACTCTCTACTTCTAAGACTGTTATGAGGCAAAACTGAATGTATCATCTTTTCCCCAGACTTTTTTTTTCCCATTGCCTTGTACACTTAAAATCTCTGTTGCTGTTACTTTGTAGAAGCCTAGTTTCATTTATTACTTAAAGCATCTGTAAAGAAAGATCCATAAATATTTTAGTAAAGTACAATATTTTGATTTAGGGTCATAATTTTATTAGATGCATGAACTTTAATGTATATCTTGTATTAGTATCTAGATTTCAAAAGGAAATCAGAGTTCTCACAAAAAACTTAAATAAACCCAAACTTCTTTACATTGTAGTCAGATTTATGTATACTATATGTTATAAAATTTACATTAAAACAATTACATATTTAATAATTTTTTTTTAGCATTTGCAAAAGGGAAAAAACATAATGCTTAATTAATTAAATATTTTAAGACAATTTCCCAAAGAAAGTCCTTACTTGTTAAATACAGGCAGAAAAAAACGAGTAATCTCAAGCTCACTTTTCTACTGCGCACATTTTTTTGGCAGGCTAAGAAGACTCATGTCAGAGTATGAAAAATTCTTTGTTAGGGAGAATCACAGGCCTAATGAGAAAATAACTGTATGGGACATGAGAACTGGCACGTAAAACACTATTTAGTATATGTTTTATGCAGTGCAGATAAATTAATGATTAGAGAACTTCCTTGGAGATGCTTGCACTGTTAGGATAAATAAAAATCCGACTTTCATTAATTTTCTTCTCAGCTGCTGCTATAACTGCAAGGCATTTATCACAACATTTCTCTCTCTCTCCCTCCATCTATTTTCTGCGTGCTTCCTTCTCTTACAGCACCCCTGTGAGAGAGTACATACCAGATCTCTCACTTGCAGAAGTGTTTGGTGCCCTGCTCTTCACGTCCTTTCTTACTGAACAAAGATTTCCAAACCATAATCATAAATTACCCATTGAAAATAAAGGGTTATAAACTGCTACAAACGGATGTTTAAAAGGCATTTCTACAAGCTTCATGTGCAATTCAGATGCAGTAAATAATCTGGGGCTTCTGCATCCATTCCCACTTTGATGAGCTTGCCTTCTTATATTCTGATAGATAACTAATGAGTAGCAAATTTAATTCATGTGTCAGGCCTATCACTTATACAAAACCACCTGCTTTATGCAAAAAGTATTAGAATGGAAAGTATATAAATAAATATTAAAATAGTAAATACTTATAGAGGTCAGTTTTTGAAGTGTGAAAATGATCCAAAGTTTTTATCTGGCTATAAACATTGGGTTGCACCATTTTATGTTAGGTTCCAATATACCTATTAAAAAAGAACATAATAAAGTAAATGTGTCATTAAATCCCTCTAATATATTAGGGTACATCATCTAAATACTTCCATACTTGTTTGGCATATTCTGGGCTGTGAATACATGTTTATACAGTGATTTATACAAATTTTAAATAGTAGCTCATTGAGACAAGTTTTCAAGAAAATTCAGCAGTAGTTAATACTATGAAAAAGATAAATCTTAAGGTATCTTTGATTAAATGGCCTCATAAACTGTGCACCAGAAAACTTGTTGACATTAGAGTTTAGTGGTCTGAATTTGTCTGTGAGAAATGCATTTTAAAGCTAGTGTCATAGCAAGGGGATCTTAAAAGACTGATGCTAATAAAAGCTAAAATTCTTACTCCTTTCAAAACAATAAAATAACCCATGGTTATGGTTATCCTTTTCCTTTTTGGCAGAAAACTCATCTTCATATATACTGAAAGAGTAGTTATTAATTTTACTCACGTTTTATTCTTTTGCTTTATCCTATGCATCGCTTATCTTTTAAAAGTTGACATTATTTAATAATTCTGCTTATGATCTCCAAGTCCTCAAAAAAAATCTAGAGCATCTTATGTTCTTGAGTAAGTGCAAGACCACTAAATGTTTTAACTAGTGTCTAGAAGCAGATTTTTTTTCAATCTCAGCATTATTATCCTGACAAAAAACAAAACAAAACAAAACAACACCCCCCAACAAAAAACTCACCTCCTCCCCCCCAAAAAGCCCAAACAGAAAAAACAAAATGTAAAAAAAACAAAAAACAAAGCAGAAAAATCCCCACAGAAGTTGTTCATAGACGTCTTCCCTTTGATGCTTAATATTGTGGTGAAGTGAAAGTATTTTTTCAACTTTGTCTTTGCCTATGGAAGATTTGTTACAACACTCCCTAACAGTACAAAGAAAATTTCCACTTCTGACATTTCACTGTGCCATTGAATGTTTTTCATAAGGTGCTAAAGATTTAATGATCTTTTGATGCAGATTTCTGAATAGTTAATGCAATAACTATAGTTGAAGTGGATCAAATGTGGCCAGATTGCACTTTCTGAAAGTGTTTTTACTCATAGGTTTGTCAACGGAAGAATGTGTCAAGCATTTTTCTCTATAAATCTTTTAACAAAAAAACAATTTTAAAAATTGCTCAATTTCCTCTTCACTGCCTTATCAATCTATTTATAGACTTGGAAAAACCCCCCAACATACTTTTTTTCTTTGTTTCCCAGTTTTCAATAAAATGTGCTGAGAAGTGGATTGTAATGGAGAATATACAAAAAAATCTTACAGATATCACAGCATAAGTGGGTTTTTACCAGCTGGGGCCATTGCTGAATCAGATTGGTGTCCTGGTGATGGAAGACACAGGGAAGGCAGAATCACTGAAAGATTTCTTTGCCTCAGTCTTCACTACCGGTTCTCAGGAGTCTCTCAGACTTCTGAGAGAGAACGGCTGGAGAAAGGAAAATGTGCCCTTGGTTGCAGAGGCTTGGGTGAGATAATTGTTAGATGGACTTAACACTCATAAATCCATGGCACCTAATGGGAAGCACCCACAGGTGCTATGGGAGTTGGCAGATGTTGTTGCTGGGCCATTCTCCATCATCTTTGAAAAATTGTGGAGAGGTTTCTGATGAATACAGAAAAGCCAGTGTTACTCATCTTCAAAAAGGGAAAGGAGTACCCAGGAAACTATCGGGAGACAGTCAGCATTGCCTCCATCCCTGGAAAGGTGATGCAACAGCTCATTTTGGATGTCACCACCAAGCACGGGAAAGAAAAGAGGGTGATCAAGGGTAGTCAGCTTCACCAGAATTCATGAGGGGGAAAACATATTTGACCAATCTGATATCTGTGATAGCATGGCAGGATGGGATGATGAGGGGAGAGCAGTGGGAGGGAGTGTTGTCTACCTCAGCCTCAGCAAGACTTTTGACATTGTCTCCCAAAGCATCCTTGTAGGTAAGCTCTGGAAATGTCAGTTAAATGAATGGACAGTGAGAGGGATCAAGAACTGGCGGAAGGGCAGAGCTCAGATGGTCATGATCAGCAGAGTAGAATCCAGTGGAGGCCTGTAGTCAATGGCATTCCCCAGGGATCAGTATTGGGTCCAGTCCCATTCAGCTTGTCTATCAGTGACCAGGACAAAGAGAGGAAAATGCATCCTGAGCAAGTTTGCTGATGATTAAAAATTGGGGGAAGCAGCTGATCCACCTGAAGGCTCTGCTGACATTCAGGATGGGCTGCAGATTTTGGCAGAAAGAAACCTAATGAGGTTCACCAAGAGCAAGTGTAGAGCGCTGCAGCTGGGGAGGAATAAGTACCAGCACAGGGCTGGCCTGTTGGAGAGCAGCTCTGCTGAGAAAGACTTTAGATTTGGTGAATGGCAAACAGATCATGAGCCAGCAATGCCCTTGTGGCCAGGAGTGCCTGGGCTGCATCAGGAAGAGTGTGGCCAGCATGTTGAGGGAAGTGATCCTGCCATTTTACTCAGCCCTAATATGGCCACATGTGGAGTGCTGTGTTCAAGTCTGGCCTCCACAGTTCCAGAAAGACAAGGGGAAGGTCCAGCGGAGTCAACAAAGATATTTGAGGTTCAGTAGCATCTCTCTTATAAGGAGAGACTGCAGGAGTTGGGCCTGCCTAGTCTGGAGAAGAGGAGACTGAGAAGGAATCTCATCAATGCATAGAAAACAAA
>VYXF01007848.1:149171-167220 GCA_013397295.1 Polioptila caerulea | reverse complement strand
CTTTGCCTGAGAGCCCCTTAATTTCAAAATTATAACAATTCGGAGGAAGGGGGTTTACATTCTCCATTCCAAGGGAGGCTCCTGCCTTCCCTAGCAGACACCTGTCTTCCAAACTAAGACAAAACTTTACAGTGGTAATAACAAAAAAAGAAGTAGGATGTTTTTATATAGTAAAGTCATTCTGAGATGATAGTAAAAAAAAAAAATAAAATAATATAAAGAGTTAGGGGGATGACCGTACATTGACTTGTACCACAATGTAATGAAAAAAAAGGCTTGAGGACTAGGCTGCCTAAAAAGTTAGAGCAATTCAAAAAGAAACAATTAAAACATGAAACGCAGTAAAAGAATCACACCATCTGTGTGATTCTAACAGGGAAGGAACAGCCAATAAATCAGTCACTGGGGAAAAGAAGCCTTCTGAGAAAATCCAGTGAACAAAAGAGGCATACTTAGGTCAGCATGGCGAATCTTTCTCTTTGCCCTAAAATCTAGCTCATGCCAATAACATTTAATATGCTCTAACAGATATTTTTGAAAATTGGGTATGAGAAACCAGTTAATCAGTCACCAAGAAACAAATATATTAAGAAAATGTTTTTCTTTTTTGTTGCCTTGTTAGTGTCATACACTCTAAATGATGCCTTTTCAGGACAGGTTTTCCTTGACACATTGAGACAGAAGATTCCTGATGTTTTGTCAGATTTTATTTAATAAAACAGCACAACTTGTTACCACAGTTAAAAACAATTCATAAGGCAAAAGAGTAATTAAAAAGAGAAGAGCATAGTGGCCTGGAATGATAGAAATTATGTTTATAAGGGCATATGTAATATCAGATGGTAAAGTTTATAATTAAGCCCTCAGGATTTTGGAGGAGAAATGCCTCTTGATTCTCTAGCAAAATTGTTAGTGGAGGTGTGTTCTGGTTTTGAAAGTAAAACCAGTGAAAGATTCTAAGTCAGACATAAAATTTAAAAAATAAAAAAGAAAATAATAATAAAATAATATAATAATAAAAATAATAAAATAATGAAGAAAAGGAAAACAAAATACACGNATGGGCCTGGTGTTCCTCTGGGAATGCAGTGGCAAAGGCTGCTTGGTGTCCCAAATGTCAGGTTTTTATCCAGGTAGGAATGCTTGGCTCCTGCCTCTGGATGGAGCATTTCCCAATGGGATGATGTAATTTTATCAGTGAGATTCAACGGCCCATTAGCAGAAGATCTCTCCCTGGAGGGAGGATGGGGCATGGAAGAGACAAAGAAACTGCTCTTGCTGGTTTCTTATCAGCTATTGGTGATGGCCTATTGACAGAAGGTTACACCACCCCCCAGCCCAGTTCCAACAGATGGTGATGGAATACACACCTTTTGGTTACACTTGGCACTGCAACCCATGACAAGGTGTCTGATCCTCATACAGACGCAAGTTGTTATTGTGTTTACAAAAAGCATAAAAACATCATTCTTATTAATTCTTGATCCCAGAGGCTCAGGTTACAAGGAAACTAATTTTCAGAAGACAGTGACCCTGGAACTTAAGACTGTACAATTCAAATGAGGAACACTTTCATGCCTTATACACATCTGAAACTTCCCCAATGCATTAGGAGCATCAGATTTTGAGCTTTCTTTATATGAATCACTATGTCAATTACAAATTAGGAAAGCTGATTTTTAACCAGCTTTTGACACAAAAGTAAATAGTATTTGCTTGCAAGATACATTGAGATCCTAAATATGAATTAAAACTCTTAAGGTGCACTCTCTAGATTTTGTTCTATATATTCAAAACAGCAGAATGGAACTGAGAGAAAGACAGGAGATACAACAGGGAAAGGGCACACTGTATTTAGAAGGTTAAAAGGAGCGACAAGAGCCACACCAGTGAGAAGAGGAACTGCCTCATTCCGGTGGTTTCGGATGCAGCATTCCAGAGAGGGACTGGTCTGATATGTCAGCTGTGAAGCACTTCTGTTATGGTGTCCTCTACGCAGAGATTTTGCACTTGGCTAAGCCTCTTAATACCATGAGCAAACATTTATTCAAAATTAATTATATTCTTAAATGAAACACCAGCACATGCATCAGATATGAAGGTCCCCTCTAACAGAAGTCTGCTGTTCCCATAGACTGAATGAGCAACCCTATGTTGTATTCTAGTCCTTTCTCAATACATAAGAACTCCACGCTACTGTCCTACATTTTTACAAGTTCCAACAGCTAGTTGATAGTAGCTAAGGGAAAAGAGAAATCTTTACGGGTAATAAGCAAATTTGGAAACACTTCATAAACCTGAACTGTTTTGTAAACTAAATGTCATTCACTGAAGAAAGAAAATACCATATCAAACAATTTCCTGGGACCTCAGTCCAGGAACTGAACTGCAAAAGGTGGCAGGAAATTTTAGTGGGCCATAGAACATAATTTTCAATAAAATCCTGCTGCTCTTTCTTAAATAAATAGTTTCTGGAAGTGAATGCTCAATTAGAAATAATGTATTATTAGAAATTTAATCATATTGATACACAGAAGTTTCACTGTATTAGTGCCAAAGTGTCAACATCGCCCAAATTCATCAGCAAGTGTTAATGGCACAAATGGTAAATTCCACCATCAGAAGCTGAAATGTCAATAGTTCACTTTTGCAGATACAGGGTGAATTACTTTTTCATCTAAAGGGACCCTAATCTGCAAATCTTTATTTTACAAAAATGCTGTCTGTTAAAATCTTTTTAATTTTACCATTCAACTGAGAACTATATTTTAACAAACTGTCTAAGAGCTGAATTATTTTTAAATTTCTGAACTAACATTTTTGATACACATACACTATTGTTATTAAATTCTGCCTATTGTGATGATTCTGTCATTTCTCTCAACTTGAGCTGCACTCTGCTATCAGAAAAAGCTTGTCATATTTTATGAAACAGATATGGTGAAAATAATACATGAAAAGCTAAGAAGAAAGTGTAAAGCAAGAAAAGAACAAGGAGAAATATGGATTAATGTTGCCTAATTTATGAACAGGATATTAAATAACTGGAACATAGCAATTACCTTTAATAATGGCTCTATCTCTGTGTGCAGCTAAGAACAGCCATAAGACTTCATTGGGATTACTTCCTACATTTATGTCTCTGAGCAGCACATACAGGGTTCACAAAGAAACAAAGAGATTTTTTTAATATCTCAATACTGTTTTATCTTGCTAGAGTCAAAAGCAATATTCCCTAATATTTGAAGTACCAAGCACTTGATGATATTTCACTTTTTTGAAAATGTTTTTTTATGCCCAATTAAAACATTTTAAACATTATGTTTAATACATGTAAGAGTTAAAAGAATTAAAAGCTCTTTAAAACATAAAATTTTTAAAAATAAGTATAAATAAAACTGTTTCAAAACTCAATCTTTCTTACTGCAATTCACCACTAAGCTGCATAAAATGTCATTAAGTTAACAATCAAATATGCAACTTTCTATTTTTTCATTGCACACCTTGGATCTGAGCAATTTATAAGAAGGTATTGTTTTAGATGTAAAGATATTGCTTTTACTGCAAAGTTAATTTAATTTTCCTAATAAAAAAAGCTGAATTTAACTAATATTATCTTTGAATCTTTACTCATTTTACTTTGAAATTTAGATTAATTTTCCCAATACTTACACTGATAAGGGAATATATAAAATATATCAAGTCTATTGCTACTGAATAGGATTAGTTTCAGTGAAACATGGTGTTTGTGAAACAGAGTTCTTGTTCAGTGACCAGTGCTCTATGTCTTATTCAGGTCTTTACAATGTACTAGTGTGACAGCAATAAAAATGAATAAAATAAAATAAAAATTATTGACAAGATGTATCTCATAAAATCCTTGCTTTAGAAATACTGAAAATTGAAAGGCAAGTCCTCTCAGTAATTGTGTAAGGGCACAGTAATTTAGTAATTAAATAATTTTCTTTTTGTACAGATCTGACCTATTTCAAGTTTTTAAACCGTACAGATCTCCAATAGAGTAGCAGAAGAATTAATTTAATTTTCTATTTTTCTATTACTAAACAAATGTGACACACACAAAAAAAAAATTAGTGGAGTAGAAAGTTGTAACACATTAAAAATATATTTGATCACACCTGTGACACTTTCATAGTGAAATTAGTCATCTTGTGATAGCATAGAGTAAGTGCCTCAACATATATATTATAAATTTACAATGCACATTGATTCGTGTTCAAAACTGAGAATCAATGAAAACTTGAAGGAAAAACATGAAAATAAATAAGGTATTTGTAATGCACGAACAAAATAGATTATTTTTTTCAGTAGAAAAAACAGAAAAAAGGGCCTTTTAAATTCCATGAATACCTGAAAGCCTACCATTTGAACAAACAAACAAAAATACTAGAATTATTTCTGAGAATAAGACAAAATTAATTTTTTGGGAAGTCTAAGTCTCAGCTAGGACCAAAACTGGCCAAAGATTTCAAGAGTTAGAAAGGGTCCATAAGATAGGTTAGCAATAGGCAGAAGCGCAGGAAAGACACTGGGCTCAATACAAAACAGCTCTGGCAAAATATTCACTGGGAATGCTGACCAGGCAGATGTTCTCAGTACCTTCTTTGTTTTCTCTGACAGAGTGGTACCCTCATCACAGGATTAAGTAACTACAGTAATTCTGTGTTGACCCAGAAGCAGTGGAGGAAGGGCTGGTCTGCAGCCTTTTGCAAGTGCTCAACCCACATACATTTATGGGCCTGAGTGAATTCACTCCAGGGTGTTAAGGCAAGCAGCTGACTTTATTTCCAGACCACTGTCTTGATATCTGCAAAGCTGTGGCAATCAGGGAACATCTGGGTGGTGACAGGAAGAGGATAAATGTACCTACCAAAAAAGGCACAAAAGAGAACTCAGAAAACTGGAGACCCATTAGTCTTACCTCAATCCTTAGGAAAATAATGGAGAGAGTCCTCTTAGAAAGGATTGTAAGTCAAATAAAACAGGTGATTAGGAAAAGTAGATTTACCAGAGGAAAGTAATTCCAGACTGAGCTGGTCACACTGCACAACACTGTGACACGTTCTGTTGGCATGAGAAGAGCAGGGAATACTGTTTGTTTGGCCTTCATCAAAGTGTTCAACACCATTTACCACAGCATCTTGTGAACAAAGTTGCAAAATATGGACTGAATCTGTGAGAAGAGTGGGCAACTGGCTAACCGAGTTTAGACCCAGTATTCTATTATTGTGTTCTATCATCTCTGTGGGTCGGAAAATTGGGACTGAATATGAATTTGGCCCGTGAATTAGAATATAGCACAGTACCATATTAGTTTTTTAATTCTGTCCTAAGGAATAGCACTATCTCTCTGTGTAAAACAGCTTATTTAAAGGAATGTAAATGCAAGTTCCTTGCTTATTCTGGGCTATATTAGCTAGAAATAAAGGAAATATTGCAAACCAGTTTGCACTAGATAATACTTTTCACCCCTTTTTTCACTCTAGTCATGCTCTGTATTTCTTTTTTTTAATTCCCCATTCTCCAAATATGGGAAGGTAAAATTGGAAGATTGTGTTATGGATGGGATATGAATTCCCTCTTTCCAGTAAATTCTCAAATCTCATATAAAAGGGTTTTGCACATTTAGGTCAGCCTGGTTTGGGAACATTGTATCTATATGCTGAAGAAAGAAGTCAATTGCAATTACAAAACTGTATTCATACTGTTTCCACGTGGAAGGACAAAAAGCATTTCTTTGTTCTTCATCAAAATAAGATGACTTAAAATCGAAGCAGCTTTGGATTGGAATTTTACAACAGTATAGAGGTGTTTCCAAATTTTTAGTGTTTTACACTGTTTGAAGTAACAAGAAGAATTATTGCCAAAATTGTAGGTGTACCACGCCAGAATCCTTAAAATGATAAAAAATACTCTCTTCATGCACTTGAAAATCTTTAAAGATGTTATTATTGTCAAGGACATAGCGAAACTCAAAATAAGTACTAAAACCACCACTTCTTAAATCAAAATATAAAAGCAGTATTAAAAATAAGATTTTTTTTTTCCATCTTGCTAATGTTTTCCAATTGCACTCCATACCACAACATTCATCTAATAAATGAAAACCATGAATGGAACTATACACAAAACAATTGACTCAAACTGGGCACAAAGAAAGGTGCCCTATGGATTTTTTTTTTTCCAAACTGAATGAAATGCTATATGAAGTAGTGTTTGTTCTTCAGTTTAATGACCTGCATGTTTGGAGCACATAAATAATTTATTCAGACAAATCCTTAGCTCCTGCACTTTAACCTATACAGCCATAATGAAAAGAGTCAACCTCCCACACACAGCTGTGTGTGTAATGCAAACCCCATATCACCCTGGTAGTCACAGCACTGTGAAAGAGAGCATAAACCTCATGTGATTAATTATGTGGGCACTGCTGATCAGGACCTAATGTATGTCCTTTTTGTGAATAAAAACAATTCAGTCTGATAAAGCTTTCTCCAAAGTAGAGAATATTCTGAGTAGAGATGAGAGAAATCCTAAGTCATGTCTTACTTCTACTTCCAACATTTTGATAATGCACTTTCCAGATGTAGGGGTTTTTTTTCAGTTTTCAAGGAAATAATTTTTATTTTGTTTGTTTGTTTTGTTTTAAGAGACGGAAATGTTTCTGTATCGTGATGGGTTGGCTTTTATCTACAGTCAAACACTCACACAGCCATTCACTTACATCCTACACTGGTTTCCTGAGCTTAGCTCAGTATTCTATAAAAATAAAAATATAAACTTCCAAAAATAAATCATTTTATTTGCAACAAAGGGCTAAGGTGCATTCTGTTTGGGACTCATTGCTCCTGGCCACCCCAAGGCATCCCCTGGCTGTGTCCCCCAAAGATTGTCCCAGCAGTGTACCCCACAAAAACCCTGCCATTTTCATGCAATTTTCATCTTCCTTTCAATATATGTATTATTCTAATAAGTAGTCTTTTTGTATTGTTTTGTAAAATCAGATGTAAAATATCACAGCAGAATATATATTTTAAGTAATTACTTTGAATTTTTTTCAGAACAAGTAAAAAGCAAATTTTAATCTTGAAATAGTTTTCACAGGAAAATGTAAAGGACTATTGACCTATCTGCTATCTTCACTATTCTAACGATTTCATTAAAACAATACCAAAAAGAAAGTTTTTTCAAAATTGTGAGTCTGTATTCATTTTTAGAGATTAAATTAGCGCTCGGGGAAAAGATAACTGAGTAATTTCTGTTGTATTGTATGGAGTTTCAAAACAGAGTGGATTATTTATTTTACTATTTTGAGGTGCAAACATAATATTTTTTCTAGTTTGAACCCCCCAAAAATCAGTATTTTATAATAAAAAGGTTATTTTTTATGTGGCATAATCTATATGAATTATAGATTCATAATGAAATAGTCATATTTCATAATGAAATAGTCAAAGATTTAAAAAATAATGCAATTAACTAACTTAAACAATGAAGACTTCAGCGTCTCACTGATCAAGTTTTAATTTTAATAGCTATTTAAAATTAAATCTGCATTTATCTGATTTTTATCTGCATACAGATAAATTGTGCATAATTAGTGCTAAAGTAGCAAAACTGAAGATGCTAATGGTTGCTAATTTCATCTTTCAGTTTACAGTTTGCATTTTATAGAGACCAGTGAGCAAGCACAAGCAACACCAGCATGTTAATCTGACTGAACTAAGTTTGGAAGTATTTATAGTAACTTTACTCAAGAGCATAATTTTTACACAGTCTTCCTTTGTGTGACAAGGAAAAATAAAACTGATCAAAAATGTGTGTTGAAACATATAAAGTAGGTGCAGGTGAAATATATACATAAACCCCATCCCTTTTTTTTAGTATGCATATAAAAAAAATAAAGGATGTTTGAAAAAGGGGACACAGTTTCATAGGAAATAGCTGTGTGCTTATACCTATCGTGTTCTTTCCCACTCCCCTAAATGTAAAAAAAAAAAATGTATTATTGGCCTTTTCTAGTAAAGTTAATAATCCTCCATAACAGGCCAAATGAAAATCAAACAAACAATGAAAAACCCCTGAAAGCCTAAAATGAAAAAACAAAAACCCCAACAAACCTGCTTATTCAAACATAATCTGTGAGATCACAGCATAATGCAGTGACAGAAAGCATGGTCAATCATTAAATATTCCTTTCATCTTCTTAGAAAAAGGAAACAAATATCTTAGACATGTGACTGACTGTTGTTGTTCAAGAAAATGTCTTTCAGCATTAATGCTGGTAAAATTACCTCCTATTTTTCTGTGGAAAGAACACACTAACTTCATTTTTGTTAGTGTCTTTTAAAAAGGGAGGACCATAGATCTCCCTTGCCTTTTGTGATTTATTTCAATTTAGTCATAACACTAAGCAAAGAAAAGGGACCCAATTAAATTGCAGATCATGAAACAAGATAATGAAATAAGATGTCAAGCAGTTGTCAATTCAAAATGCTTAAAGTTATTTAAAGGAAACTTCATAAAGGGTAAAATGTGATTTATTTATTTATTTTTATCAGTAAAACCCAGAAATCCTAATCCTGAAACATGAATTTGTAACCCACTGCTAAAAAACAAAACACAAGCCTGCTTTCATTTGGAAACAATTCAATTTATCTTTATCTTCTCTCACAGTTATTCTGTATTGGTAGATGTTGACTTCTTGGTAGCGTATTAAAACCAACAGTTTTGAAAATCCTGGAGTGGAAGGAATCTCCATGGAAACAGTAGTTAAAATTGGGTAGTAAAATATGCTAGTATAAAGCTTCATCTCCCCACAGCTCCTAGTAGAAATTAATAAATAAATAAATAGTCAAAACTATATGAAATATTATATAGCCGTATTTGTGACCATATAGGTCTCCAGCACTATCTGTATTACATCAAATGTCACACTGAGATGATAAGTACCAAAGCATACACTCAGGACAGAATGCAACAGAAAAAGGAAAAATAACATTTTCCTCAAATCCAAGTAAATAATATATTGCAATTCTTCTATCAAGTCTGCCTTTTGTAGTGGGAATAGTGGAGTAGACGTGCAAAGCATAAGCAAAAAAAACCTCCAAAAAATTTAAAGACTTGAAAGGAAGAATCATATTCATATGAATTAGATTAAAACAAAGAAAAAATGGATTAGCACTTCTAAAGCTACAAGACATATAAGAATAAATCCACACTATCAAAGGGAACCTAATTGAAATATAGATGTTCTACATGACAGCTGACACAATGCAGTAAAATCAAAATCGGAGGCCTTGACAAATTGAAAAAATCCCCCGATTTAAAGCTTTCATTGGCTAATCAAGCTGATCCAGGAAAGTAATTCCATAAATTAATCTCATGGTTTTCTTTATGTATGCACTTTTATGGTTCACATATTCTTTTTCTCACATTTTCACAGGCTACTCTTTCAAATTCTTAATAGGAAGTCTATAAGCTACCAATATTCTCTCTAGATGAGAACGGAAACAAAACGGGATTGAGTGCCCAAGAAAATATAAAATTTCATAGTTAAATTCATGGCTCAGACAAATCCTTTCAAGTCCAGCATTTAGCTCCATGCTTTTTGAATAAAGCAAGTGTAACCTCAGGAAGCTCAGCAATACATTGGCTTTTCTGCCCACTGTTGTAACAAGCAGGTATTGGAAAATAACCCTATTTTTGCAGTCATTTACTGGCAGTCTTGAAAGCCACTTGTAATGACAGATTTCTCCTTGTTACACCAAAGTACTAAAGGACAGCTAAATTCAAGTCACTGACATTTACGGAACAATCCTACTCTAAGTAGTAATGTAAGGTAAGGGTGGTTTAGATGCCATTTCCTTTACCTTTGTTATTTCCAGAATTTCCTCTTGGGAAGAATAAGGAAGCCTAAACTTTCCATGTCTTTTTCATACATTAAAAAACGTGGCATGCAAAGTCTTTAAGGCACTTTCACTTTTTGAAAGACAGCAGTTACTAGGGAGGAGTAGCTCCCAGTTCTCAACTGATTAACACTTTCTGTATTTCTTCGTAAAGTTTTAAGCGCGGGGTTGCATATGGTAAGTTTCCCTAGAGATGTGCTGTAACAAACATTGTCAATCTACCACTTAAGGAACTTAAACTAATTTAAAACAGGATTCAATTGTCAGCTCATTGAAAAACATCTTAACCTCTATTTTGAAGCTGATTTAAGCCAGTGAATATGAATTAATATAAGTGGAGTTGTATAAATGTTTAATGAGAATGGTAAAAATTATGAAAAAAGTAGTTACATGAAAGCAATGGTTACATATTAAATTTAAAGCAGCATATTTTAAAATTTGTAGATATAATTTTCTGGAACAAATTATATGCCATTTTATATTGAAGTACTTACTTTTACAATATGCAGCTTGTTCTAAGCCAGGGACACAGCTGTATTAACATTATTCTCTATCTTATTATTTAAATCCACTGAGTTTTATTTGTGTAATAAATACTCTAGAATAAAAAAAAAAATCTAAAACACTTATTGTTATTTTCTCCCCATACTCTCTGTGAACTTCAGTTGCAGGATTTGTTAATGAAAACATGATTAATCTGAAGAAGGGATCTGCATTTTGTGCCATAGGTTTCCCTTACAACCAAGATATAGGCTAGTTTAAGATTATTTTACAGATTAATTTACATAAAGATGCTGGAATTCAACAGATACTGTCTGAAGGACTCTAAAGTAAAAGAAAAGAATCACTAAACCATTATAAAATCAGGTTAGCTCTAAGATCATTCTCTCTTGTTCATTTTTTTGAGGATGTCATCTGTTTTCTCTCTTTATGTATTAATAATGTATTACTTCTCATTACCATTACAGTTCAAAAATACTCTGCCACTCAAAAAGCTGCAAGTAGAAGTGATTGCAGCTACATAAATGTAGAAAGGAATGGAGAAGTGGTGACAATACTGCATTGAAACAAGCCTGTTTTCCAGCTTGAGACAGGACTATTCCAAATCTACTTGCTCACTCACAACCCTCTACTCGTAACAGTGCAGTGCTCTGGCCTCTAACCCACTGCCCCTCATCAGTCATCACCTTCAAAGCTGAACAGGAGCAGCTTCTTCCCAGTTTGAACTCTACATGGTATTAATACTTCTGTCTCAGCTACCAACCTGGCTTACCTGGTATCACCAGGCAGTGAGGCTGGTTACAGCCTCTGACCCACTGTCACCCACAGGATATCTCTGTGTTTCTGTGAGACAGTCAGTCAACTGATGATGGTTATCCGTAGGGGCAGCCCACACCTATATTGAACTGACCTGTTAACTGACTAGAGAGGCCACACCTTTGTGACCTATATCCATCCTCTTCATCTTCAAGAGAATGGGGGAGAAAGAAGGGAAGGGCAGGTTCTCAGCTGAGTTTACGTAGCAAGCTTTTGCTATGAGTTGGATGGTCAGGAAGGTTGCAGGGCTGCCCTATGTGAGTAGGACACCAGGAACTCCCCCTGTGTCAAACAAAGCCAGCACCAGTTGGCTCCAAAATGTGGCCCATGCGGGCCAAACACAACCCCATCAGCAGAGTTGGTGATGCCTCTGTGTTAACACATGTGAGAAAGGATTAAAAAGTGTGCAGTAGCTGCAAGAGAGGGAAGTGAGGAAAACATGAGCGAAATGGTCCATCAGACACCCAGATCATGACGAAGGAGTAGGAGCAGGTGCTCCAGGGGAAGAGCTGAAATTGCCCTGAATCACTTGGAGAAGTACCTGGTGAAGCAGGTTGTCCCCCTGAAGCCCATAAAGGACCACACTAGAGGAGGTATCTACCCTGCAGTCCATGAAGCAAATTTAGATCTCAAGGTATTCTGCAAGACAACAACATCATAAAGCTACTTTTCTGAAATGAACACTAGAGTAATTGTACAAATTTTAATCCAAGGTTTGGGGAATATCCAATAGAAATTTAAATTCAAATTTCTAGTCTCACAAGGCAGAGAGATCTTGATGTGACAGTTTCTAAAAGATCAGACTTGAGGAGTAAAGTACCTTTCTCCAGTAAAATGACAACGTAGAAGAAATATAAAGAGTGAGGGAGTATATTTTGAAAGACAGCCACTGAAATCAAAGGCAAAGGAAAGTCCTCTATGGTGGTACTCTTGAAACTTCATTCACATGTAACACAAAGCAGCATTTCATAATACTTTTGAATTATTCAGGTCAAAAATGCTCTGACAAAATTATTTTTAAACTTTAGAATGTACTGAAGATATGTGTTCAATAGTCTTCAAGGGCTGGCTTATATTGCATGCTCTTTGTGCAAGTTTCTTCAGTGCATGTATCTGCTATAATTACTGTCTCAGTAATGTGTGTTTACTATCAACATGCAAAAACTTGCAGAAAATCTATATTTATGCCAGTGTTTAAAAGTTTACTCCCAGAGCATAAGTCTTTTGCATTCCCATGCCACACGCCTTGAAAGATTAGCAGTTTAAGATTTCTGAGTGTTATATCTCACTGTGATGCCAAAATTAGAACTCCAACACTCTAAGTTATCATGTTCTGGTTTATGTTTTTTAAACATAACTTGAACTTGACTTTTTAAAGAAAAGTAAAATACGCTATGAAACAAAGATAAGGAAAACTCACACTCTTCTCTTCTGAAACATAATTATCTCCACACTTAAAAAAAATCTTTTATGGAACAGAAGTTATAACTTTTTATTATCTGTATTTTCAAATTCATCTTACTAACAACATAAGGTAACAACATGCTAATTTTCTGTTAGGAATAATAAAGATAGTCAGGGGAAATTTTCAGTGAATGCTTATAATGAGAAATACTGTCTGCGACATATTCAGTCCCCCCTCTCTCATAATTTTTCTAGTGGAAAAATATCACTTTATTACTACAATTAAAATTAATGTAAACATATTTTTCCTGTCATTCCCACCCTTTTCAGTCTTTCAGATTATTGGTTTACTGTGTTGCTTGCTATGTGGAAAATTTCAGAACATTTTCATGGCCCACAGACCGTTTCAGAGCACCAGGCAACATGTTTTCAACAAGTCACATGTCAGAATGTACATGTTTCAACATTTGAAGGCTAAGGATTCTGAAAAACAGCTCCAGGCAAACCTGTAACAAAAAAATCAACACTTGCTATAAACCTGAGCAAAATAGAATGATTTTTTACCTAATATTGCCTTGTATTTACTGAATAAAGAGCTAAAACTTTCTTATGTTTCCTGTTTCTCTTGCATATTTTGAATTCACAAAAACCAATAAGGGTGCCATATAGTATCCATATTAAGTTCATAAAAAATATTTTGGCAATTTATTATGAAGAAAAAGAATTATGGATGGAATTTGGTTTAGCTCTAAAACAAATGAAAGAAAGAAAATTGAAAGTGAAAACATAAAGTTACCAGCCTTTTGTCCTGGTTTTGTAATTTTTTTTTATATTGATCAGTCTTTAGTACTCTCCAAAAACCATTTTGTTTATTTTCTGTAGTGGTTCTGGTAAGGTTTAATGTCGAGCCTGTTGAGTTATTTCTCTCCTCGTGATAAGTGCTCACTGTATTATTACCAAATCTCAGCATATGTCTCTTCACAGACTGTGGAGCAGTGACATTACCATTTCAGCAGCTTTCCTTTTAAAAGAAATTTTGAAAAGTGTAACAGGAAAACATGAAGTGGATTCATAAACAACTCTTTAGTTTGGTTGCTCATTAGCATTTCAGTGAATATTACAGTATGTCAGTGCCATACTGGCATCAGACACCAGTCTTGCTGGTCTCACCAGTCCTATAGTTTGTTTTGTAATTTTTTGTATTTCTTTCAGGAACTACTGTAAGTGTCAACTCTTTGTCCATTCCACTTAAAAAGCACAGCATGATGTTGCACTGAAAGCAGAGGATCAATTTTCCTATGATGTGCAAATATTTTTTTAGTCTGCTAAATTAAACTTTTATTCTAGATCATTAGCACAGATAAAAAAAAAGATGCAACATCAGTTATTAACTCAAATATTGTCTGTGAAAGAGATTTTTAATTTATTTTCAGTAGTAGAAGTATGGGGTTTTGCCTGCAATTTGGGGCATGGAGTTTACAGATTTAGAATTATTGACATCAACACATAACAAAATGAGAAATTGTACAATAGATTTAAAGTAAGATTATCACTACCTTAAATACAAAAGTGTTGGAGTCAAAAGAATATGTTAATAAGCCTGTTGTATGACCAACTCCCTAATCTCCTTTTCATTATTGAGGAAATACTGGCAGCCTCTTCAACTTACAGTCTATTAGGAAAAGATACATATGTCCATAAACAGATGGCAAGTACATGCTGAGATCTTACTAATTGTATTCTGTTCTTTGTTGTAATGTCAATGGCTTATGACAGTGCTATAAAACCACTATTAGTTGGAAGTAAAATTCTAATTGCAACTGCTCAGCAGCAATAATTTGTGAGGGAGGGATGATCTGGCACAGAAGACAAGAAGGCCCAAACACAGGAGATGGTTGAAGAGGAGAACTTCCCTAAATTATTCTCTGCAATGTAACTGCTGAGATAATTACTATGCATGATTTGTTCTGAATAAAGAAAAATCTCCTGATATAAATCCATCCACTGAAATTTATTTAAGAGGGTAAGTTAAAAAGTTAATAATATGCCAATCCTGTTTGCTATGTGTAACTGTTAATCAACAGACTCAATACTTGTACAAAAATCAGACTGTTTGGTGACTCCTTTATGTAATGATTCTGGTAATTAATTTTAGGATTCCCTATTAAAAATGTTGTTTAACTTCCTGAAATAAGCTTAAGTCAAAATTGATGTGCTCTGTGATTTCATCTTACAGTGAAACATCAACATTATGGGGTTTTACTGTTTCTGCTGGGGAATGCTGTTTGAATAAAAGTCTTTCCACTTTGAATTAACAGGATAATGAGAGAAAGGGTTTAGGCAGCTGCGGTGTTTGTATATCAGCATAACATTTGTGTCTTTTAAGAATATGAAAAAGTCCCTTATTACTGCAGGGAAGATAGAATAGCATTGGAATTGGTTTTCCAAAAAGGCCACACATCTAGATTCAGCTACAAAAATGGTGTAAATTACCTAGCCAAATATTGGCAATCTTGTTTGAAGTTTGAGGTGGGACAGGGTGACCTCCAGAAGACCCTTACAAGCAGTACTATTACAGTTCTATACAAAAAGCAAAAGGATTTTTCTGAGAAGCATTTATTGGTTGTAAGCCTTAATAGAAGATAATGCACCATGAAATCATAGTGGTGACATAAAAATATGTTAATATTGAAATACACTGCAAAGAGAACATATTAGGCTGATTTATTTTAAAACCTAGTAATATGAGGCCATTTATCATGTAGGCAAGCAAGTGGAGAGTAAGCCTAATGCATTTCAAATACAACAGAATTTCTAAAGCTCATCACAGTATATTCACAGATTGCTTCCTTAAATATAGTAGAGGCTCACGGACTATTACACTATATAATATCTTAAATGAATAATTAGTTGTATTCACTCATGCCCTCCAACAAACTCAAATACTTTTACTTTTTTTCTGTAAAAAAATTGTGTGCCTTTCACATACAGATATATTCTGCAAATATATGTTCATATTAAAATGAATCAAGATATTGCTCAATATCTTTTAAATTGAAACAATTTCAACAATCTTATCAGTCAAATTCAAAAAATGCTAATCAGACATCGTGGAAGAAAATGTAAAAATTTTCCACCAATAATTTGCAGGTCCAGGTTGACTTGTATTATTAACCCCTTATTACAGGGATCAAGTAATGTACTCGGCTCCTATAGACTTCAGTAAATATGTTTTCAGCATGAGCATCTTAAAGAACACGCTCAAGTGATTTTTCTTTACAGTGAAAGAAATGTAATTTCCTGCCTCTCACACATTTAGCACATGTTCATGATGCAACACCAATGAGAAGATGGTGTACACAAGAGGCTGGGAGGGACACAGCTGGACAAGTGACCCCACGTGACCAAAGGAATATCCTGCCCCATGTAAAACTGCTGAAAAATCAAGAGTTGTGAGCAGGAGGGAGGAGGTTAGTTTAGAATTATGATGTTTGTCTACCCAAGTCCCTCTTCAAAGTGATGGAGCCTGTCTTTCCTGGAGGTGGCTGAATATCTGCCTATATATGAGAAGTAGTCAATTAATTTATTATTTTGTTTAGCTTGTGCGCACACCTTTTGTTTTACCTATAAAACTCTTCTCACTTTTACCTTTCAAATAGTTTCTCTCAGCCTGCTGAGGGGAGTGAGTGAGTGGCTTTGTGGAGCTGAGTTGATAGCTTGGGTTAAATCACAAAAAGTTTGACCAGTAAAGAAAGACCTTTGGTAAAACATCATGAGGTAAAGATCCTTTAAAGATCAGAAGAAGTCAGATGGGGAAAGGCAGCCCATTTTTCTTCTCTGAACTTGTCATCTCTGCCCAAATTTAAAGTAACGTAGAAATGGGTGACATTCAGAAGATATAATTTCTGTTCTGATGTAACATTTTAAACATGTTTACTTCTACTTTAATGGTAACTGTTGATCTTTTCGGCTATATTGAACATACTAAAGGGTGGTAATTTTAAAATTAGAACAACAGCAAATTTTCAGCATCTATATGTTCAACTCTGGGTTGTATTTTTTGTCTTTTCACTCATCTTAGAAACTGATGCAAATCTGGATGAAGGAATAACAAACATTTATAACTGAAGAGACTCTGAGCAGTGAGGACTGCCATAGCTCCTTGGAAGAGGGAGGGTGTAGGATGAAGAAACACTGCTATAATACCACTTTAGTTCTTATCTCCTACCTCACATGAAAACGTGTCTGCTTGTTCAGTTCTGAACCTTCATATTGACAATTGGAAAAGTTAGAAAAGGAGAATTCTTTGGGAAAGAAAAGACAGTACCATAGCCAGAAGATTCACCTTTCAGCCAAATGACACACTAAGCCAAATGACCATGTCTTGTAAGTAAACCCTGCATTTCTTATTTTCACTCCTGCTTTATCATGCTATTAGATGCTAATACTTGAAGCAAAATGCCCCATTAACACACTTTAATTAAAATGTTATTACAAGAGAAAAAGTGTTTAGAGTCTTACTATGACTTTGAAGCTGATATTAAATGCTTCCATTTAAAATTAGTCATCATAGAAATGATATAGTTATAAAACAAAATTATTGGCTTTGCTGCTAAACAGAATACAAGGCAATATGGAAAGGAAAAAAGTGTATTTTGAGGCGCTGTGTGTGTAGTGTTGGTCTTTATTAATTAAATTCTGTTTCTGCTGAAGGACCTCTGCCTAACTTTCAAAGAACTGCCTTAAACTGGCAGATTTTAAAATACACACTTTTTTCTTGAGACCTTGAAATCCTTTGGCACATCACAAATCTTAATTTTTTAGCCTTTCATAGAATTCTTTAAAATTCATCACTTGTACATTTTAAAAAAATTTAGGGCAACCATTCTGTTTAGACTATGACTGTAAATAGATGGACAGCAGCTCTGGAAAATACTGATGCCTATAGCAACTTTAGGTCTGCATTAGTATCTGGAACTGCCATCTCTCCAGCACAGCAGGAGATTTAACTGCTTATAAATAATATTTACTCCCTTAGCCTCACACTAAAATTCCTCTCATACTTGTCTATTCCTAAGGCAGTTGTGCTAGAGAATATAGGGTAACAATGCCTTTTTTAAAGCTATCAGACTATTCTTAAATGGCAGGTCTGTTAAGCCTGCTAAGCAAAATTAACTTGACATCCACATTATTCTGAAAATACTTTTACTTTTTCTCCTGTGAATTTAATATGTAGTATCTTTATTGAAGCATCAGTAAAGAAAAAAATATGCTCTCTTCAGTTCTAGGTCAAAATGCCTCTGAAGGTAATTGCACAGGGCTTGCAAAATCTTTATGATACTGTCAATAAAAAAAAAAAAAAAAAGATTTTTTTTTTCATTGTTTTATGAACTGCAGAA
>VYXF01007848.1:131740-148923 GCA_013397295.1 Polioptila caerulea | reverse complement strand
TTATATTTTATTAAAATAAAAGGACAGAGATATTCTTCATATAATCTGAGTAAAAGAAGACATAATTTAGGTTTTTTTAAATCAGGATCTTTCATACTTAGAGTAGTTCAGTGCCAAAGTGATCAAAAATTTTAAATTTTAATTTTTTCTGAAATTCAGAAGATAGCAGGACTTCCTTTAGAAATGATTGAAAACCAAAAAAAGAAATTCTGATATTTCCATGGGGTGTATTTAGAACTATTCTAGGATATCTCTATATTCTCAAAGTAACAAAGGACTAGAGCAGACCTTTTACGAAGTAGGCGTCTTTCTTTGTGCATGAATATTTCTTCCTGATTATGATAGGGGAATGACATAAATTTTGTGAGAGTGTGGGAAATGTGTTAATATTGAAAAATGTGGCACATTTTGCTTTGTTCAGGTGTAGTACTGGATGTCATGATAATAGTTGTGTTATCCTCTCTTCCTACACATGGCCAAAGCTGGACTCAAAATGATGATTATTTTTTGAAATTGAAGCTTAAGGATAAAAATATATGCTTTTTATTCAATATTAATAACCATAAAATTTTAGAGTGAAATTACCTATGGTGTTGTGTTAAAGAGGGTATTGTGTGACACAGGATTGAGGTAAGATTGGAGAAAATTGCATGATTTTGGAAAACTTTTTTTTGTGATCTTTTCACCACAGCTGGAAATTGTGAACAAATATTCTGTTGGAATAGATTTTCTGCAGATAATAAATTTATTTATGCACCCTCAAATAAAATTTGCATTTATAAAAATGGAAGGATTATTTTTGCAGCAAAATATTTCAAAAGAGAAATTCCCTATTTTTTTTTTAAATTGGAAGAGCAGCTTGTCATAAGACAGATCATAGTATTACCCAGAGTTAAGTGTTATTACACATGAATGAATCTTTTAAGCAAATTAGACTTAATATAGTTTTAACACGTCTTTTGACCTTTCCTCACAAATAAATTGAGTGGACAAGTACCTGTCATGTAGAAAGTAATTTATAAATTCATTCAGATTAATAAATTCTATCTTTAAATCCTTTAAATTTTGTGGTTGCAACATCAGGAGATATAAAGATGAGTGTACCAAAACACTGAATATATTTACATTGAGTTATAATTCCTAAAAAAGCTCTTGAAAAGAAATTTTTAAAAGTCTATATATAGAGATTAAATGCTTTTAGAGACAGTTGTTACTGATCCTTTATAACAGGAATCTTTACAGCTGAAATAACTGCAGCAAAGTTGCCAAGCCATCAACTTTTATTAAAAGCAACCCCAAAAACCCAAGTCCATCAGTGTTTTTGCATATGACAACATAACATCTTGTTCTGAAAACATCACAAAGCACCCAACAATGAATATGTATTTGAGAAATCATGGGAAAAATTCTGAGTAGTTGCCATGAAATTAGAATTCAATCACGAGAAAATCTGCAGGCTGACAAGTTTCATTAGAAAAGGAGAAAAAAATTTATGTTTAACCTTTATGTATTTCTCACAAACATTCTACCATTACATGCCTAAAATACTTCAAAAGCCTAGAAGGAAGCACAAGCCATTGAGAAAAACAGTAGATCAGCAGGTCTAATGCAAATACAACCATGCAAAAATATAATTGGAATAATGCTAGTTCCTGAGTGGTGGCCTTAGAATTGCTACTCTAGAAGAATATAAGAAGTCTGAGTCAAGGAGGAAATGTCTGAAATGTCTAGACACATTATAACTAGTAAAGTTTTGTTCTTCATTGAGCCAAATTACTCAGTTGGTTTTGCTTGTGTTTGAAAAACTTTATGTCAAGAAATTACAAGTGAGGTGGCCCTGGTAGATGTCTTGAAAAAACAGAAATAGCCAGGGGTGAAAAGAGTTTTTCCATTATTAAGCTGTGAAGTTGCTAGCCCATGATGCATCAGGGAGAAGTCAGGCTTATTGGTCTTTTACCTTGGCTGAAATTTGCAAGTTAAAAAGATGCATTAGTAGCATTAGATTGTTTTCAGGGTTGCAAGCTGCTGAGCGTTAGAAAATGAGATAACTGTACAAGCACATGTCACTACTGCTTTTTGTCCTTCAGTTCTGTCCAGCCTATTTCCAAGGAAAAAAGTGTCTCTGACGGTAGTTTTACTATAGCAAAGGCCATTCTTTACCCGTGGCAATAGCAGTGACATCTTCAACCTGAACCCTTATCTTGGCATTTGACTGTGAATGTGAAAGCTATGCCAGTGAGGGCTTGGAAGAGAGATGAAAAAAAGAGATTCAAGATTTTGCTTCTAAAGTCCCAATCTTAAGTTCACATATGCTTTAACTCTTTTGTAGTGTATAGATAAGAGAAGCAAAATGAGATTACTCAAATTAATATTCTTATTAATAATCACAAAATGGTAGAAACCACATCGAAGAGAGATTTGTGTCTTCTGCTTTTTTAACCACACCAATGTAATGCTATCCTTCATAATTTTGAAAGTCAGCAAAACATAGGCTGCCAAATAACACTGATGTTTCTAGCCTTTGAGCTTTTCAGTGTTTATTTTCAAGTTCACGGCATTAATTATAATTATATACTTAGACCTTTCTGCACAAAAACATCTTGATTAGTTGGCCCCTGGTTTTCAGCAATAGATTTCTTAAATTTTCTTTTAAATCTCGATTTTTAATTTTTTTTTTTGTTCATTGAATTGCATATCATAAAAACTTTCAGTGTTGTGTTCATCCAACACAACGAATATTCGCTTCAAGACATTTTTTTTTTCCTGGTGTAATGCCACAACAAGGGTTAAAAATTCACTTTGCTTTCTTAGCTGTTAATTTCCCACTAGATGAAAAATCCTTATAATGATACATTTTATATAATAGACATAAATTCACAAAGATAATATTTACTTGAAAGCTCATTATATAATTTATGTTACCTACACTATTCTTGTCCTACTAATTCCTTCTAGTAATAAACTTGAAAGAAACCACTGTTAAAAAACCAGAAAACTATCAGTATCCTGAGGGGAATTTCAGTTGTTTGGTAGTCTTCCCTTTAAACTTGCAGATAGAAAAGAGTACATTCCTGATGAAAATTTCTGCCAACCTCATAAAAGTCAACTTTCTAAAGCATGATAGTTCAGCTGGTTATCATATATTGTATTTACATATTTTCTATTACTTCTAAATTAATCTTTCTCCCCTATCCTTTCCCTTTTCTTCTGCTCTCTTCACATTTGATTTGGTTTTACTTTCATGATGAGGCTTTCCTCACCTAGTGTTGCTCCCAAGCTTATTTGCTCTCTTACTGAAGACAGAAAAATTACAAAGAACAGAAACACTTGACATGGTTAATAAACTTCACAACTAAACTCCAAATAATTCCACATGCAGAGAAGCTAAGTCTGTCTATCCATAGAACTGTGTTTCCCACATATTCCCAACACATTAATTTCTTCTCCCTTTTCTCAGAACAACTCTTTACCAGCCTTTTACACACCTCCTCACACCCTGACTTCTGTCTGTCTCCTTTTTGGGATGAGTAAGTGACAGTGTGTCCTGTGACTGGTTTGAATTAATCAGTTTGTTTGCCAGCTACTGCATGTGGCTGCTGCCTTTTTCAGGTGATGACACAAGAATCAGTCTTGATGGGAGCAATTACTTTGAGTTTTTTGATTAATCTTTTGAGTTCCATAAGAGAGGAAAAGCTTAATAATTTCCTTTCAGTGAGAATTTTTTATTGTTATGAAGAAGATGAGAGAGTATGATTGAACAAACCATACTGCTTTAGGAGGACAGGCTAAGAAGAGTCCTCCACTCAGACTNATTAAGCTTTCTAAATAGTTACCAACAGAAAGATTTTTGCTAAACAGTATCAAGTGTTCAATAAAAAATAGGTGCCAGAAGAATAGGAACAAAAATGTGAACTTATTTGGAAGAAGCACTGAAACCAAAGGTAATACTTACTTTCAACATAACCACTAGTCAGATCAACAAAAATAGCTATGTTACCCTTTACTTTCTTTACTAAGATGGTAGCAGATGTTCACATAAAGATGAAATAGAAATGTGAATGCAGTATAACAGCCAGTTTGACAAAAAGAACAATTATTTCTTATTATTTTAATATTTCCCAGTCACCCTTTGATTATCAGATAATGGAGATGACTTTCTGTTTCTTTGTAGCTTATGAAATATTATGAAATAGGTCCTCATTTCTTTGGTAGAGCTGTACTGAATTTTCAATGTTAAGAATTCATGTCATAAATTGTAACATGCATGAGCTATAAAGAGAACTTTTAGTTCAGAGTAAGCACCATTATAACACATAAAGTATCATCTTGCTGGTGTTTATAGTCAACATCATCAACTAGAAAAATCTAAACAAGGAAAATAAAAATGGAACGACTTAAAAAGAAATTAACAGGTGACTGTGCTTAGGCAGTCTCTACAAGTACTGCTGGGTATTTTCAGCCACAAGAACATGACCAGTCCAATAATTTACTCAGTTCTACTGAAAAATCTCTTCATTTGTTAGAAGGGTAAGTCTATCCTCTCAAGACTGATCTTGTTTCTTGTGCTTTGGTGTTGGATCTGAATCTCCATATTATGTTTTTTCATATTTCCCTGTTTTCTTAGTAATTGAATTATAGTGACACAAATAAATTTAAAAATTATTATAGTAATAAAATATATACTCTTTGTACAGACTGTATGTTGCTGTTGTTATGGGCTCTGTAACTTAATTACTCTGATGTAAGTGATTATCCCTTAGACATCAGCCTCCTGTTTTTTGCTGTTTTCCCTGTAGATAATCCAGCTGGCGTGTGTAAGTAGAATGCATAAACAACAAAAACTGAGAAAGGAAATGACAGTATTTATGCTAAGTATGGGTATAGTAACCCCATCTTCCACCTTCCTTTCATTCCAAACTTCAAATCCACTCTTCCTTCCACTGCATTCCACAAAACACTCTCTTCTGCTTGTAATCTTTGACTCCTGGCAAACTCATACCCTCAATTCTCTCATGATAGAACACAAAATTGGAGAAAAATTTTTTTCTCTCCATGATAATTTTTTACCATGTCTACATACAAAACAAGGGCAGTACCTCTGCAGTTATATAGGAAATTTTGTAACAAACAGGAAGTATTTTGACCATACACAATTGAACATCTTCCATTAGTGCAGTGAAATTTAACACACAGTATCCAATGATATAAGGCATAAAAAAAAAAAAAGCAATTGCCAAAGAATATAAATTCTAGAAATTACACTAAACATCTGTATTTAGAAACAGTATTTCTGCACAGGTTACTCTCTTTGCAATATTTTTTTTTTCCCTAAAAATCTGATGCCTTTCACAGACCTAACAACTTATATGTGTGTTAGAGTAGGACAGTAACACATTCTGTTAATGAACTGTATCAAATGCTCAGAGGAAGGATGGAACATTGTCCAAATAATTGTGTATTGAATCTTGGAAAAGCTTCATTGAGGCACTTCATACTGGTTTTGAAACCATGAAGTCAGTTTATTCCCTGTATGTCGATCAATTTGTGGTCCTCAAATAAATAATTAAGATTTCTCTGGCATGCAATAGAATCAATACTACTTTTAAAAAAATTAAATCTTTGTCAAATCATTTCTTTCTGGTTTTAGTATACAACATAACTGTTGAAATGAAATTAATTTATCTGAAAATGTCCCTCATAGGAATTAAAATATTTCCACTGTATCAACCCGTGCCCAAGTACTCTAGATTAACTCTTAGGGAAAGAGACTAAAACATGAGAAGAGGAGGGAGGGACAATCTGCATCCTAAAAGTATTAACATGCCATCTGCCTCTTACATTGCTTTGCAGGATAAAACCCCATTCCAAAAGTCATAGCTGTGACAGCATCTTAGCTGTGCCAGTAGTAAATTTTTCCACCTTGCAAACAAGATATGCACACCCCAGCAAAGGGAAAATAAAAATATAAACATTATTAGATGCTACAGAGAAACCTGAAGAGATGGTAGCTCTTAGCACAAGCTAAATATTTACCTAAAAATAGTTAAACATACAGTTTGGAGTTGTTACATCTGATGCATGGTGCTTGAAAAATTTCTTCAATAAACAAAACTCTCTGCTGTTTATTTTTATTATGTTGCCGTAATAACTTACTTATAGATGCATGCTATTTGCAAGAGATGCTTTAGTTTTGCTTTTGAAGAAATTCCACAAAAAATTATCAAAAATATTGTGGATAGCAAAAATAAAATGTCCTACTGCAAGAAAGTCTGCTTTTTGTAATCTCTGCTGTATACAAATCTCTACTATTTTCTAAAAAAAAAAAAACAACTCAGAAAAATTCCATAATTTCATCCATTAACAGTGGAGTCTTCTTGAAAGCCCTAGTGCCATGCATGAGCAAATACCAGAGCATTTTAGCTAGTGATAACAAAAAAGGGAGGGTTTTTTAAAAATGCATTAAAAACTTGTAAAAAGAAACAATTGGAGTTACAATAATAATATTAGTCAAATTCATTGGCATTTCAGTGATTAAGGGAACGTTGCTACAACCACAACATTTATTTGTTCAAGTCCTAAGCTGAAGGTACCTGCACTGCATTTTTCAGGGAGTACCGAAACATTAAGCAGATATTACAGAATACTGACCCGGAAGAAAATTTCATTTGAAATATTTTCAAAATACTCAAAATTTGATTCTATGAGTTATTGAAACAGGAAACAAATCCACCATATTATCCTTATATCCACTTTCAGTTGACTTGACACATAGAAAGTTATGTAAATAATTGCAGTGAATAGATTTTAACATGTTTATAAAGTAGTTTTGCCCTTATGATCCGGGGAAAAGAAAAACCAAACAAAACATAACCAATCATCAAAAAAACAACCAAAACAGCAAACAGAAAAAGAAAAAGAAACAACTAAACTACCCACCCTCAAATTACAAATAACAAGCATTTTTGCAGAACCAGTATGTTCCATGAATGAATCAAAAGCAGCAAAGAAAGCTCCATTTTGTGAACCAATTGCCTGCTCTAAATAGGTCAGGCAGATATGGTCACAAATCCCAGCAGCTGTTCCCTACCACTTGAATGCAGAACATAATATTCTCAATCTAGACATAAGTGGTGGCTGACTTTGGAACTATAGCAATCAAGCTAGACTTTCCTATATGTGCAGGACTTATCAGCACCATTTAAAAAATGCAGTGTCCGTGCCAATCCGTGCTTGAATGTCAGCAGTTATTTTCAGGGCTAACGCTTAGGTATAAAGGTACCATGAATAACTGTGGACTCCTTTAGCTGAAGCAAAACTAGGTCCTCATTCTCACTCTGCGTTTTAAAGACTTTTACCAGGCGACAGGGAGAGTTTTCTACACACTTTTCAACTATTATCAGTTAGAAGATTAAAGTGCAAGTATTTTGTTCCTTTCCAATTTTTTCCCCTTTCTTCTCAGTATGCTACTTTTACTGTTATTGACAAACATACAATAGGCTGGAAAAGTAATTTTTTATGTAATAAGTGAAGAGTTGAGGAGAAGCTATGATGACAACAAAGTGTTCAAGTAACAAGCTTTACAGAAAGTCAATTACCGTGATAGATAACCTTGATATTTAATTATAGGATAATACACACATACTGCTTTCATTTTTTACTGTAGTTCACTCTCTACCCCCATGTGGAGATTTCTGAACACCATTAATCTCAAAGTCATGTCAATATATCAGATAGATCTATTAATTATCACTTAGACAAAATCAGATATGCCACAGCAGACCTGCATTTAATCAAAGAATCCTCTTGAATCATGTTAGTCTGAACATGTGGCTTTCTGTTCTGCATTTAAGATTATTGCTCATAACCAGTCTGCCCTGCTGGATTGAAATTCAGAATTTATTGTATGCCCTCAAGAAAAGATTTATGTTTTCCAAGGGCCACTGCTGTTGTTGTTAAGACACAGCAGACAAGAAAAGAGTTGCAGTATCTGTTAAATAGAAATGCTGATTTGTGTTGACATCACTCTGTAGTTATAAAATACATATATATCAGCATTTTACTGTTATTAAAACAAACAAGGCCAATCATAACAGGCACTAAACTGGATATAGGAAAGTACAAAGTTTCAAGGTATAACAGTACTTGTATGAAGCTATTTAGTAGAAGTTAAATTTAGTTAATTGTCCTGTAAGTTGGTTGTGTTATCAACTGAGATCAAACAAATTTATTTCTGAGACAAAAAAAAGGCTAGTAGTATACATAAGTATATTTTAAATATTTGGTTGTAAATGAAAGCTATAGGTTCTATAACCAGATCTGCAGAAACAAAAATAGCGAGAGTTGTCTCCCCGTACTATGCACCTGACTCCACTTATCTTTCCTCTATTCTTTGTGTGTCAATGTAGTGCTACTGAAACCCAGAAATGAAGAGGTACAGGTAAACACAACTAGCACATGATTCAGCAGTTTTGGCAGAATATATTCAACACAAAACTGAACTAATGACTTTATATTATAAATCTCCTTAAACATATCGTCATCTGTCTTGATTCCTAAGAAAGAGAAAATTCTCACAGCAGTGGTTCCTGCACAGACTGAATGAAGTATGAAAGGAAGCTTAAAGGAACCTCAGCTACTCATTGCCCAGGAATTACATTAAAATAGTATTCTGCCTCTGGACAAAAAAGTGAATTCGGCACCTGAAGTGTGCAAACACTAATTCTCATAATTGTCTTATGAGTTTCATGAATATTTTTGAGAAAGCTAAGATACAATATCAAGATATCTTTCATTACATCAATTTATGAATGCTTATATATTTTTCTGTCAGTTTGTAGTACTGTTTTACAGGCCCTTTAAACTAAACTTTTTTCACAAGAAGATAATTAACTCATGGAAATTCTCTTGAATTTAATTTGAGACTTGTTTATGAGAAAATACATTTCAGAGATATCATGCCTTAACTTATTAGTTGCTTAATGATAACTCTTAAAATAAGAATTGAAAGCAGTTTCAGAAAGCAGTGGAGTTAGCACGCTGCAATAATGGGACAGTGTTTTTAAAAATCTATCTCCTCCTTTACTCCATGTTTAGGATTTTTGTTCTACCTTTTTCCTCCTTCACCCCTCCTTCCTCCCTCTCCTGTCCCACTTTCCTTCTAATTCCCTGCTTGTTTTGTGATTTGTTACTGAAGGTTGAAATAAATTTATATTACCTAGACAAGGACATTTCTCTGGGCCTGAAGTGTAAGCGTTGCTAAAAAGATTTGAAGCATGCAGGGAGAGAAAAGCATCTTCCAGATCATTGTACCAGTCAGAAACCAATGGATATAAATATATTTTTATAATTTTTTTAATCCACTTGTACATTTGAAAGCTGTGCTGATTTGCAGCATTTACAGAGACTCAGGCTAATTACTGTAGAAAGGAATTGATATATCTGTCAATGATACAATGAATTACACTTGAGTTTTTCAGGGATGTGAAACATGACTTTAATGATTTTGGACATACCAATAGCCTCAGATAAAAGAAAAGAAATGTTCAAGGAGTGAATACACAAAGCTCTATGGAAAAACTTCCTCTCTTTTATGTGCCAGTATTCTTGCCCATTTAGACTGGCTTTTCAGAACTGTAAGCAAGGTAGCTGAAAAGGCTGTGCTGACATCCATTTATTCTGGAAAGAATTCTAGTGTGATTTTTCTCCTTTCTGCAAACCAGTGAGGAATTTAGCAAGTATTAGGAAGTAATAGTCAATCAAATCAAAAGTTTTTAGTCAATCAAAATTGACTAAAAATTTGATATCATAATTCATTACTTCATTAATTTAATGGAAGAGGTATAGTGCTTCCTTTTTTTATTTGTACTTTTCATTTAAATTTTCATTTAAATTTTCTAATTGATCTTAAAAAAAGGTAAACACTGCTAACATAATTATTATGTGGCTTCAATGTGCTTCTGCATGTTTTACACAGGGAATACAAAAATAAATTAAAAAATAGTCCGAGAATTTCTGTTTGCAAATAAATAGTGCTGTACCCAAGCATTACGTTTTTGTGTTAAAAAAAAAGAAAAGAAAAAAAGGAAAAAGATGGAAAAGGAATTTTCTGAAAAAAGGGTTCTACTCTACATGTATGTACAAAAACACCACAGTGTATTCACAGAAAATATATGGAAAAAATTGATCTGAAACAGCTTTTTACAGGCAGATACTTCAAACCCTGATGTCAGAAAGTCTGTCAAGCCTGAAAAGAGAGCAAGAGTATCAACCATACCCTATTAGAAAGAAGACATAAATACAAACTAATATTTTATCTAAAATGCTTAGAGGCCAACCTTAGAATAATCATATACTAGATATTAATAACTCATATCATCAAGACATAATCACTTATTCCACCTGCTGTATGACTATGGCAGTAAGTAGAATTAACTGTGACTTAAAAGAATAAAACACATCTATGAAAAGATCAGGAAATGCCTAAGTGTTACATCACCAAGACTGGACTTACTTTGCAAGAATGAGCCACAGATAAGTAGCAATGCAAAAAAAAAAAAAAATCCCAACGAAACAACAACATGTGTTTAATACAACATAGTGACAGCTTATGCATTCACTGAGAGAGAAAATTATTCCCATCTTTCAGCTCAAAACGTTACTCAATCATGGTCTTTGAAAAGAAAGGGATTGCAACAAGCTCAAAACGGAAGCAGAGTTTTATTATCACTTTACTGTGCTGAATAAGTGATTGCACAGGAGGAAACCACAAGAGGAGGTAACAGCGTGAGAAACTATGAATGCTAAGATGTTTTGTCATTAGAATAAAAACATTTATAGAAACAATTTCTGGCCAGGTCTGTCTCTCAGACTTGGACTTTTTTTTATGTAGTCACTTTTTTGTTTGTTTGGGGTTTTGGGGGGCAGTTTTGCATGTGTGTGCATTTGTCTGTTGTTTGTTGGGTTTTTGGGTTTTTTTTAATTAACATGTAGCTTCACATTGTAAGTCATGGAAAGACTCTAAGGCATCACAAATGTCTGTAGTTACATCACCCATTTTTACAAGAAGACAGAATGCCCTGGACAGAAAATTTCTAAGTACAGAAAATTCAAAAATCAGTAGCATAATCAAAAGATGTCAGGAAAAAACTCTAAAATTACTCAATTTAATTGGAAACACATAACAAGTTTTCTATTCTCTAATACTGTAAATGGTAAGGTACAATAGGAAAAATAGTTCTTTAAACACGTAATAAAATTTTATAGATTTTTAAAATTTCATATATCAATTTATTTTTAAAGAGGATAATGATATTGCATTGTGAGAGAACAGAAACACAATGCTATTAATAATAACATAAATAATTTTTCTTCTCCTTTAATAGTTTAGCTATTAAAATAAGTTTTTAACTAAGAAAATTATGTGTACCGTGAAGGAGTGCTAACATTTTCCCCTCATTTAGGACAGTTAACTTTGCAACTAACTCTGTGTCAGCTAGTCTGACAATTCCTATGAAACCTGGGCAGAAAGAGGAAAGAAGGATGACAGAACCGTTTCCCTGGATCCAACTGATGACTTTGTAACATAGGAGGATTTAAAAGCTAAGCTAGAACCAGTGAAAACAAGTTCACCATATAAATGTGATACTAACCACTGGGATGAGAATTCAAACACTCTGATTAATTTACCAAGCATTTTTTTTCAGTATATCACTGTAAAAGCCAACGTGCTGGTTTCATCTGGAGAAAAGTTAATTTCTTTCACAGTTTCTGGCCGTTTTTGGATTTGTGCTGAAAAAAGGGTTGATAATATAGAAATGTTTTTGCCATGGGTGAGCTGGGCATACACAGAACCAAAGCCTGTTCTGCTATTTGTAATTCCAAGCTGGCCAGGGATTTGGGGGTGTCTGGGAGGTTGGGAGGAGACACAGCTTGGACAGGTGACCACAACTGACCAAAGGGATATTCCAGACCATGTGACATCATGATCAGTCCATAAAGTGGTGACTTAATACCTTTTGCTTTGCTTGTGTGTGAAATCTCCTTTCCCTATTAAACTGTCTTTATCTCAATTGACACTTTTTCTGTCTTTTAACCTTCCATTTTCTCCCTGATCCCACTGATGAGGGAGTGAGTGAGCATCTGTGTGGGGCTTGGCTTCTGGCTGGGGTTAAACCACAACATCTGGATTTACAGAAATTTCTACCATGAGAACTGTCTGGTAGTCAAGGGGATTTCAGCATTTGGAAGATAGGCTTTCATGTGATTGTAAAGTGAAATAACACTCAGAAATTCGAAGACCTCATCAGTGTGGGAGCATGACAGACATACCCAAATCAGTGTTGATCTGTAGTGCTTCAGAGCATGAGAAAACAGATAGTTATTTGTGCAAGAGAAACGTCTCTATTTTGCTCCTTGCAGCAGTGATATACTGCTTTTCTATTATGAATTAAATTCCCATGTTCAGTTTTATTGCTGTTCTTTCTAATACAATTTCTCTACTGCAACAATTACATAGGTCAGGTGTTTCAAAAGAAGACGAGTGCAAGTTACTGACTGCAATTAGAAATAACCAGCCCACACAGAAAATTAGTTTCTATGCCAGTGAAAGGTGGCTTTAGTCCCAGACACACAGCATATTGAAAAAGATAAGGCAGAAAAGCAGACAAACTCATACAGAATATCAGAATAAATATTTCCTAGCAGAATGCTCACATTACCTGAGGGCTCAGCTCACTTTAAGCCAACACAGATGTTTTTCCTTGAACTCTCCCTGTGCATTCCCATGTTGTGTTTGCCAGCAACAGTATTCATGCATCCAAACAAAGAGATAGGTTTGAGGATTAATTTGACTGAAAGGTCTTGGTTTTTTTTCTTTCATCAGCTTAGTTTATAACCAAATCAATTTCCTATCAAGCTCTCCCAGCAGCTGCATGAGGTCCTTTTAATGGCAACATACAATTATGCCAGCATAAAGCAACTGCAGAGCCTCATAGGACTAATCCCTCTTTATAACCAAAGCAAAGCAGCACCAATGAAAAGCTGACATCTCTCTGTCAACTATGATAATGGAAAATAGCCCAAGCTCTTAAAATGGATGCCCTCTTATAGACTGCATGAATGAGTCTCTCTCTATATATAAACATCTCTCCCTCTTTTTTGGTCTCCAAGTGGTTGACTTCAAATGAGGTAAGCACTGATCACACCACTATTTCATTGAAAAGTGCATTTCCACTTGTCAAAGAAAAATAAATACCTTTCAGTTTATCTGTGTGGGATCTTATTTTTTAATTATAAAAATTAGCGAACAATACAAAGTTTACAGCTCTTCATTACGCTAGAGTCTAAAAAGATTTCCTCAACAATGAAATTTTAATTGTTGTACGAGAATGACTTTAAAAGGTGCTTGTTTCTTCTCTCCTAACAAATTCTGTTTAAAAAACCTAGCACAAGTTTTCCCAGTATATATTTTATTTAGAATGTTAAGTTAAACAGATTTCATATTCTTTTATTCTCTGAAAAAATATGTAACCATTTCTTGGGCTGCCTCAAAGAATTTTTAGATCATTTTATCAGTCTTTCTTTACTTTATAAACAAAGATAATTCTCCCAATCCTTCTTTCTTCCTTCCACAATTTTCTAGGAAGACTAGGCCTTCTAGAGCTAAGTCCCTTAATATAGAACATTTTGTCACTCTTTCAGGTTTTCCAAATCTTTTAGGAGTTGTGCCAAACTTCTTTCATATAAAGAATGTATTGTTCTGTACTTGTGAAGAGCAGGAAAGACAAGTAACATAATATCCTTAATATGAACTTCTAATCCATTAGTATTAGACATTTAATTAATCTATCACAGGATTACCTTGATATAGGTTTACAGTTTTCTACAAATGGGATCCTGTAGATCTCACCCCAGACTTATCTGGAGAACTGCTCTAACTAATACACAAACTTGTGCACTAGAAACAATTCATTTCAACCCAACCTAAAAAACCTCTGAAGAAAAAGAAATAAGCAATGGTTGAAATATGTGAGCACATATTTTTTACGCAGAGTAGCATTACCACTAGGACAAAACTACTGTTAGCCTATACACTGACTGCACAGAGTGACTTAATCAGTCAAACCTTATTTTAAAGTTATTACTAAATACTGAAACATTTTTAAGTGTCCAAATTCAAGGGTACAAAAAAGCTTGCAATTTTTTTAATACTTTTTGTCTAAGAGTGAAGAATAGAGCAGAAAACAGAAGTTAAATTCGGCAAATAAGTAAATATATTTCTTTGCAACCCTAATAGTAATTTCTCCTTTTTGTCAGGTTCTAAGTAGAATCTATAAGCAGGATTCCTGGGGAAGGAAAAAAAAAAAAAAAAAAAAAAAAAGNAAAAAAAAAAGGAAGAAACACATAAAATACAGGTACATTGATTGTTTTTTAAATGGTTAAGAAAATAGCCAGTGACACGACCACACACCATGTTGTACGTTCAGCTGTTCAGCTTCTACACCTAGGGAGATCCTTCTTTCTGGATGGAAATTGAATACCCAGGGCATGGAGAAGGCTGTTACTCAGTTTTTTGAGTTAGGCTTCACCAGAAAGTGTTCCAGCCACAACACCCAAGTCACAGAAGACAAGGACAGGGTCCTCCTTTGGAAATCAGATTAAAGGCAATGTAAGGAACCTGAAATTCATGGAAGCTGATAAGATGGATCCACAGGTCCTCAGGGAACCTCAGGCTAAACCACTATTCATTATCACTGAGCATTATCATTCAGCAGCTCAATGAAGATTCCATCATCTGCAAAAGCAGAAACAAAAAAGGTTTAGAAGAAAAAGGATTAAAAAGAAAGCCCTGGGAAACTACAGGCTGGTCAGTCTTTCCTCAGTGCCTGGAAAGAACATAGAACAAGTTACTGTGCAAAAAGCTTTAAAATGATTGAGTCCCGTGTTTACCCAGCTTTGCTCTCTTCACCACTAAACCATATCTTCATATTTTCACCACTAAACCATATCTATATGCATTTTGAACACTTCCAGGGATGATGATTCCACCACTTCTTGGCAGTCTGTTCCAATGCCTCATCATCTCTACAGAAAAGAGATTTTTCCTAATATCAAACAACCCTAGGCCATTTCCTCTCATCCTGTCAACTCTTAGTTGGGCGAATTCTCCCCATCTTCTAACAATGTCCTGTCAGGTGGCTATAGAGAGCAATGAAGTCCTTCTGAGCCTCATCTTCTGGCTAAAACCCAATCTCCTTAGCTGCTTCTCATGAGACTTTTGATCATGGAGCAGATCCTCCTGAAAACTATGTTAAGACACATGGAAATAATTAAGGTATTGATTGCTGACAGCCAAAACATTTTCAATAAGGGCAAATCCTTTAGGTTGGAAGACACCTCTAAGATCACCAAGTCCAACTGCTAACTAGTCCCAAGTCCACTTGTAAACCATTTTTCTAAGTGCTATATCCACATATCTTTTATATACCTCCAGGAATGTTGACTCCAACAATTCCCTCAGTAGCCTGTTCCAATTCCTTAAAATATTTTCCATGAAAAATTTCTCCTAATATCTTCGTCATGTTTGAAAAACACCATGGCTTTCTTATCAGGGTTACAGAGAAATTGATGTAATGTACCTGGACTTGCAGAAAGCATTTGATGCTGCACCTTGCACAATGCCATTGTCTCTAAATTGGAGAGGCGTGGGTTTGATTGGTAGGCCACTCAGTGGAGAATGATTTAGATGTACAGTCACACTCAAAAAGTTATGGTTCAATATCCAAATGGAGGCCACTGACAAATGACATTTCTGGGGGTCACTACTGGGACTAGCCCTCCTCAATATCTTTGTCAGAGACATGGCCTGTTGGATGGAACCCACCATCAATAAATTTGTAGATAACACCAAGGTGCATGGTGCAGCCAACAACCTCGAACAAAGTGATTCCAATCCAAGGGACCTTGACAGGTTTGAGAGGTAGGCCTATGTGAACCTCATGACAAGAGGTCCAACACCTGGGTGAGAGCAAAATCAAGCCCCATTTAGGCTGTCAGGGGAATGGATTGAAAAATTGAGCTGAGAAATGGATCCCTTAAAGGAACTTAGCAAAATTGGTAGTTGAGAAGCTCAATCAAGTGCACTTGCAACCCAAAAAGCCAACTGCATCCTGATCTGCATCAACAGAAATGTGACCAGAGGGTGGAGGGTGGTCATTCTCCTTAACTGCTCTGCTCTCTTGAGACCCTACTTGTAATAATACATCCAGCCCCGGGGTCCCCTACATAAGAAGGACTTGGACCTACTGAAGCAAATCCAGAGAAGACAACAGAGATGCTTGGAGGCCTGAAACACTTCCCCTGTGAAAACAGGCTGCGAGAGATGAGGTTGTTGGAGATGAGAAGATGGTCCATGGAGAAGAGAAGGCTTCAGGGAGACCTTAGATAGCTCTCCAGTATCCAAAGGGGGTCTACAAGAAAGATGAAGAGGGACATTTTACAAGGACATGTAGTGACAAAATAAGAGGGAATAGCTTCAAACCGAAATAGAGTAGGTTTAAATTAAATATATGACATAAATTTTTGACTGTGAGGGTGATGGGACACTGGGGCAGGTTACCCAGAGAGCTTATGGATGGCTCATCCTTGCAAGTGTTCAAGGCCAGGCAGGATGTCAATCAGGGCAACCTGGTCTTGTAAAAGTTGTTTCTGTCCGTGGCAGGCAAGTTGGAACTAGATGATCTTTAAGGTTCCTTCCAACCCAAAATATTCTATGATTCACCCAGTTTAAGACACTATGGAGTGGGAAAAGTTTAACTGAGTCTTAGCTGATTACTAATTACTTTATGCATAACTTTGAGAAATATGCAGAAAGTGAATAGTTTCTGACTCACTACAGAAAGGCCCACATTAGCTGTTTTCAAAAACAGGAGAAAAAACAGGCAGCACTTGAAAAAATGGAAATAAAAAAATTCAGTGTTTCTATCTGAAGTTATTTGAGGCATGCATATTTCTTTATATAGTGTGTTGTCCCTTAAAATCACATATTACACACTCACTTATTTGTGAAAATAACTTGCATAGTTCATGATTCTATTTTCATGGATGCCTTGTTCCATAGATAAAAAGGGAGATGGATAGTTCTACTGCAGAGAGTCAGATTATCCATTTAACATGAAAAACAGGGG